>JAJQQW010000006.1:97415022-97932522 GCA_025583905.1 Ia io
TCTTATCAAGGTGAATTCTTTGTATTTGATGTATTTCTGTTGATGTATTCTGTAAATGCCTGATTTTTGAATTAGATCCTCGATAGTGCACACCCCCTAATGCATGCCCTTTTTAACTGGCTGCTCTATCCACTGAGCCAAACCGGTTTTGGCTAGTAAATGCATTTTTAACTGGCTGTTCTAAGGGTTTCAAACATTATCCAGACATAAATTTATATTATTTATTGTAGTTTAAACCTTAGAATTTTTAAACTATGCAATCATATAGGAGGAAAAAATTGTGATTATTTTACTTTCTCCCTTCCAAGAGCCTTGCCTTTTATTTTATTTTTCAAAAAATTTTTTATTTTGGACTAATTTAAAATTTCAAACAGTTGAAAAGACAGTACAGAGGATTCTCCTATACTCTTCACCCAGCTTTCCCTAATATTAACATCTTACATAATAACCATGGAACATTGAGAAAACTAAGATATTAACATCAATATAATTAGTTTTCCTTTGTTGTTGTTGTTGTTGTTGTTAATGCTATTAACTGAACTACAGACTCTCCTAGGATTCCACTAGTTTTTCCTCTAATTTTTTTCTGTTTTAGAGGCCACATTGCAGTTAGTCTGGGATCCTCTTTTTTCTTTTTGCTGTTCTGATTGGGTGTGTTTTGCTTCCTTATCTTCCAAATCTCTGACTTGATCCTCGGCTTCATCTACTCCAGTGATGATTCCCTATAAATTACTAGAGGCCCGATGCACGAAATTCATGCAAGGGGCTCCGAGGGCTGAGGCAGCAGCCCCGGCTGCCACTCCAGCCCTCACAGCAGCAGCCCCGGAAGAACGTCCTGAAGGATGTCTTGTCTAATTAGCATAATACACTTTTATTATTATAGATTCTCCATTTCAGTTAGAGTAGCCTTCATTTCTGACTGATTCTCTTTTATGTTTTCTACCTCTGTTTTTCTGTTTCCTATCTCTTTGTTGAAGTTCTCACTAAGTTCCTCTACTCTTCACCTAAGTTAATTGTGCATCCTTACATGTGCAGTGTTTTGAACTTTGCATCTAGTAGATTGCTTGTCTCCATTTTGTTTAGTTCTTTTTCTGGAGCTTGTTTCTGTTCTTTCATTTGGAACATGTTTATCTCTTCATTTTGGCAGCCTCCCTGTGTTTGTTTCTATGTATTAGGTAGAGCCAGGTTTGGTAGAGTGGCCTAATGCAGTAAGTGTTCTGTAGTCCATTGGCACAGCCTCCCCGATCACACAAGTTGGGCAGTTGAGGTGCACCACCTGTGTGAGCTCTGTACACACGCTTCTTGTAATTGAGTCTTGATTGCTGTTGGTATGTCAATGAGAGTGATTTACCCCCAAGCCAATTGACTGCAAAGATTGGGATCATGGACCACTGATCTCCAACTACTGTGGAAAATCAACTGTGCAGGAACTCACCCCACAGAGCAGGACTTACATCAGTGGGGCTCTGGTGCCCACTGAGTCTGCCCCTTGAGTATGTTGCTTGTGGAGGTGGTTAGGTAGTGGTGCTTTGAAATGGTCTGAAGCTGTCCACTGGATGTGCTGGCTCTGAGGCCTCCTGGGAGGTGCAGACCAAGGTCAATTGCCACTTATGTTCTGCCCACAGCCACCCAGCATGAGCTACAAAGTGATCTGCAGATGGTTGCTACTTGTGCTGGGTTTGGAGGTGCCCAGGCAAGGCCAACCTGTGAACCATAGTGGGCTGCCACTAGTGCCAGACGTGGGGCCACTTAGCAAGAAGTACAGGGCTTACTGAGGCCAGATGCTGCTTACTTGGGAGATTTTAGGAAAAATCTGAAGCATGAGCCAAGACAGGCCATTCATATGGAAAAGCCACTGGAAAGAGCTTGGGGTGGACCGAAAAGTTGGGTGAAGTGGAACCTCAGGGAATCACCAAGGCAGAGCAAACAGTGTGAGCCAGGTTTATGGCTCCTCAGAGGGAACCTCAGCATCTGATAAATCCCTCCCAATTTTTATCCCCCACACTTGGGTGTGGGACCAGCCTGCTCAGCATTCGCACTTCTCCTACCAGTCTTGAGGTGGCTTCTTTAATATCCTAGTTGTAGAACTTCTATTCAGCCAGATTTCAGGTGGTTCTGAATGATGGTGGTTCTGTAGTTTAGTTGTAATTTTGATGTGGTTGTGGGAGGATTCGAGGACCACATTTACCTACACTGCCATCTTGACCAGAAGGAAGTTGCCTTTTATTTTTGTTTCATGTCTTATTGCATATGCTAGAACTTTTAGTACAATGTTCAATGATGGTTTGAGAAGGTAGGCATTTTGGTTTTGATTTGGTTTCATTGGGAAGGCCTTTCACCATTACTAATGACACTGGCTCTAGTTTTTCGACAGAAAATTTTATTATGATGTATGCATCCCCCTATTCTGATCTGTTTTAAGAATAAGTGCTGCCACCTCTTTCTTCTGCCATTCCTGGTGCTGCTTCTATGCTTGATTGGTGTGGATCTGGTACCTTTTTTGTGAAGTGACAGTTAAGGAGACTCCAGCACTTGCCATGGCCAATAAAAGTCCAAGGAAGGAGTCAAAACTGAGAACAACTATCGTATTAATTTGAAGGTGGCAGAGCAGGATGGCTCTGTGGTGCCATGCAAGACACCACTTAGTAAAGTAATGAAAGCCTGTTGTTAATGGCAGGGTTTGCAAATGAGGCAGATCAGATTCCAATTTGACAGGTAACCATTCAGTGAAACAGACACATCTGCACCACTGGAAATGGAGGATGAAGATAGAATTGATAATGTTCCAGCAGCAGACAGGAGATGTCTGGCGAAAAGTGAACTCCGACTTTACTCCAAAACTCTGTTCCTTCAGACCAAGACATTCTCAGTTAGAAAACCACTATTTTGTTTCACCATGTTCTGACTACTACAGTCAAGTTTTCTCTTATTTTTTCATCTTCCCCTTTTTTTCCTTTCTTGTACATAAAATAACTGATGTATGTGCACAGCATTTTCATTTTTTTAACTAAGTGGCCAATGGTATGTTTTGATCAACATCAAATAGAGATGGGATGGGGAAAAATACTGGTTCTGTGGAAATGCCCCCTTTCTCTATTAGTGGCATGCCCATTCAACACTTATTTTTATATTCCAGCAAGTTACGTTTTTTCATTTATCATTGTAAACTAGGGACAATGTTACAACTTTTTTGTATGTAGCTTATATGTAGGATAATCTGTCTTTTAATAGGAATAAATTACTCTAAAAGAAATAAAACCTAGATAGTCCTCCCTTCAAATCAAGCATCTTGTTATTTAAATAAACTTCTTATTTAAAATGAGGGTGGGAGGGGAGAGGATGAGAATAGGTATTTAATTTTGCTAAATGCCTTTTCAGTTTCATTGGGACTATATGATGTTTTATTTAGACTACTAATATGGTACATTATTGTTAGTCATAACACCTTCACATTCTGGGATAAGCCTTTAATTTAGATTTTCCAAGGTGCCATTATATATATTCCTCTGTTGAGTTTTACTAAAAGCCTGTGAGGAAGTGACTGTCTCTTATAGGGATGAATGGGAATTGACTAGAAGGGGCAAAGGGGATTTTCTGGGGTGGTGGAAACTTTCTGTCCTGATTGGGTGGTGATTACGTATGAGTATACAGTTGTCAAAGCTGAAGTGGAATCCTCAAGTGAGCCATTTGCTGCATATATGAGTAAACAGTAGCACAGATGTTGCGTTATGCAGTGTAAGAGATTCTGTCCTTTACCATAAAGACCCAAGAAGGAAGGTGGCAGCCGCAGTTCACGCAGCTGGATGATGTTTAATCATATTATAATCCAGGACTCCTGATTTACATTCAAGGTTACAGGATCCAGCAAAAGCTGAATGGTCTCAGATGAGAAGATTGAATAAGTTAAAAGTTGATGCCCTGGCCAGGTAGCTCAGTTGGTTGGAACATGGTCCCAATATTTCAAGGTTGCAGGTTCCATTCCCTCATGGGGGTACATGTAAAAGCAGCCAATGAATGTATAAATAAGTGGAACAACAAATCTCTCTATCTCAATAAAAAAAATTTAATTGTCACTGATCTCCTATTACTTCTTAAAAATATATAACCTCGGAGGCGCTTCCCACATTGTAACCCAACCTACTCACTGCCTCATCGCTCCTTCAGCAAGTCCAGCAGGCCATTGGTCCTGACGAAGGCCCAGGATGCCCTAGAGAGGGTATGTGCGGACTTCAGAGCACCAGGAGGCTATGTTTGTGGCCTGTTGGTGCCTGGCAGGTGGGTGGCGGGCTGGGATCTACATGGTGGCAGGTCTGTAGGGTCTGATTGTCTAGCTCTCACGCCGGGCCACCGCCTACTCCTATGTGGTCTTCTGCAAGGGGCTGACCTGCACGCTGCTCATCTTCTACTTGGCCTAAACTTCCCCTACCTCTAAATATTGTGTCTTCCATGATGCTCAACGTCCACTCCAAAATTTGCTGAGGTTCCTGACCTGCCAGCAAATGACCTGCCTGACCACCTAGGGCTAGGATCTTGTATGCCAGGTTCCCTCCAGGCTGGCTTTCCTGGAAGGGCTTTGTAAATACTGGATCCATAAGTAAAGTCGCCCTCGATTCCTTATGAGTGGCTTGTCACCACTGAGTCATTCTCAAATAGGTTCATATGGAGATCAACTGAAGACCTCCCACGGACTGAGACAGGCATGTCCTCGGGCTCCCTGCATCAGAGAACACAGTATGGGGTGGAAGAGAGACTCTGGGCAGCTGCCTCACAAAAGTGCAGGGAGAGGACTCAGACAAGGTACTGTGTAGCCTTTGAAAAAGGAGAGCCCTCACCTACCAGATGCACTTTCCCAGGTGAATAAACCTGTGGTTGATGTACACGTAAATTCACAAAATGAGACCTTATCAATGGAAATGAAAATTGATCGGAGTGAGGACAACCTCATGCTTCACAATGGCACCAAAGTACTTGCATATTTGAAAGAATCAGTAAGAAGAAAGTCTGCTTCCACAGTGGCTCAGGGCAAGACTATGTATCTGTTCTTTGCTCCTGCAGAAGAGCATTTTGCTGGGGTGTCCTGTGGTGTCAAGGAGGCCTGGGTCAGGGACTGGCTGGGAGGTGGGCCCTGGGATCCATAGGACCACAGAGGAGAGCCTTGGGGGTCAGGACTGCCACGCTGCAGAAGAGGTGAGAAATGTGAATTTCTGAGGATGGACCAAGTGCTTTTGTTGAGGGGTGAGGTTCTGAGCTGGAACCGTCTCTCCTGCATTCAGTTCTGTCCACAGCACTGAAGTATTCCCAAATGATGAGACACACTGTGTTTCCCCTGGCCTTTCAGAGCCATACTTTCAGAGCAAAGAGCAGAACATAGGAAAATGCTTCCAAGTGTAAAAAGTACCTCAAATGATCTGCAGGTGACACTGAGACTTCTGACTATGCAGGCTTTTGAAGGAGCAAAGCCATTATGCCAGTTTAGGTGGGAGTAAAAATAGTGAGATTAATGTACAAGTTTGTGGGTAAGCACAGGACTTGGTTGGAAAGTCTGTAAGGAGGATTCTCTGAAAGGTTAGGGGCCTCTTAGGGTGACCTTGCTGAAGGCGGCAGCCCCTGCCTTGACTTTTCTAAACAAGTCTGAGCCCCCAGGTGTTTTTGCTGGAATCTCATAGTCTAAAAGACTATGTTTAGTCTTTTAGACCTGACCTTGTTTAGTCTTTTAGACCTGACCTTGTAGAAGCATGTGCTTTCTCAAGGATACTTACCCTGCTGATAGTATTTAGAGGTTAATTTTAGTTCAAGCTATCATACCTAATAAAATGGTAATATGCAAATTACCATCACTCCGCTACGCCCACGATTGGGCCAACTGGAGGCGCGTGGGGGGCGGGACTCAGGATGGCCGATTGGCTGGCGGTAGGAGCGGGGGGGCGGGGACTTGCGAGTCCCCGACCCCCGCTCCTCCCGCCGGCTTAAACGGCCGGCGCTGCGGAAGACGCTGGTGGCGGAACTCGGGGTTGCCGATTGCGTGGCTGCTGGCACCAGTTTTCCGCCAGCAGCAGTTTTCCTCTGGCCACCCGCCCGATCGGAGCGCCTCCCGATCGGAGTTCCTCTCGGGGTGGCCGATCGTGCTGGCGGGAGGCGCTCTGATTGGCGGGTGGCCAGAGGAAAACTGCTGCTGGCGGATAACTGGTGCTGACAGCCAGGTGAAGGAAAAGTCTTTTGCACGAAACTTCATGCAACGGGCTCCTAGTTGCTACAATAAAAGCCTAAGGAGGCAGGTGAATGGGGCTGTTTTGGTGCCTCCTGCCAACCAGCCCCTTAGGCTCTCTTTCACAGAAATGTGTGTCAGAGTAATCTATTCATCCGTCACTCAGGGTCTGCTGGCCAGTCCCAGCACAACTTATCTTAAAATGGCTTCTTTCCATTTAATCTGGTGCAGCTCTGAAGTTCCTGCTCTGGTTTCTGTGTCCAGAGGTAGCTATACTAATACCATACAAAATAGTCTTTAACTAAAAAACTGTTACAAGAGGTAAAGTAGGACTTTATGTACTGATAAAGAGTCAATTCACCATGAATATGTAACAATTATCAACATATATGCACTCAACATCACAGTTCCTAAATACATAAAGCAAACATTCACAGAATTGAAGAACGAGATCTTCAGTACCACCAGGAGATTTCAATATCCCACTGTCAATAATGGATGGGACAACCAGACCAGAGATCAATAAGGAAATGGAGGACTTGAACAAAAATATAAACCAATTAAACATAGACATATACAGTCAACTTTAGCATACAATAGCAGAATATTCATTTTTCTCAAGTGTACATGGAATAGTCTCCAAAATAGACCATATATTAGGCCACAAAATAAGTAATAAGTTTAAAAGATTGAAATTATACAAATTACTAGAGGCCTGATGCATGAAATTTGTGCATGGGGGTGGGGTCCCCTCAGCTAGCCTGCACCCTCTCCAATCCGGGACATCCCTCTCATAATCTGGGACCACTGGCTCCTAACTGCTCACCTGCCTGCCTACCTGATTGCTCCTAATTTCACCCCCCCCCCACCGGCCTGGTCACCCCTTACTGCCCCCCCTGCTGGCCTAGTTGCCCCCAACTCCCCCCCTCCCCACTGGCCTGGTCACCCCTAACTGCCACCCCTGCTGGCCTGGTCATCCCCAATTTCCCCCCTGCGGGTCTGGTTGCCCCATGAAGCCTGCTGCTCAGTTGTTTGATCACCCCTCACTAACCCCCCTGCCGGCCTGGTCGCCCTAAGCAGCCTGCTATTCAGTCATTTGGTCGTCCCTCACTAACCCCCCTGCCGGTGTAGTCGCCCCATGCAGCCTGTTTGGTCGTCCGTTCTGTTGCGATGGTCACTTAGGCTTTTATTATTACAGATTTTTTTAATCACAATAAAATGCAATTAGAAATCAGTAGCTGAAGAAAAATGAAAAAAAATCTACAAATGGTGGATATAAAGCAACTCTTAAACAATAGCTCCAAGAAGAAACCACATGGGAAATAAGAAAATATATTGAGTCAGTGAAAATTTTAAAAACACAACATATCAATACCTATGGAATGCAGTGAAGGCAGTGCCAGAGGGGAAATTTATAGCTTGAAATGCTTACTTTAAAACAGAAAAAATCTCAAATCAACAAGGTAATTTTACACCTAAAGAAACTATAAAAAGAACAACAAACTAAACCCAAATCTAGCCAAAGAAAGGAAACACTAGAGATAGTAGAGATGAACAAATAAGGGAATTGAAAAATAATAGAAAAAAATCAAGGAAATGAAGAATTCATTCCTCAAAAAGATCAAACAGAATTGGCAAATCTCCAAGATGAAATTTTAAAACTAAAGAAGACTCAAATAACTAAAATCAGAAATGAAAGAGGGCACATTATAAACAATCTTACAGAAATTAAAGATTATAAGGGAGTACAAATAAAACATATACCAACAAATTGGATAACCTCCACAAAATGGGAAAAGTCCTGGGAAGGGTAGGAGTCTGGAAGCCACTTGTGCTGTCCCTGCTTTGTAACACAGGTCCTGGCTGCCACAGCCATGACCACAGGACAGGACAGAGTTCACCAGCCACTAGCTGCCCAACAAGAATGGAAGGGCAGCTTCTCGGGCAAGTGCTGTCCACCAGGTATATTCTAAGACTGGTCTCCAACCCTTGTCTCTTGGTCCTTTTGGCCCTCTGATTCCTGCAGCTCCTGGTTCTTTATCCATAGGTATTTATTAGATGTATTCTTTGTGCCATACCACTGCTAGTGGAGGGCATAAAGAGAGATAGGAACCATGAGGATAACTGAGTGATGGGAGGGAGAGAGGCTGTGTTAGTGAGGTGACTTTGATGCAGAGAGCCACTGTCCTTGGTGCAGAGAGCCAGGTAGAGGAGTCCTCAGAGAGCACCACAGGAACTATGGCCTCAGGGGGTAGGAGCTGGCCTTGATTGAGCAAAGCTAGGGGGCACCTGGTGTGAATGAGGTGCGAAGAGGTCACAAGGGCAGGTGGGAGAAGATCACACAGGACACTGTAGGGAGCATGGGTTTCACTTTGTGAGTGAGAGACATCTCCAAAAAGTTTTAGGCAGAGAACTGATAGGATCCGATTTGTATTTTCTGTGCACGTTCTTGGATTAAAGGTGTGTGTGTGAAGGGGCAGGGGGGCAGCAAGACTGGAAGCACCTGGTGGGTCCTCCAGGGCATGTTTATAAAGAGCAGCCCTTGGTGTTCTACCTGGAGGGGTGCCTGTCTATGTGGTTCTCTGCACAGGAACGGCACCGGAGCCATGCCTGGTAGGAGGCTAACTGGGGGATTTGCCCCACACGTTTCCTTCTTTCCCCACTTGGATGAGTTAGGAATTGACCTTCTCCTGAACAAGAGCATCCAGAGGGGTCAAGAGTAGTACCGCCGAAACCGGTTTGGCTCAGTGGATGGAGCGTTGGCCTGCGGACTCAAGGGTCCCAGGTTCGATTCCGGTCAAGGGCATGTACCTTGGTTGCGGGCGCATCCCCAGTGGGGGGTGTGCAGGAGGCAGCTGATCGATGTTTCTAACTCTCTATCCCTCTCTCTTCCTCTCTGTAAAAAATCAATAAAATATATATTAAAAAAAAAAAAAAAAAACAAAAAAAAACTTGATGGGAACCAGAAGTTTAAAAAAAAAAAAAAAAAAGAGTAGTACCCAGGGATACTTAAACTCCTTTTAAGAATATCCATTTCCGCCCTAGCTGGTTTGGCTCAATGGATAGAGCGTCGGCCTGCGGACTGAAGGGTCCCAGGTTTAATTCTGGCCAAGGGCCCATGCCTGGGTTGTGGGGGCGTGCAGGAGGCAGCCGACCAATGATTCTCTCTCATCACTGATGTTTCTATCTCTCTCTCCTTCTCTAAAATCAATAAAATATATATATATTTTAAAAGAATATCCATTTCCTTTTGTTACTGTGTGCATCATAGGAATGACTTTTGTACCCTTCATTAGGGCAAGTCCACACTGTACATGTGGGCTTGTCCAGGTGTCAGGACATGGAGAGAGAAGGACCCAGCCCCAACAGGCACACAGAAACAACTGTAAATGCAGGAGAACTTCAGGCGCCTTTGGTGTGTTCTGGGAGTGAGATGGGTAGGCTTGAACAGAATGGTGAGCAGAGCTATGAGTAGATTAGGAAGGTTTGGGGCCACAGTCAGGGTGAGTGGTTAGTACTTGCTGATGGATAACAGAGGGTAGGGCTAAAGTAGGTTTACAGTTGCTTATATGGACAATTATACAATCAGTAATCTTACCTAATAATAGACAAACATGTAAATTGACCGCACCTCCACTACGCCCACAGCCAATCAGAGTGAGTATGCAAATTAGAGTGCCAAAGATGGTGGCCACCCAGCTGCTCCAGGCACAGAGTGGCCAGGCAGGGTAGGATGCCTGCTATGAGAGGGAGGGCGGGCGGGGTAGGGGGGAGGGCGAAAGGATCTACAGGAGTGGAGTGCTGCAGGGAAGACAAGTCTGCAGACCCCGGAGTCTGCAGCAAAGACGAAGACGGCCGGAGGGGAAGACAAGACCGCAGACTCCAGCCAGAGTCTGCAGCAAAGACTCCGGCCAGAGCGAAGGCCTGGGTCCCGGGTGCCAGATGAAAACCGGTGCTGGAAGCCAAGGGAAGGAAGGCCAATGGGTCTCTAGTAAGTAATACAAGAATAAAATCTGTGTTTTGCATACTCACAACTATAAACCTACTTTTGCCCCACAGTGTATGTGGGGAGTGAGGCACCAAACTGAAATGCTCAGGTGAATTGAGCCTCGGAGGGCGTGGTGTCTATAGGGCTAGTGGTCCACATCCTGGGACTTCAGCACTTCAGTGGTACTTGACTCTGAGTGCTCTAGGAGGAGAGAGTGGAAACTGAAGACAGAGGACACAACTGAGCCCAGAGGACTGGGGCATGCAGATGTCTGTCCAAGGGAGATGGATCAGCAAAAGGACTAAGAAGGGATGATACAGCATTGCCATTTTGGAATTGTTTTCTATTTGTAGTTCTTTTGTTCCTTTCTTTCTCTCATGCTGTCTTCCTTTGTGATGTCACGGAGTTTTTGGAGTGATAGACTTGAATTGTTTTTTTTTTATCCTTTTTGTGTCTGCTACAGGTTTTTTCTTTGTGTGTACCATAGGCTTTCCATCAGTATTAGTGGAGGAGACTTTTAGATTTTTTTCTGCACTGAGAATCTTAGTGAGATTGGAGACTAAAATTTGGGTAAGGAATTAAAGAGACAGCATGCAGATGTCTGGGTATCTCCGAAGCACATCTGAGGGAAGAAAATGTTCAGTCTGTTTTTAATTAGACACCTTCCTTTTTCAGCCTCATATTGTTGATTTTGTGGGTCCCTGAGTCACATTACTTCTCTTTAACTTTGTTAAGGGAGTATTTTAAGCTACCCCTCAAAAAAATTTTTGTGTCCTTTTAAGTTTTTATAAAAATTTGATCCTTCTACCCTAGCTGGTTTGGCTCAGTGAATAGAGCATTGGCTGGGTCCCAGGTTTGATTCTAGTCAAGGACACATGCCTGAGTTGCGGGATCAATCCCTAGTAGGGGGCGTGCAGGAGGCAGCCAATCAATGATTCTCTGTCATCATTGATGTTTCTGTCTCTTTCTCCCTCTCCCTTCCTCTCTGAAATCAATAAAAATATCTCTAAAAATTTTTTTGATCCTTCCAAAAGTACCAATAGGACATTGGGTTAGACTCTCGATTCCAATAATTACAGGCTGTTGTTGTTCCTTGGGATTAAGCCCCTAGGATAAGGACTCTCTAGAAATGCCCTTAAATATTAAAGTTTTTCTAAGTCAAAGAATCCATTCTATGGCCATTGATGATTAAGGTTTACATAGGTATGGCCATTGATGATTAAGGTTTACATAGGTATACATAGGTATTAATGTGTATAACTTTGTGACCGGAGGTAGGCAAATATCAACAGGAGGAGAGCAAGGCGTGGTCAGCTGAGAAGCGCGAGCTTGTTTGCTTCATCAGGAAGCTACAGCTTCACACCCCCAGGAATCACACCATTGTCCTTCTAAGGAAATTAACACCCCTCCCTTTCCCACTCCAGTACAGGATCTCTGGGGAGATGGGGGGCGCAGCAGGGAAAAGAACAGGGGATGGTAAGGACATGCACAATAGAAGTCAAATGATGCAGGCGGGAGTTGTTGATAATAGAGGCCTGTCTGTCTAACCTGTGAAAGGGATCACTGGCTAGGGGGGTGGACCTATCAGAAGCCCACAAAATCTTGGGAAGCTGATTGGTTATTTGAAAAAGCTCCTGATTGTAATCCCAGGAAACGAAGAGTTCTCTTTCTCTCTCTCTGACCCGCACTTGCCCGGTTCAGTCCTGCCATTCATTTGTGTTCTCTCCCATCTGGGAACATGCGACCCACTTGATCCCTTTCACAGGTTAGACAGGAGTTACTGTGAAGGACCTTTCCTTTCTCTGTGCTGCCTCCCCTGTGCTTGAGCATAAGCTTAATAAAATTTGTCCATAAATGTCTCTGGTTGGGTCCTCTTAATTTCTATTTTGGGGAAACCAAGGACCCAAGCACCAATAACAATTATAGCCAAATATTTAAGAAAACTAGAACAATTCAGGATCCAGTCCAGTTTACAAAGGTGAATAATAACTTTAAAGACAATTAACTAGAATCTAATATCCAAAACTGTGTATTATAGTTTCTATTGAAATTCAGTTTCTCTCCCTAAAATCACCATCATTTTTATCAAAGATTGCTGAATTAAAATTTATTTATTGCATATTGTTGAGGTGTTCTCTCTTTTCCGTGTCCAGCACGGAAAAGGAACGGGTCCGGTTTCCTGAGTGGAGGAGCTGGTGATTAAGAAATAAAAGAAAGAAAGAGACCAAGGAAAGATGGCGACCGGCAAGAAGGTAGGGAGAGAGAGAGTGTGAGTGAGGAACCCATAGAGGAGAGTGTAGACGTGTAGACGTGTGTGGTGTGTGTGTGGGTATGAGCTACGGTCAGATAGATTCTGCAGGGCTTCCAAGGGGCTGCCTAACCGGGCAGTCCTAGACGGCGGAGCCCCGCGCACAAAGCGGACACTTCTCGGCGGCTGGTGCAGACGCGGAGACCACGCCATCTTGAGAAACAGAGCTGCCTGAGACTCGGATCCTGACTTCTGACACAAACCAGGACCCTGCAGCCACTGGGGACAGAGAACTGCTATCACAGCTTCAGTGGAAGAAACAACAAGAACCCAGACTTCCCGGCAGATTCCCGTGAGTCAAAGAGCCTATCCCCCTCCCCGCAGGCGCACGCGGATAGCGCCATAGTAACTAATAGACACGCCCCTCGCTCAAGCTGCAGAGCTTTGCGCAGGGACTCGCGCTCCGCCTTAGGGAATTTGGCGTGCAGGACAGAAGCAGCTCACCTTCGGGGAAATCTGTCAGTGCGCACAGAGGGCTCCCCTTTGGGGAATTGGGGGGAATTTGGCTTGCGGGTCACAGCTCCCCTTCGGGGAATCTTAGAGCGTGCACAAAGGGGCTTCCCTTTGGGGAATTTGGCGCGCAGGACGGACTCCGCCCCTCTTCGGGGATTCTGGGAGAGTGCACAAAGGCAGCTCACCTTCAGGGATTTGAGAGTGTGCGCCCTAGCCGGTTTGGCTCAGTAGAGAGAGCACACACAGGACGCAGCTCCACTTCAGGGAATTTGGCATGCCGGACACAGCTGCCTGGGATCCCTGACTCACAGCGCATTCACACTAAGAGCCAACGATCCCAATTGTTGGTGCATGCACACACAGGGACCCTGATTCTCAACGAGAAACTGCACAAGGCAACAGAGACTCTGACACTCGATTCTTGGTGCAGATACAGGGAAACTCTGACTCCTGGCACATGCTGAGGATCTCATTTTCGGCACATACCAACAGTGTGGTGCTGACAGGGCCCCTGATTCTAAGTGTGCACACGAGACCACACGGAACACTGGGGACACTGACCCTGGGCAAGTCTGGTTCCCACCAACCAAAGGCAGCCACACGTCCTAGTGTCAGAGCACTTCAGTGAAACTCGGGTGGAGCGAAGTCCCCATAGCGCACGGCCGAGGTCCACACAAACGGAAGCTTGAGCTTTCTGGTGATAGCCAGAATGGGGAAACGAAATAACTCACAGAGGAAAGAAAATGTGGAGTCGCCAAGAAAGGAAATTAGTGAAACTGAAGCTTGCAACATGACCGAAAAGGAGTTCAGAGCAATGGTCGTGGAATTTATACATCGGATGGATGAGAAAATCAACAACTTATGCAAGAATCAGGAAGAAATGAAAAGTGATATAGCTACAATCAAAAACACCATGGAAAGTTTCAACAGTAGACTACAAGAAGCAGAGGACCGAATTAGTGAGTTAGAAGATCAGGTACAGAAACAAGCTCAATCTGAACAGCAATTGGAGAAAAAAAATTAAAAAGCAGGAGGAAAGCCTAAGGGAGCTTCGGGACAACATGAAGCGAAGTAACATGCGTATAATAGGGCTGCCAGAAGGACAAGAAGAGCAGCAGGGATTAGAAAATCTATTTGAAGAAATAATGACAGAAAACTTCCCGGATATGGGAAAGATAAAAGTTACACAAGTACAGAGAGTCCCAAGCAGGATCAACCCCAAAAGACCCACACCAAGACATGTCATAATCTCAATGGCAAATATAAATGATAAAGAGAGAATCTTAAAGGCAGCAAGAGAGAGACAGAGAGTTACCTACAAAGGAACACCCATCAGATTGTCAAATGATTACTCAACAGAAACACAACAAGCTAGCAGTGAATGGAAGGAGGTATACAAAGTGTTGCAAAGCAAAGGACTGAATCCAAGAATACTATATCCAGCAAGACTATCAATCAAAATTGAAGGGGAAATCAGGAGCTTCGCAGACAAAAAAAGACTCAGGGAGTTTATCACCACCAAACCAGCAATGCAAGAATTGCTAAAGGGCATACTGTAAAAAGAAGAAATAAACAGGTAAGAAGGAATAAAGACACAAAAATAGATATGACTACAAACAAATACCTTTCAGTAATAACTTTAAATGTAAACGGACTAAATGCTCCAATCAAAAGACATCGAGTGGCTGAATGGATAAAAAAGCATGACCCATATATATGCTGTCTACAAGAGACCCACCTCAGAACAAGAGACTCACACAGATTGAAAGTGAAGGGATGGAAAAATATCTTCCAGGCAAATGGAAATGAAAAAAAAGCTGGGGTAGCAATACTTATATCTGACAAATTAGACCTCAAAGTAAATGCCATAACAAGAGATAAGGAAGGCCACTTCATAATACTAAAGGGAGAAATCCAACAAGAAGAAATAATTCTGGTAAACATATACGCTCCCAATATAGGAGCACCCAAATACATAAAAAAACTCCTGGAAGATATCAAGGGAGAGATTAATAGCAATACAATCATAGTAGGAGACTTTAATACCCCACTATCACCATTGGACAAATCCTCTAAACAAAAAATCAGCAAAGAAACAGCAACCCTAAATGACTCACTAGACCAGATGGAATTAATTGACATCTTCAGAACATTTCACCCCAAAGCCACAGAATATACATTCTTCTCAAGTGCACATGGGTCATTTTCAAAGATAGACCATATGCTGGGTCACAGGCAAAGTCTCTTCAAATTCAAGAAGATAGAAATTATATCAAGCATCTTCTCAGATCACAGTGGCATAAAACTGGAAATCAACTACAATAAATACAATCCAAAGAAATCAAACACATGGAGACTAAACAGCATGCTATTAAACAAGTTCTGGGTCACCAGAGAGATCAAGGAAGAAATAAAAAACATCATGGCAACAAATGACAATGAAAACACAACAATCCAAAATCTATGGGACACAGCGAAAGCAGTCTTGAGAGGGAAGTTCATAGCTCTACAAGCCTATTGCAAAAAACAAGAAACAATGGTAATAAATTACCTAACCCTACAACTCAAAGAGCTAGAAAAAGAGCAGCAAGAAAAGCCCAGTGTAACCAGAAGGAAGGAAATAACAAAGATCAGAGCGGAGATAAATGACATAGAGACCAAAGAAACAATACAAAAGATCAACAAAACCAAGAGCTGGTTCTTTGAAAAGATAAACAAGATTGATGGACCTCTAGCCAGGCTCACCAAGAAGCAAAGAGAGAGGACCCAAATAAATAAAATCAGAAATGAAAGAGGTGAAATAACAACAGACCCCGCTGAGATACAAAGGATTGTTACAAAATACTACAAACAGCTCTATTCCAACAAACTGGACAACCTGGAGGAAATGGACATATTCCTAGAAAAATACAACCTTCCAAAAATCAATCAAGAAGAATCTCAACAGCTCAATAGGCCAATAACTATGGACGAAATTGAAGAAGTCATCAAAAAGCTTCTGGCAAACAAAAGCCCGGGGCCTGACGGCTTCACATGAGAGTTCTACCAAACATTCAAGGAAGAACTAAAACCTATCCTCCTCAGACTATTCCAAAAAATTCAAGAGGAAGGAACACTTCCAAGCTCCTTCTATGAAGCCAGCATCACCCTAATACCAAAACCAGATAAAGACAACACAATGAAAGAGAATTACAGACCAATATCCCTCATGAACATAGATGCCAAAATCCTCAACAAAATTCTAGCAAATCGGCTCCAGCAGTACATCAGAAAGATCATACACCATGACCAAGTAGGATTTATCCCAGGAATGCAAGGATGGTACAATATCCGCAAATCAATAAACGTGATACATCACATAAACAAATTGAGAGATAAAAATCACATAGTCATATCAATTGATGCAGAAAAAGCATTTGACAAAATCCAACACCCTTTCTTGATAAAAACTCTCAACAAGGTGGGAATAGAAGGCTCATACCTCAACATAATAAAAGCTATATATGATAAACCCACAGCAAACATCATACTCAATGGACAAAAGCTAAAAACATTTCCCCTAAGAACAGGAACAAGACAGGGATGCCCACTCTCACCACTCCTGTTTGACATAGTACTGGAAGTATTAGCTAATGCAATTAGACAAGAAGAAGAAATAAAAGGCATCCAAATTGGAAAAGAACAAGTAAAGCTGTCTTTATTTGCAGACGACATGATATTGTACATAAAAAATCCGAAAGACTCCGTCAAAAAACTAATAGACTTAATAAATGAATTCGGCAATGTAGCAGGATACAAAATTAACGCCAAGAAATCTATGGCCTTTCTATACACCAATAGTGAACTTACAGACAGAGAGACTAAAAAGGCAATCCCATTTACCATCGCACCAAAAAAATTAAGATACCTAGGAATAAACTTAACTAAGGAGGTAAAAGACCTATACACGGAAAACTACAGGACACTGAAAAAAGAGATAGAGGAAGACGTAAACAGATGGAAGAGCATACCATGTTCATGGATTGGTAGAATCAACATCATTAAAATGTCCATACTACCCAAAGCAATCTATAGATTCAATGCACTCCCCATTAAAATACCAACAGCATATTTCACAGACCTTGAAAGAACTCTCCAAAAATTCATCTGGAATAAAAAAAGACCCCGAATAGCCACAGCAATCCTGAGAAAGAAGAATAAAGTAGGAGGGATCTCAATACCAGATTTCAAGCTGTATTACAAAGCCACTATTCTCAAAACAGCCTGGTACTGGCACAAGAACAGACATATAGATCAATGGAACAGAATAGAGAATCCAGATATTGATCCAAACCACTATGCTCAATTAATATTTGACAAAGGAGACATGAACATACAATGGAATAAAGACAGTCTCTTCAATAAATGGTGTTGGGAAAATTGGACAGACACATGCAAAAAAATGAAGCTAGATCACCAACTTACACCATACACAAAAATAAACTCAAAATGGATACAGGACTTAAACATAAGACGGGAAACCATAAAAATACTAGAGGAATCCACAGGCAGCAAAATCTCAGACATATGTCAAAAGAACTTCTTCACCGATACTGCCCCTAGGGCAATGGAAGCTAAAGAGAAAATAAACAAATGGGACTACATCAAAATAAAAAGCTTTTTTACAGCAAAAGAAACTATCAACAAAACAACAAGAAAGCCCACTGCATGGGAGAACATATTTGAAAATGGCATCACTGATAAAGGTTTAATCTCCAACATCTACAGGCAGCTTATACAACTTAATAAAAGGAAGATAAATGATCCAATAAAAAAATGGGCAACGGACCTAAATAGAATCTTTTCCAAAGAAGACAGAAGGAAGGCCAAGAGACACATGAAAACATGCTCAAGGTCACTAATTATCCGAGAGATGCAAATCAAAACAACAATGCGCTATCATCTCACACCTATCAGAATGGCTATCATCAACAAATCAACAAACGACAAGTGTTGGCGAGGATGCGGAGAAAAAGGAACCCTCGTGCACTGCTGGTGGGAATGCAGACTGGTGCAGCCACTGTGGAGAACAGTATGGAGTTTCCTCAAAAAACTGAAAATGGAACTCCCATTTGACCCAGTAATCCCACTCCTAGGAATATATCCTAAGAAACTGCGAACACCAATAAGAAAGGAAATATGCACCCCTATGTTCATAGCAGCACAATTTACAATAGCTAAGATCTGGAAACAGCCTAGGTGCCCATCAGCAGATGACTGGATCAGAAAACTATGGTACATCTACACAATGGAATATTATGCTGCCATAAAAAAGAAGGAATTCTTACCATTTGCAGCAACCTGGATGGAATTGGAGAACATTATGTTAAGTGAAATAAGCAAGTCAATGAAAGAAAAATACCACATGGTCTCACTCATTTATGGATAATAAAGAACATTAAAAACTTGAACAAAAAGATAGATACAGAGGCAGTAAAGCGTCAAACAGTCTGTCAAATTACAGCAGGAAGGTTAGGGAGAGGTGGGGAAGATAAGAGATCAATCAAAGGACTTGTATGCATGCATATAAGCATAACCAATGGACGCAAAACTCTGGGGGGTGAGGGCATATATGGGAGTGGGGTGGGGGGGGCAATGGTAAGATATGTACACATATAATACCTTAATAAAAAATTGGAAAGAGACCAGATAGAAAGATAGAAACAAAGCTGGGAACCAGGTGGGACGCCATCCTCTCTGATGGAGAGACGGGACCCTGAGCCCACGCAGCGCATTTATTTTATACCCCCAAATACCAGGAAGTATCACCAAAACTTAGGATCAAAGGAGCTTATTTGCATTCTTGAATAGGCCCTAGCATTCCTGGTGCTTGACTGGATTTACTTATCTAAGCCTGCTCCCGATACCTGGGCAAAGGTAAGAAGTCAGTACTGATAACAACATGTCCAGCCTTCTTGGGGAACCATGTTCCCAGGGCGTGGCTCTGCCTATCGCCCTAAATTCAGCTGATGATAATTAAAGAAACGCCCATGTGCCTTCCCAGGTGCTGTCTACAGCATATGTCTAGTTTCAATGAATTTGGCCTGATTATTTGATTTGTGTAAATACAACAAGAATAGCAACTGATCTTATAGGCTCTCTTAAATCTGTTTTGATGGAATTTTATAAGAACTCTCCAGATTGAACTTTAATTAGACTTTTGAGGCTAAGAAGCTAAGCCACACAGTTGCCATCAGACTTTACCTGAGATACCCATAGATTTGAGTAATTTTCTCAGGTTTTAGGGGTTCCCAAAATTGCCTTGAGGTAGTTCCTTTGCCATCTCCCAGAAAAGCAACCTTTGTTCTTTACCTGGAAAGACTTCTATGAATTATGTAAGCAAGATACCAAGCTGTTTTTCCCCCAAGGGGTTGTTACTGGTTTTCAAACTATGTCTTAAATTTTTATTTTATTTTTTTTTAGCAAATTATTGTTTATTGACCAGTTCATACATCAATACAAACTGACATGTTAAAGACAGTCTCTGCCCCGTGAGACCTGGGGATGAGGAAAGCGCCAGGGTCTGGACAAAGTAAAAGTTATAAACAAGGGGCTTTTAAATCTGATCAGGAACAGCAACTGCCGGTGGCCTCAGACATGCAGAAGGGGATGGGTGCAGGCCCGGCCACAGGATTCCCCATCCTCCCGCCCCCCCAAAAAGCTGAGCTAGAAGTAGGAAAGGGCGGCCGTCTTTTCACAAACATTAGCTGGAGTATTGCTTCCTCCTAGTGAGGGACAGGCGGTTAAGGATTACAAAGAACCCAGCCAGCCCAGAGGGCCCAGCCTGAGCCCTATTGGGGATGGCGGTGGCCGTATGCCAGTTGGGGCTGGGGGTACAGGTGGAAGTGTGTTTCCAACCCTGACTAGCATAGCTGCAGCCTTCCAGGGGGTCCCCCTCAGCTGTGAGAGTTCTCAGGCACAGGCTTTCTCTGTAGATTGGCCATAGAGGTGGTGGTAGTAGAGAACAGGGCTGAAATAGGCTTCATCTATTCAGGTGCACTCAGGCTGCTCTGTCTTAATTCTTTAAAGCAGGCGTCCTCAAACTACGGCCCGCGGGCCACATGCGGGTGTTTTTGCTTTTTGTTTTTTTACTTCAAAATAAGATATGTGCAGTGTGCATAGGAATTTGTTCATAGGTTTTTTTTTAAACTATAGTCCGGCCCTCCAATGGTCTGAGGGACAGTGAATTGGCCCCCTGTTTAAAAAGTTTGAGGACCCCTGCTTTAAAGCGTTCTGGTGACATCTAAGTCTTTGCATATGTCACTCAAACATGACATTCCTGTCAAAGTCTTAGTTAATGAAACCAGTTTCCAATTGTGTCTTGTTATGAAAAGAACAGATTCTTATTGAATTTCTGCAAACAAACATAATTGTCGTGTAAAGAAATGATACTCATTAGGAGTTTCTAAATTCTGGAGGGATAAGCTATGGAGAAAATTGTAAATGTTTCAGTACTAATTACAAAGGTATAATTTATCAAATTGCTCTAAGAAAAATAAGTTTCCTTATATCTGAAAAAGTTTTAAAATCAGTAATATTGCAAACAAAAATTATAGTCCCCTCAGTTCATTCAATCCCATATAATCAATTCTTGTTTATCTTTTTTGTTGTTTATTTTTAAATATATTTTTATTTATTTCAGAGAGGAAGGGAGAGGGAGAGAGAGAGAGAAACATCAATGATGAGAGAGAATCATTGATTGGCTGCCTTCTGCCACCCCACACTGAGGAATGAGCCCACAACCCAGGCATGTGCCCTGACCAGGAATCAAACCATAACCTCCTGGTTCATAGGTCGACATTCACACTGAGCCATGCCAGCCAGGCAATTCTTATTTATCTCAATCATTTGCCAGCATTTTTATGAATCCTGTTATTCCTTAAAGTTCTGCAAATCCTCATCCAGTTTAAAGTATGGTTTGAACATTTATTCTCAGAAACCTATATTTTAGGATAATTTCATTTTCTCCATGGATCTTTCTGAAGACAAAAACATATTTGTAAAAGCATCAGAGTCAAACAATTACTGTAAGTGACAAAGCTTAAAAAGACACAGGTCTGATTATCATGGAATTGACAAGAAAATTTGCCTTTTTCTGTAACAACATTTTAAGTTAACAATTAGAACTACAAATAAACATATATCAGAACTTTGTAGACGCTTGGAGTTTTTATATAATCTCTAGAACATTCTCTTTAGTAATAATATATGTATACAAATACAACATAATTATTATTTCTTAAATTGATAAAGCTTCCTATGCAATTTAAGCATATCAAATAGGCCCAATTAGTTTAAAATTTCTCTTTTATAAAGAGAGTTGTTACAAGTCTTTGAGGGACTTCAGGGGCCCATTTTCAGCTTAAGAAAAATTATCATTTTAAAGTTTGAACCCTTGGAAAATTGTCAAACATACCTGACCAAAAAGATCATGTATCATTATAAAACAATATAAAATTATTTATGTCCTAAGTGACAATAAAAAGTATCAAACATAAATACAGGTTAGCAAAACTTTAGTTCTTAAGATTGAGAAAATTGTTTTCTTGAGTAATTAAGGACGTGATTAAATTAAGAAAAAAGAATCCTTGCTTTCTTGGAAGAACACCTTTCATAATATTTTATCTGGAGTAGAACAAACATAGTAAAAACTTTCTCCTTTTAACAAAATGAAAAAGAACTGAACTCTGGTTTTGCACCAGCATACTTTTTTTTTTTAGTAGGAATAAGTCTTTATTCATTCATTTTATTTTCCCAGGGAAAAGAGGGGAAGGGGAAAAGTCAGCATGTGTTTTACAAAATGATAGCAAGTGGAAGTACCCGGCACAGCAAAATCAACCGTCAAATAAATAGTCCCCAGTGATGGAGGTCACCAAAGTCCAAGGGCACTCAGTCCCCAGCAGCTTAGAAACGAGGAGAAGGAATCAGGGAAAGAACAGACAGGTACATGCTTTCCTACTCTCCCTCCCTCCCACCCCATAAATTCAAGATTTCACACAAAGCTTTGGTTTCTAGCTGTAAGCATGGTATCACCAAATTACATTTGTCCATCTCCTATTAAACAATCTTGTGGCTACTTTGACATAAGTTTTTGCACCTGCATAAAAGTTCCTGAGTGACTTGGATATACATTCATCTCTCCTTTTTTGGTTTCCCAACCCCTTTCAAAATGAAAGGCCCCCTCATTGCTGCTCTTTACCCTAGGATTAGAGGTTAAAACATAGCAATCTGAGTGGCTGACATGAATCACATATCAAGGAATGGTCTTCACTCAAGATGTTGGGAAGAAGGGATGGAGTATTCTTAACTTATTCAGGATTTTTGCACAAATCATTTAAGAGATGCCATGACACCCCACACATTAAATGTGTATGCATTTAGGTATATGGGCTTTTTGGGGTGCAGATAGAAGAGGGTAGGAGTCAAGTTTTAAGGACAGAAGATCTTGTCCAAAATAGGAAATAGGGGAAGAGAACACAAAAGAAAGGATGGTTCAAGACCCCTACTTCAAGAAGAGGTGTTCCCAAGCTTATGTTTCAGATCCTTTTTGCCTGGTAAAGAACCTTTGTCAAAGATTCTTCGGCTATTTTTCTCAATACAAAAAAGAAGTCTGTAAACAATAAAACCCCAAACGAACATGGAGAAAGACCAACACATTTACACAAAGTAGGCCACCTATTAATCACCAAATCAGCTACTGTGAAGTCCTACAAAGCCCAGAGAAATACAATAATGGGTGCTGTATTTAATCAAATGCTTTTTCTGCATCTGTAATTTTTATCCTTCATTTTGTTAATGTGATATAACACAATTATTGATTTGCTAACATTGCACCAGCCTTGCATCCCTGGGGTAAATCCCACTTGGTCATGTTGTGTGGTCTTTTTAATTATTGTTGGATCAGATTTGCTAATATTTTGTTGAGAATCTTAGCATCTATGTTCATCAGGGATATTGGCCTGTAATTTTCTTTCTTGGCAGTGTCTTTATCTAGTTTTGGAATTGGGATAATGCTGACCTCTTAACAAGAGCTTGGAAGCCTTTCCTCTTGAATTGTTTGGAATAGTTTGAGGAGAATAGGTATTAGTTCTTCTTTGAATGTTTGCTAAAACTCCCCTGTGAAGCCATCCAATCAAGGACTTTTGTTTTCTGGGAATGTGTGTGTGTGTGTGTGTGTGTGTGTGTGTGTGTGTGTGTGTGTGTGTGTTTTAAATATATTTTATTGATTTTTTACAGAGAGGAAGGGAGAGGGATAGAGAGTTAGAAACATCGGACAAGAGAGAAACATCCATCAGCTGCCTCCTGCACACCCCCTACTGCGGTTGTGCCTGCTACCAAGGTACATGCCCTTGACTGGAATCGAACCTGGGACCCTTCAGTCCACAGGCTGACACTCTATCCACTGAGCCAAACTGGTTAGAGATGTGTGTTTTAAAATATATTTTAATTGATTTCAGAGAGGAAGGGAGAGGGAAAGAGAGACAGAAATATCAATGATGAGAAAGAATCATTGATTGGCTGCTTCCTTCACTCCCCCTACTGGGGATGAAGCCCACAACTCAGGCAAGTGCCCTGATCAGGAATCTAACTGTGACCTCCTGCTTCATAGGTCAATGTTCAAACACTGAGCAATGCCAGGTGGGCTGTTGGGAGGTTTTTTTATTATTATTATTACTGCTTCTATTTACTTAGTTGTTATTGGTCTATTCATGTTTTCTGATTCAAGTTAATTTCTGATTAACTCTTGGAAGATTGTATGTTTCCAGGAATTTTTCCATTTCTCCCAGGTTGTCCAATTTGTTAGCATATAGTTGTTCATAGTATTTTCTTACAATTCTTTGTATTTCTATGGTGTCAGTTGTCACTTCACCTTCTTCATTTCTGATTTTATTTATTTGGGTCCTCTCTCTTTGTTTCTTGGTGAGTCTGGTTAAAGGTTCATCAATTTTGTTTATCCTTTCAAAGAACCAGCTGATTGTTTCATTTATCTTTTGTATTGTTTTTTAGTCTCTATGTCATTTATTTCTGCTCTGCTCTTTATTATTTCCTTCCTTATTCTGGTCTTTTCTTGTTTTTCTTTTTCTAATTCTTTTAGTTGCAGGGTTAGATAGTTTATTAGAGATTTTTCTGGTTTCTTGAGGTAGCCCTGGATCCTCTTTTTCTGTGCCCCATAGATTTTAGGGTTTTGTGTGTTCATTTTTGTTTGTTTCCAGGAAGTTTTTTATTTCTTCTTTCATTTCATTGTAACTCATTCATTGTTTAATAACATGCTATTTAACCTCCATGTGTTTGAATATTTTTGAGTGTTTTTATTATAGTTGATTTCTAGTTTACACTACTGTGGTCATGGAGATGCTTGATATGATTTCAATCTTCTTGAACTTGTTGAAACTTGTTTTGTGTCCCAACATGTGATCTATCTTTGAGAATGCCCAATGTGCACTTAAGAGGAATGTATATTCTGCAGCTTTGGGGTGAAATGTTCTGTAAATGTCAATTAAATCTGTATGATCTTGCATGTCATTTAAGGTTAGTGTTTCCTTGTTGAGTTGTTGTTGTTTTTCCTGAAAGATCTATCCAGTGATGGCAGTTGTTGAGGTTTTTTCCCCCCTAAAATATCTATCCAGTGTTAAAGTCTCCTACTGTGACTGTATTACTGTCAATCTCTTCCTTAAATTCCTCCAAGAGCACTGTTATATATTTAGGTGCTCCTATATTGGGTGCATATATGTTTACCAGGGTTATATCCTCTTGTTGGATTGATTCCTTTGGTAATATGTACTAGTCTTCTTTGTCTCTTGTATAACCTTTGCTTGGAAATCTATTTTGTCAGATATAAGTATTAGCATAGAAAATTTTTTTTCCTTCCCTTCTCTTTCATCTTGTTTGACTCTTTAGTTCTGAGCTGAGTGTCATGTAGGAAGCTTATATTTGGGTCATGTTTTCTTTATTTTATTTTATTTTTTGAGAGAGTGGAAGGGAGGAGGAAAAACAGAGAAAGAGAAACATCCACATTGATTGGTTGCCTCCTGCATGTGCCCTGGCCAAAGCTAGGGGTTGAGCCTGCAACCAAGTTATGTACTCTTGACCAGAATCAAACCCAGGACCCTTCAGTCCGAGGGCCAATGCTCTATCCACTCAGCCAAAACAGCTAGGGCAAGGTCATGTTTTCTTATCCATTCAGATACCCTTTGTGTCTCCACCTGTTATCGATGGAAATGGAGTTCTTGCAATGTCGTAATGAAAGGAATTTCCTGAGATTTCCACGAGAGGATGAGTCATCTTTATTTTCATGGAATTAAATCCCTAGGTGCCCAATATCGCATTTCCTTCAGTCACAACATGGAAAAAGTCCACTATTGTCTTCAGCAGGGCAAGAATCAAGGCCACCGCCTTGAATTTCCACTCCATATTAATGTCATGTCCAGTCCAGCATCCTGCATATGGAGTCCACGTGGGCCTGGGCCAAGTGACTGCTTTAGGCCACATGACTGTGATGAGAGGACCGGTAAGTACAGGTCATGAGACAAAAGAAGCAAGCAGGCTGGAGTGATGCAAGAGAGAAAACTATCTGGGGATTATAACCTTCCAAGATCTCTGGCATTTGCAGTGCTCCACCCTCCTGGCCAATGATCTTTTTCCCAGATTAGCACCTTCCCTATGTCAGTCCGACTTCACTGCACATGTGCCTTTCTCCCCCTTTGTTCAATCCCGGCCCCCAGTGATCTGCAGGGAATGGACCAGTGGTTCTCTGGGGACTGTGAAGTTGTAGCTTCCTGATGAAGCTGCCCAGATGCCCATGCTTATCATGTCTGGCCTCCCTTCTGCTTTCTTCCTATTATTAATATTAATAAGTAGCTAATTATGATAACAGAAGTATTAAGGGTACTGATGTCTGCAATTTTAGTTGATTATAAAAAATAAGATAGATAGATGAATGGATAGAGGGATGGATAGAGAAACATGCAATAAAGCAAATTTTATTGATTTCAGAGAGGGAGAGGGAGAGAGAGCTAGAAACATCAATGATGAAAGAGAAGCATTGATTGGCTGCCTCCTACACTGCATGTCCCCCCTAGGGATCAAGTCTGAAACCCAGGCATGTGCCCTGACTGGGAATTGAACCATGACCTCCTGGTTCATAGGTCGACACTCAACCACTGAGCCACACTGGCTGGGGAGAAAAGGAGCAGTTTTAAAAGCAGGAGTGGCTAAACTCTCCCGTGTCCTATCTCTGTTCCCAACCTACTTAAAAACTGTCAAGGGCAAATTTTAAAAATCTCATGACTTATCTATATTTATTAGTAATTCTGTTGATGTTTCTATCTCTGTTGTTAATATCTTCATGTTTTATGTATGGTGTTATGTTTTCTACATCTGGGTGGTTTGGGGATTTGTAACAGCATAGAAAAACATTACCCTTTCTCCTTTCTGTCCATCCATTCCTTCCTTAGTTATTTAAACCCTTAGGGTATCAGATTCTGACCAGCATCAAACTGTTTCAGGTTTGTTGACCACAGAAACAGAGTTTCTGTCAAGCTAAAGGTAATACCTTGACTCAGGTGTTTTAGCCCTGGGCCCATGAAAGGGGACAACACCCTCACGAAAACCAGAAAGAAAAATTCCATGGCTGTGATACAATGATCAAACTACTCCCTACTCAAGACTCCAGCTCCTTTAGCCACCATCCTATATAATAAAAGTGTAATATGCAAATCAACCCAACTGTGGAATGACTGATCTGCCAGGTGGGGGGGGAGGGTGGCGGGGGACCTGCGAGCATGCGGCTCCAGGCCAGTTAAGGCGTGTGCCAGCGGGCAGAGGGAGGGTACGGCAATGGGGGGGGAGTCGGTGGCGACCAGTGGCAGCGGAGGGGCGATGGAGGGGGAGGCAGTCGCTCACCAGCCATTGCCATCCCTTGATTGCCCACCTGGTCGCCTCCGCAGAGGGAAGCCAGACTGCAATTTAGGCCCTCTCCCCACAGGGAACCATCAGTCAGACATCCCCTGAGGGCTCCCAGACTGCAAGAGGGTGCAGGCCAGGCTGAAGAACAACCCCCAACCCGGTACATGAATTTTCATGCACCAGGCCTCTAGTTATCAGTGATTTTCCCCCTATATAGCCCATCTCCTAAAAGCCATTGGGAGCACTGGCTTACCTGGGACACCAGGCTTGGTGCCATTTCTTCAACTAATAAAGCCTTACTTTCTTGGCTGCAAACTCCTGTTCTCATTTTATTGGGCTTTGATGCGTGCAGGCAAATGAACCCCTTCCAGTCCAATAACAGATTTACTCTGAGTGGCCAGATTATGATGATCATCTACGGCCATACCACCCTGAACGCGCCCGATCTCGTCAGATTATGATGATCTCTGAACGCATAATAATCTGGCCACTCAGTGTGTGTGTGTGTGTGTGTGTGTGTGTGTGTGTGTGTGTGTGTGTGTGTTAGAGGCCCGGTGCACGAAATTCGTGCACGGGGGGGGGGGGGTGTCCCTCAGCCCCACCTGCACACTCTCCAATCTGGGACCCCTCAAGGGATGTCCGACTGCCCATAGGATCGGGCCTAAATGGGCAGTCGGACATCCCTCTCACAATCTAGGACTGCTGGCTCCCAACTGTTCACCTGCCTGCCTTCCTGATTGCCCCTAACTGCTTCTGCCTGCCAGCCTGATCACCCCCTAACCACTCCCCTGCCAGCCTGATTGATGCCTAACTACTCCCCTGCCATCCTGATTGCCCTTAACTGCCCTCCCCTGTAGGCCTGGTTACCCCTAACTGCCCTCCTCTGCAGGCCTGGCCCCCCTCAACTGCCCTCCCCTGCAGGCCTGGTTTCCCCCCAACTGCTCTCCCCTGCAGGCCTGGGTCCCCCACAACTTCCCTTCCCTGCAGGCCTGGTCGTCCCCAACTTCCCTCCTCTGCCAGCCTGGTCACCCCTAACTGCCCTCCCCTGCAGGCTTGATCACCCCCAACTTCCCTCCCTTGCAGGCCTGGTCCCTCCTAACTGCCCGTCCCTGCTGGCCTGATTGCCCACAACTGCCCTCCCTTGCAGGCCTGGTCTCTCCCAACTGCCCTCCCCTGCTAGCCATCTTGTGGTGGCCATCTTGTGTCCACATGGGGGCAGCCATCTTTGACCACATGGGGGCAGCCATCTTGTGTGTTGGGAGTGATGGGAAATTTGCATATTACTCTTTTAATAGATAGGATAGAGGCCTGGTGCATTGGTGGGTGCTGGCTGGTTTTCCCTGAAGGGTGTCCCAGATCAGGGTGGGGTTCCCTTGGGGCATGGGGCGACCTGGGCGAGGGGCCTGTGGTGGTTTGCAGGCCGGCCACACCCCCTGGTGACCCAAGCGGAGGCCCTGGTATCTGGGACTTATTTATCTTCTATAATTGAAACTTTGTAGCCTGGAGTGGAGGCCAGGGCAGGCCAGGGTGGGCAGGAAGCTTGGCTTCCTCCATTGCCAGGGACAACCCAAGCCTCCTGCTTGCTCCAGCTCCGTGGCCGCCACCATATTTGTTGGGTTAATTTGCATACTCTACCCTGATTGGCTGGTGGGCGTGGCTTGTGGAGGTACAGTCAATTTGCATGTTTCTCTTTTATTAGATAGGATAAATATATATATTAGAGGCATGGTGCATGAATTCATGCATGGTGGGGTCCGGCCAGCCTAGGCAGGGGGAACGGACATGGGCGGTTGGCTGGCCTGCCTGCTGGTCGAACTCCTGGTCAAGGGGACAATTTGCATATTAGCCTTTTATTATATAGGATATACACTGAGTGGCCAGATTATTATGTGTTCAGAGATCATAATAATCTGGCCACTCAGTTTATAATGAGCCACTCCAAGATGTGCCTCAGTCATATTCAGATTACTTTGAGTTAAAAGCTCATGAGAAAGTTCTGTCCTCCCCTTAACTACGTAAAATAACTTGAATCAGGGGCCTTGCCCATAGTAAAAGATTATCAGAGATAGCTTGTTTGACCTATCTATAGGGCAGCTTCTATTTACTATATAGGAGAAAACTTCTATTTACTAAACATTGTTATCATCTTGCAAGGACCCTTTGAAGCCCTCGAGGTGTATTATTTCATTGGAACTCAGGATGTCTTATATACCTCTTGGCCCCCTTTCTATCTCTGAACCTCTCCTACATGTGGGTTCTCTGACTCTCTCATATATGCAGAGTTCCCATACATATGTATGCATTAAATTTGGTTATTTTCTTTTGCTAATTTCTCATGTCTATATGATTATTAGACCAGCCAGAAGAAACTTGGGGATAGAGGAAAGCTTATTCCTTCCCCAAAATGGTATTACTAGTTTATAATATTAAATTGGCTTATAGAAATTAGGTATTTCTACACATTAAGAAACAGAAACTAACCCAAATTCTTTTCAAGATCATATGCTCTGGGAAAATATTTGATATTAAATCTGATGTAAGTTTGGTTACATAGACAGGGTTTTTTGAGTTATTAATATTGATTATGGCATTTTTGTTTTACCTAGGTTTACAGAAATGGGTTCATGTTATCTCTGTCACAGAACTTACCCAAAAAAAAAAAAAAAAAAACTTGGGAAAACTGACTTTAAAAATCTTACAAAATCTACAGAACTAATGAATTAAATATATGTAAATAAAATAAAAGGTTTTTAGGTAAAACTTGTTAGCAATAATTATATTGTACACAAACTTTAGAAATGATTTTCCAGGTGCTTTTGTTAATTTGAAATTTTAAAGTTTTTTTTATAGATTTGGTAACATAATCGTTGAATGTTTAGATTATTTCTAGATAAAGTAAAATAATAAAACATTAATTGCTAAATAAGTCTTAGGTTTACTGGCTTTTGGCTTATTAGAGAGAAACCAAAAGATAAATGTGGATCTTGTACTTTATTAAAATACTAGAGGCCCAGTGCACAAAATTCGTGCATGGGGGGAGAGGGGGACTCTCGCAGTCCAGGACCTCTTGCTCTTTACTGCCTGCCTGCTCGCTGATCCTTACTGCCACTGCCTCTACGCTCACCAGTGGTGAGCCCAGCTTCTGGCTGAGCGGCACTCCCCCTGTGGGAGCGCACTACCATCAGGGGGCAGCTCCTGCGTTGAGCATATGCCCCCTGGTGGTCAATGAGCATCATAATGACCAGTTCTGGTTGTTCCACAGTAAGAGTTGCTTAGGCTTTTATTATACAGATGTTTCTAAAAAATTGTAAATAGTTACTAATAAGAACCTATGTTCCCCGAGGTTATAAAATGTATGTTACATAGGGGAAGAGTTCCCTTTCCCCATCTGTTGTTAGTGGAATTGGAATTCTTGTGATATCCTAAGAAAATGAATTTTCTGAGACTCTCACAGGAAAACGAGTGATTTTATTCCTGTAGAATTACATCACTGAGTTTTCAAGGTCCCTTTTCCCTGTGGCCCACCAAGGAAGAAGTGTAACTGGGCTTCAATAGGGATAAAATCAAAGCCAGTGTCTAGAGTAGGCGTCCTCAAACTATGGCCCGCGGGCCACATGCGGGTGTTTTTGCCGTTTTGTTTTTTTACTTCAAAATAAGATATGTGCGGTGTGCATAGGAATTTGTTCATAGTTTTTTTTAAACTATCGTCCAGCCCTCCAACGGTCTGAGGGACAGTGAACTGGCCCCCTGTTTAAAAAGTTTGAGGACCCATGGTCTAGAGTTTCCATTCCATATTGGAGCAGTGTCCAATCCAGCATCAGGTTAGCTTCGCTTCTGTTCCCTGCTGCAGTCCATCAATCCATTGCATGTGGGTGCTGGAGGGCCACATGACTATGAAGGAAACACAGGCAAATGAAAGGAAGCAGGGATGAGAGAGCCCCAGGAGCCAAGAGCTAAGAGAAAGGAGAGAATTTTTTTCTCTAGGGGAATATGTATTCCCAATTTTTTGCAGGCTTGCAGTGGTCCTGTCCATTCTGACCAATCTATGGTTCCTCAGGCTAGGTTATCAGGCAAGTATCTACCCGACATCACCCCAACTTCACTGGGCATGCATCTATATCCCCATTGTTGGACCCCTTCCCCCAGTGATCTACAGGAAATGGGCCAGTGGTTCTCTGGGGAGTGTGAAATTGCAGCTTCCTGGTGAAGCTGCCCAAATGACATGCCTATAATGTCTGGCCTTCCCTTTGCTCCTTTTCTATTATTAATAACTAGCTAATTACAACAGTATCATATTCATAAATTTGCCAATCTAAAAATGCTAATTGGTTTACTCTTTAGTTGACACTGTAAGTTGATATTTCTAAGGGCTAAGAATTCTAATTAAAATGGAAATCAAATGTATATTTGGGAGAATAGAAAGTATAAGGTATAAAGATACATTTTTTAGAATATTAAAAGAAAACGGCCCTAAAGTTGGTTATTTCTGAATAAGTATTGTAATCTAACATACATATATATATATATGTATATAGCCTTGCAAGTAGACTTAGCATAGACTTTTTTTTTTTTTTTAATCCTCATCCAAGGCTATTTTTCCATTGATTTTTAGAGAGTGGAAGGAAAGGAGGAGAAAGAGACACACACACACATTGATTGGTTGATTCCTGCATGTGGCCCCAGTTGGGGCCCAGGGAATGGAACCTGCAACCAAGGTACATGCCCTTGACTGAGAATCTAACCTACAACCCTCCAGTGTGCAAGCCAATGGTCTAACCACTGAACCAAACCAGCCAGGGCCTAACTTTTATATAGGATTCATAAATTTGCTTAGATTAAGCTATAAACCCACTTAGATTACCCTAGATTACATAAGACTTGTGTAACAATATCCTGTATTTTGCTAAGAGTTTAACAGAATGGCTGACTTACTTAGTGCAACTTTCTTCCATACCTATGCCAGAACTGTTTGATAGGGATAAGCCAGAATGATGTGCAGAACCAGGGGGCTGATTCGGGTCAAACCACCAGAGGCTGGCTGAAGTGACCTGGAGGATGCTATACTGACATCACATAATCTATTCTCATTGTGCCCTCATTAAAATACTAAAATCTCCTCCAGGGGTGGAAATTCTCTACCATTTTTAAACATGTGATGTATGTATTGGCATGTTTTCTAACTACACATGTGCAGGAATGTCACCACCAATAAAAGTGATGACAAAGCTCACCTTGATGTTTGTGTATGCTTTTCTTGAACAAAGATGAACCTGATCCTCTGTTTAGAGATACACCATGTTGGAAAATGACACTCAACCCCCACCTCATGTCCCTGTTTGCCTGCTCACAATAAACTACGTTCCTTCTCATAAAATCATCTTGGAGTTGTCTTTGTTTCTCGCAATTGTTAAGTAATTGGACCTGTTTTGGCCTGGTAAAAATTCTTAGAGGAAAACTAAAAGGGATGAGAAAAGTTGTAGAATGTTCATAAAGGGAAATCTTGAGCAAGAAAACTTTATATATGACTAGAGGCCTGGTGCACGAAATTCGTGAGCGGGTACGGTCCCTAGGCCTGGCCTGTGATCAGGGCCATCTTCCCCAGCTGCCTGCAGCTGGCCCCACCACCGTCCACCCCTGGTTCCCGGTTCTCCATCGGGTGATCGGAGCCTGACGGCCAGGGGAAGGGACTGAGAGGTCAGCCGTTCCCACCTGCTTGCCGGCCCTGCCCCCTGCCGCAGGTTGCCCTCTGTGTGTGGGGTGACAGGTGGGCGGGTCCTTGGCCTGGTGCCACCCCTGTCCCCCCCCACCCACTCCCAGTTCCCCGTTCGCTAACAGGTGATTGGAGCCTGCAGGCCGGGGAAAGGTACCGAGGTGGTCAGTGTGCCTCATAGTGACTGGTCGAGCGGTCATTCTGTTCATTCTACCATTAGGGTCAATTTGCATATTACCCTTTTATTATATAGGATAGAGGCCCAGTGCACAGGTGGGGGCCAGCCGGCCTGCCCTGATGGGGGCCCTGGATTGGGGTGGGGGTCCCCACTAGGGGGCAGGGCTGGCCAGGGAGAGGGGCCACAAGCAGCAGTTTGCAGACTGGCCACACCCCCGATCGGGGTGGAGGCCCCCACTGTGGGGCGGGGCTGGCCGGAGCAAGGGGCCGTGGTCGTTCTGGTCTCTGGTTGTTCTGCCATTTTGGTCGCTGGGCTTTTATTATGTAGGACTAAGCTGAATAAGATTAGAATAAATTTAATTAAGTAGATGAATTTAAATATCAAAAGTAAGCTGAATCAAAATTAGTTTTGTTCTTTTCTCATCTATAAAAAAAGTTTTTTGTATTCTACTCCAGATATTGTAAGTTTTTTCCCTAGAAACAAAGATTCTATGTTTTATTAAAGTAATTTTCTGTTTTATATTGTCTTAATAAGGTTCTTGATTACTTAAAAAAAAAAACCACAATCTTCTCAATCCTAAGGAAAATTTTGCTAACAATAGTGTTAAGTCTGATCAAATCATTAAATCAATACCCTCTCCCCAGGGAACTGACTTTTAGGCCACTTCTCAACGGCCATTCCATTTGCTTAGACCACATTCCCACTTGCTAAGACCATTATCTCTCCCCTCTGGACTTTCCCAGAATCCGACCTGCACAGAGAATTCTCTGCACAGAAAAAGCCCACCTAGAGTCCTTTTAAAAACTCTGACTCCCCCATCTTTGGGTGCGGGTGCCATTTTAAGGCTCAGCCCATCTCGGTATCCAGATGACCTAATAAATTCATAATTCTTTACCCCTTTTGGCCTCATGCATTCCTCCTTTGGCGACCCTGACAAATAGCTAACCAGTGTTTATGTTTGATATCTTTTATTGTCACTTTGGGTAAATAGATAATTTAACATGGTTTCATAATGATATATGATCTTTTTAGACAAATATATTTGATAACCTTCCTAGGGTTCAAATTTTTAAAAGAAACTCTTAATTTGGAAATGGCTTTGGGTTGTTCCAATGGGTCCCTGCAATGCATCAAAGATTTGCTTCAGAAAAATGGCAGTGAAATAGATGGATGTGTCCTGAGCCTTGTCCCGGAGCAGAGAGAATAAGCAGCTGAAACGAATAACATCCACCCCAAATTGGCGAAGGAGACTCAGCTAGTGAGACACTTTCCAGCCTGGAAGGGCAGAGTTCACCTGGAGAAAGGTAAAATCAAGGTTCTGGGCTGGAGAGAACTGCCAGATCTCTGAGCCCAGAGGGTCAGAGGGAAACCGCATGGCACCGAGCTATGTCCCTTGGGACAGGCACAGCATCTGACTGTGGAAAGGAAGTCCGCAGGAGCATCTGACTGTGGAAAGGAAGTCTGCAAGAGAAGGTGTGGACTTGTGGAGTCTGGGGAGAGGAGAGAGTCCAGGAGAAGTGGCAGCGAGTCTGGCACTGAGTCATACCTGATGCCCGAGACCTGGGCAGCCAGATCTCTGAGCCCAGAGGGTCAGAGGCAAACTGCATGGCACAGAGCCATGTCCCATGGGACAGGCACAGCATCTGACTGTGGAAAGAAGGTCCGCAGCATCTGACTGTGGAAAGGAGGTCCACAGGCATAGCATCTGACTATGGAAAGGAAGTCCACAGGCACAGCATCTGACTGTGGAAAGGAAGTCCGCAGGCACAGCATCTGACTGTGGAAAGGAAGTCCACAAGAGAAGGTGCGGACTTGTGGAGTCTGGGGAGAGGAGAGAGTCCAGGAGAAGTGGCAGCGGGTCTGGCACTGAGTCATACCTGACGCCCGGGGCCTGGGCAGCCATTTTCTCCTGAGGAGATAGGTCCTTCCTCTAGTCTCCAGGCAACCAATACAGCCACACCCAGAATACACCCCAATAGTACAAAGGATTAAAAAAATCTGAATAGTCCCTGAGAGTCCACAGGGACTGGCCTAAAGAGAGGCCTTAAGCCCCAGCAATGGGAAACTGAGAAACCCAGACAGTACAGAAGACTGGGATCTTAAGCCAGCCAAAGAAACGACACTTCACTTTCTCATTTTTATTTTTATTTTATTTTATTATTATTTTGTTATCCCTTTTTTCTTCTTCTCGTTTATTTTCCTTTTTTCATGTTTCTTTATTTTCTATTTCTTTTTGCATTGTTTTTCCATCATTCTAATTTATTTTATTTGCTATTTGTTATTTTTATACCATTTTTTTAAATCTTTTTATTATAAATTTATTATTATTATTTTCTTATTGTTCTCTTTCTTTTTATCCACTCATCCCCTTTCTACTTCCTCTATACTGAACTAAGGTCCTCCCCATATTAATCCAATTCTTAACCTTATTTTCTGTATATAAGATTCTGCCCCCACCCTCTTTAGTGGGTATTTGGCGTTTGTTTTGGTTTACCTGTTTGTTCTCTGGTGTTTATATATATATATATATATATATATATATATATATATATATATATATATATATATATATATACACACACACACATATATATATATATGTATATATATATACACACACATATATATATATATATATATATATATATATATATATATATTTCCTTTTTTTCCTTTTTCTTCATTTTCTTATCTCTCATACCATTTTTTCTCTCTTCGATATCATTTGTGCTCTCTTCTTTCCCCCTAATTCTCTTTTCTCTGGTGATCACTTATATGGGGGTTATCGGTGTCATGAATACATTCATGTTTTGTTCCCTTTGTGCCATGTCTTGTCGAGGTGAATTTTATCCTGTCCAGCCAATGTACTAGAGAGTGAGCCACAGAACCAGATACCCGGAGAGGAGACTCCATCCATGAAGGGGTCAATAACACCCCAGACCCAACTACAGAGGCAGAAAGAAGGTGGCAGTGAGGGAGAGAGCGTGAGTGAGTGAGGGAGCAAAGGGGGAGTATGTGGTCGTGTGGTGTGTGTGTGGCGGTGGGGGGGGGCACAGTCAGACCCCACAGGACCTTTAAGGGCAGGCAAACTGGGATCACCTAACTAGTCAGTCTCTGCTAGCATTGCAAACAGTCCCGGGAGGCCAGCTCTTCCTCAGAGGCCTCACCTTTTTGAAGGGAAGAACTCTGTAACTGGGATCCCAGCCGCACCTCCACCCAGGGTGCCCTCAGATAACACCTGGAACTCTACAGCCACCCCTGCCAGGGACCTGCTACAGTCACTGAGACTCCAGCCACCCCAGGCGCAGGCTCCTGTGAGTTCCGAAGCATGGTCCCCTCTGACCGGCCCAAAGCTTTAGCCCAGGGCAATGCGACCACCAGGGAGTGAGCAGCAAATACGGGTGCAGCCCGCTCCTGCCCGAGGAGCAACAGCCCCGTGAGCAGCCCGCTCCAGGCCAAAGAGTGGCAGCATCACATGGCCTGCCCCTGTCCAAAGAGCAGCAGCTGTGTGATTGGCTCACCCCCCATCCGAGGAGCAGCAACCACACGAGCAGCCACCCCAGTCCCAGGAGCAGCAGCCACACAAGCAGCCCACCCATGACTGAGGAGTGGCAGCCCCATGCAGCCCGCCCCCATCCGAGGAACAGCAGCTGCACGCAGCCCACACCCTGCACTCATCCAAGGAGCAGCCCTCCCCGTCCAAGTAGCAGCAGCCATGCAAGCAGCCTGCCCCCATCCGAGGAGCAGCACATGTGTGAGCATTCTGCCGCCATCCGAGGAACAGCAACTCCGCAAGAAGCCCACCCCCATTCAAGGAGCAGCAGCCACCAAAGCAGACCGCCTACATCCAAGGAGCAGCAGCCCTGCACAGCCTTCCCCAGGCCAAGGAGCAGCAGCCACACACAGTCCGCACCCGTCCGATGACAGCAGCCGGGTGAGCAGCCCACCCCCATCTGAGGAGCAGCAGCCACGTGAGCAGCCCGTCCCCCATCCTAGAAGCAGCAGCCATGAGAGCAACCCACCCCACTCTGAGGAGAAGCAGCTGCATGAGCAGCCCGCCCCAGTATGAGGAGCAGCAGCCCTGCAACCCATCTGCCCCTGTCCAAGGAGCAGCAGCCACATGAGCAGCCTGCCCCATCCAAGGAGCAGCAGCTGCGCAAAGCCCACCTCCATCCAAGGAGCAGCATCCATGTGAGCAGCACACCCCCATCCAAAGAGCAACAGCTGTGTGAGCAGGCTCCCCCCACCAGCCAGAGGAGCCACCACTGCTGCGAACAGCACCCACCAAAGGAACCACTGCCAACTGAGGAGCAGCTGCAGCCACGACTGCCCGAGGAGCAACCACAGCCCGAGGAGCCACTGCCACCCAAGGAGCAGCCCCTGCATAACTCGACATCTAGATCCATTGGTGAGAACAAAAACAGGTAGACAAAGAAACCCCCAAAGGCAGTGGTCGGCAAACTGCAGCTCTGTTGACTGAATTTGCCGACCACTGCTGTAAGGCATTACCCTTACCCAGAAGTTTTGACTTCAGGTTAAAGATATTAGTACATTATTAAAATGTTTTTTAAGTGTTTTTCCCTAAGGCAGTGGTTGGCAAACTCATTAGTCAACAGAGCAGCAAACGGTGGCTCACGAGCCACAGTTTGCCAACCACTGCCCAAAGGAAAGAAAAGGAGGAATTGCCAGAAAAGCATCTAAGTGAAATGGAGGTATGCAATATGTCAGGAAAAGAATTCAGAATAAGGGTTATACATTTCATAAACAGGATGGGTGAAAAAAATCAACAACTTATGTAAGAATCAAAAAGAAAAGAGAGTGATATAGCTGCAATAAAAACACCATGGAAACTTTCAACATTAGACTAGGAGAAGCGGAGGACCAAATTAGCGAATTAGAAGACAGGAAAGCAAAACACACCCAAACTGAACTGCAATTGGAGAAAAAAATTAAAAGACAGGAGGAGAGCCTAAGGGAGCTATGGGACAACATGAAACGAAGCACCATACAAATAATAGGGGTGCTAGAACAACAGGAAGAGGAACAAGGGTTAGAAAACCTATTTGAAGAAATAATGTCAGAAAACTTCCCTGATGTGGGGAAGAAAAAAGTCACACAAGCACAGAGAGTCCCAAACAAGATGAACCCGAAAAGACCTACATCAAGACACATCATAATTACGATGGCAAATGTTTAGGACATAGAGAGAATCTTAAAGGCTGCAAGAGAGAGACAGAAAGTTATGTAAAAGGGATCTCCCATTAGACTATCAAATGATTTCTCAACAGAAACACATCAGGCCAGAAAAGAATGGAAGGACATTTACAAAGTGATGCAAAGCAAGGGACTGAATCCAAGAATACTCTACCCAGAAAGGCTATAATTTAAAATTGAAGGGGAAATAAGGAGCTTCACAGACAAAAAAAAAAAAAAAAAAAGGCTAAGGGAGTTTATCACTACCAAGCCAGCAATGCAAGAAATGCTAAAGGGACTGGTGTAAAAAGAAGAAATAAAAAGGTAAGAAGGAACACAGGCACAAAAAATAAAAATGGCTACAAACAAGTACCTAGCAATAATAACTTTAAACATAAATGACATCCAGTGGCTGAATGGATAAAAAGACATCACACATATATATGCTGTCTACAAGAGACCAACCTCAGAACAAGGGACTCACACAGACTGAAAGGGAAGGGATGGAAAAATATCTTTCAGGCAAATGGAAAAGAAAAAAAAAATCTGGGGTAGCAATACTTATACCTGACAGAATAGACCTCAAAGTGAAGGCCATAACAAGAGAAAAGGAAGGCCACTTCATAATACTAAAGGGATCAATACAATAAGAGGATATAACCCTGATAAACATATATGCACCCAATGCAGGAGCACCAAAATACATAAAAACAAAAAAAACTCCTGGAAGATATCAAGGGAGAGATTGACAACAATACAATCATAGTAGGGGTCTTTAATACACCACTGACATCACTGGATACATCCTCATAGTAGGGGGCTTTAATACACCACTGATATCACTGGATACAAAAAAATCAGCAAAGAAACAGCAATCCTAAATGACTCACTAGATCAGATGGACTTAATTAACTTCTTCAGAACATTTCACCATCTCAAGTGTACATGGGACATTTTCAAAAATAGACCACATATTGGGTCACAAGCAAAGTCTCCCCAAATTCAAGAAGATTGAAATCATATCAAGTATCTTCTCAGACCACAATGGCATAATATTAGAAATAAACTACAATAAAAACAATCCAAAAAATTCAAACACTTGGAAGCTAAATAGCCTGCTATTAAACAATGATTGGGTTACCAAAGAGATCAAAGAAGAAATTAAAAATATCCTGGAAAGTAATGACAATAAAAACAAAACAATCCAAAATCTATGGGACACAACGAAAGCAGTCCTGAGAGGGAAGTTTATAGCTCTACAGGCCTACCTCATAAAACAAGAAAAAATGGTAGTAAATCATTTAACTCTACAACTTAAATAATTAGAAAGAGAGCAACAAGAAAAGCCCAGAGTGGGCAGAAGGAAAGAGATAATAAAGATCCGAGCAGAAATAAATGACATAGAGACCAAAAAAAAAAAAAAAAAAAAAAAAAAAAAAAATACAAAAGATCAATGAAACCAAGAGCTGGTTCTTGAAAGGATAAATAAGATTGATGAACCTCTAGCCAGGCTCACCAAGAAGCAAAGAGAGAGGACCCAAATAAATAAAATCAGAAATGAAAGAGGAGAAATAACAACAGACCCCACAGAAATACAAAGGATTGTTAAAAAATACTATGAATAACTTTATTCCAACAAACTGGACAACCTGGAGGAAATGGACATATTCCTAGAAAAATACAACCTTCCAAAACTCAATCAGGAAGAATCTAAAAATCTCAATAAGCCAATAACTATGGAAGAAATTGGAGCAGTCATCAAAAAACTCCCAGCAAACAAAAGCCCGGGGCCAGATGGCTTCACAGGGGAGTTTTACCAAACATTTAAAGAAGAACTAAAACCTATCCTCCTCAGACTATTCCAAAAAATTCAAGAGGAAGGAACACTTCCAAGCTCCTTCTATGAAGCCAGCATCACCCTAATACCAAAACCAGGTAAAGACAACATAATTAAAGAGAATTACAGGCCAATATCCCTCATGAACACAGATGCCAAAATCCTCAACAAAATTCTAGCAAATCGGATCCAGCAGTACATCAGAAAGATCATAAACCATGACCAAGTAGGATTTATCCCAGGGATGCAAGGATGGTACAATATCCGCAAATCAATAAATGTGATACATCACATAAAGAAATTGAAAGATAAAAATTACATAGTAATATCAATTGATGCAGGAAAAGCATTTGACAAAATCCAGCACCCTTTCTTGATAAAAACTCTCAGCAAGGTGGGAACAGAAGAATCATACCTCAACATAATAAAAGCCATATATGACAAACCCACAGCCAACATCATACTCAATGGGGGAAAAACTAAAACCATTTCCCCTAAGAACAGGAACAAGACAGGGATGCCCACTCTCACCACTCCTGTTTGACATAGTACTGGAAGTACTAGCTATTGCAATCAGACAAGAAGAAGAAATAAAAGGCATCCAAATTGGAAAAGAAGAAGTAAAACTGTCCTTATTCGCAGATGACATGATACTGCACATAGAAAACCCTAAAGACTCCATCAAAAATATTAGACTTAATAAATGAATTCAGCAATGTAGCAAGATACAAAATTAACACCCAGAAGTCTATGGCTTTTTTATACACCAATAGTGAACTTACAGAAAGAGACTAAAAAAGCAATCCCATTTACCATCACACCAAAAAAATTAAGATACCTAGGAGTAAACTTAACTAAGGAGGTAAAAGACCTGTATGCAGAAAACTACAGGACATTGAAAAAAGAGAGAGAGGAAGACATAAACAGATGGTAGAACATACCATGTTCATGGATTGGTAGACTCAATATCATTAAAATGTCCATACTACCCAAAGCAATCTATAGATTCAATGCACTCCCCATTAAAATACCAATGGCATATTTCACAGACCTAGAACAAACTCTCTACAAATTCATCTGGAATTAAAAAAAAAACAAAACAAAACCCAGAATAGCTGCAGCAATCCTGAGAAAGAAGAACAAAGTAGGATGGATCTTAATACCAGATATCAAGCTGTACTACAATGCCACTGTTCTCAAAGCAGCCTGGTACTGGCACAAGAACAGACATATGGATCAATGGAACAGACTAGAGAACCCAGAAATCGACCCAAACCACTATGCTCAATTAATATTTGACAAAGGAGGCAAGAACATACAATGGAGTCAAGACAGTCTCTTCAATAAATGGTGTTGGGAAAGTTGGACAGATACATGCAAAAAAATGAAACTAGACCACCAACTTACATCATACACAAAAATAAACTCAAAATGGATAAAGGACTTAAACATAAGATGGAAACCATAAAAATACTAGAGGAATCCAAAGGCAGCAAAATCTCAGACATATGCCGAAGTAATTTCTTCACTGATACTGCTCCTAGGGCAATGGAAACTAAAGAGAAAATAAACAAATGGGACTACATCAAAATAAAAAGCTTTTGTACAGCAAAAGAAACCATCAACAAAACAACAAGAAAGCCCACTGCATGGGAAAACATATTTGCCAATGTTATCACCGATAAGGTTTTAATTTCCAACATTTACAGGGAACTCATACAACTTAACAAAAGGAAGATAAACAACCCAATCAAAAAATGGGCAACAGACCTAAATAGATACTTTTCGAAAGAAGACATAAAGAAGGCCAAGAGACATATGAAAACATGCTCAAAGTCACTAATCATCAGAGAGATGCAAATCAAAACAATGCGGTACCATCTCACACCTGTCAGAATGGCTATCATCAACAAATCAACAAATGACAAATGCTGGCAAGGATGTGGAGAAAAAGGAACCCTCATACACTGCTGGTTGGGAATGCAGACTGGTGCAGCCACTGTGGAGAACAGTATGGAGTTTCCTCAAAAAACTAAAAGTGGAACTCCCATTTGACCCAGTGTTCCCACTTCTAGGAATATATGCCAAGAAACTAGAAACACCAATCAGAATGGATATATGCACCCCTATGTTCATAGCAGCACAATTCACCATAGCTATGATTTGGAAACAGCCTAAGTGCCCATCAGCAGATGAGTGGATTAAAAAACTGTGGTACATCTACACAATGGAATACTATGCTGCGGTAAAAAAGAAGGAATTCTTACCACTTGCAACAGCATGGATGGAACTGGAGAGCATTATGCTAAGTGAAATAAACCAGTCAGAGAAAGATAAATATCACATGATCTCACCCATTTATGGAATATAATGAACAACATAAAGTGATGAACAGAAACATATCCAGAGACAGAGAAGCATCGATCAGACCGTTAAACCTCAGAGGGAATAGATAGGGGAGGGTGGGAGTAAGACTTGTATGTATGCATATAAGCCTAACCAATGGACACAGACAACAGCGGCGGGGGGGGGGGGGGGGGGGGGAGTGAGGGCATGAATGGGGGTTTTGGGGAGCAATAGGGAGATAAGTACACTTATGTAATACCTTAATTAATAAAGAAAAAAAGAGAAAAAGATTTGCTTTATTTCTACTTATTAGAGAACTTTAAAAAATAATGAGGCCTATCTGATATGCAAAAATTACATGGGAGACTTTGTCAAATAAAGAAATAATAAGACTCTGCCCAGCAGCTCAGTTGGTTAGGACACCTCCCTGATATGCCAAGGTTGTGGGTCTGATACCCAGTCAGGACACATACAAGAATCAACCAATGAATGCATAAAAAATAAGCGAAACAACAAATCAATGGTTCTCATCTCTAAAATAAAATTTAAAAAAATAATAATTATGCTTTATGTGCATGCATATATGCTTATTACTAAGATGAGTATTCTAGAGATTATGTAAAAATCTCTACGAGTCTACAATGTCCTGACTTAATACTATAATACTGGCATTTATATTTACCTATGTAGTTACCTTTGCCAGTATTCTCTATTTTTTCATATGGCTTGAAATTACTGTTTAGTGCCCTTTTATTTCAGCCCTTTAGTATTTCTTGTAGAACAGGTTGCATGGTGTTTAATTCCATTAGTTTTTATTTATTTGGGAATATCTTAATTTCTTTTGCATTCTTGAAGGATAATTTTGCTGGGTATAGAAATCTTATATGACACTTCTTTTAGTACTTTTATTTTTTAAATCTTTATTACTGGGTGTATTACAGATGTTCCACACCCCACCCCACTACTCCCTCCCACCCTGCCCATTCCAGGCCTTCACCAACCTATTGTCTGTGTCTATGAGATCTTTGGTTAATCTCTTCCTGCTCCCCTCCCCCTTTCCCTCAGAGATTCATCAGTCTGTTCCATGTATCCATGCCTCTGATTATATTTTATTCACAAGTTTATTTTGTTCATTAGATTTCTTGTTCATTTATTTTTATTTTTAGAGTCAGTTGTTGATAGATATGTGTTTATTGGCATTTTATTGTTTATATTTTTATCTTCCTTTTTCTTCTCTTGTTAAAGAATACCCTTCAACATCCTATATAATAAAACCCTAATATGCAAATCGACCAAACGGTGGACCAACCAGTCGCTATGACGAGTACTGACCACCAGGGGCAGATGCTCAATGCAGAAGCTGCTTCCTGGTGGTCAGTGCACTCCCACAGGGAGAGCACTGCTCAGCCAGAAGCCAGGCTCATGGCTGGCGAGTGCAGTGGCGGTGGCAGGAGCCTCTACTGCCTCTGCTGCAGGTGGGTGGTAAGGAGCGAAGGGTCCCAAACTGCGAAAGGGATGTCCTGGAATGCAAGAGGGTGCAGGCTGGGCTGAGGGATCCTCCCCTGCCCCCCAGTGCATGTAATTTTGTGCACCAGGCCTCCAATTTCATATAATACAGCTTTGGTGGTGTTAAACTCCTTTAACTTTTTCTTATCTGTGAAGCTCTTTATCTGACCTTCAATTCTAAATGATAACTTTGCTGGGTAGAGTAATCTTGCTTGTAGGTCCTTGCTATTCATCACTTTGAATATTTCTTGCCACTCCCTTTTGGCCTGTAAAGTTTCTGTTGAGAAATCAGCTATCAGAGAGAAATATCAATGTGAGAGAAACACATCGATTGGCTGCTTCCTGCAGACGCCCTGACCAGGACCTGGGCCAGGCAGGAGCCTGCAACCAAGGTATGTGCCCTTGACCAGAATCAAACCTAGGACACTTTGGTCCTCAGGCTGACCCTCTATCCACTGAGCCAAAATGGCTAGGGCAATAAAAATATTTTTTTTAAAAAAAGATCATACGATTTTTATCCTTTCTTTTGTTAATATGGTGTATTACATTGATTGATTTGCAAATGTTGAACCATCCTTGTGCCCCTGGAATGAATCCCACTTGATCGTGATGTATTGTTTTTTGGATGTACTGTTGTATTCGATTAGCTACCATTTTGTTCAGGATTTTTGTGTCTATGTTCATCAGGGATATTGGGGGTGTGTGTGTGTGTGTGTGTGTGTGTGTGTGTGTGTGTGTGTGTTATCTTTATCAGGTATTGGTATTGAGGTTATATTGGCCTTATATAATGTGTTAGGAAGTATTGCCTCTTCCTCAATTTTTTTTTGGGGGGGAAGAGTTTGAAAAGGATAGGTTTTAATTCTTCTTTGAACATTTGGTAGAAATCACTGGTGAAGCCATCTGGTCCTCTTTTGGGAGGTTTTTGATGGTTGGTTCAATTTCCTCACTGCTGATCAGTCTATTTAGATTTTCCAATTCTTCATGATTTAGTCTAGGAAGGTTATATATTTCTAGGAAGTTACCCATTTCTCTAGGTTATTGAATTTGGTGGCATGAAGTCTTTCATAATATTCTAGTATGATCCATTGTCTATCTGTGATGTTTGTAGTGACTTCTCCTCTCTCATTTGTGGTCTTTTCCCTTTTTTCCTTAGTGAGTCTAGCCAGGGGTTTGTCAATTTTATTAATCTTTTCAAAGAACAAGCTCTATGTTTTAATTTTTTGCATAGTTTCTTTGTTCTCTATTTCATTTTATTCTACTCTAATTTTATTATTTCCTTTCTTCTGCTGACATTGGGTTGCTTTTGTTTTTCCTTTTCCAATATTTTAAGATGTGATGTTTGGTTGTTTACTTGGAATTTCTCTAGTTTCTTGAGATAGGCCTGTAATGATATAAACTTCCCTCTTACTACTGCTTTTGCTGCATCCCAGAGGTTTTGATATGTTGTGTTAACATTCTCATCTTTTATTTCTTCTTTGACCCAGTCATTTTTTAGTAGTATGTTGTTTAACCTCTATTTGTGGTTTTTTTACTTCCTTTTTGTAGTTGACTTATAATTTCAAGGTATTGTGATGAGAAAATATGCTTGGTATAATTTCAATCTTTTAGAATTTATTGATGCTAGTTCTGTGACCCAACATATGGTCTCTCCTTGAGAAAGTTCCATATGTACTGGAGAAGAATGAATAATCTGATGTTCTGGGATGAAATGTTCTGTAAATGTCAATTATATCCATTTGGTCTACTGTTTCATTTAAGGCCAATATTTCTTTACTAGAGGCCCGGTGCACAAAATTCATGCACGGGGAAGGGTGTGTCCCTCAGCCCAGCCTGCACCCTCTCCAATCTGGGACATCCCTCTCATAATCCAGGACTGCTGGCTCCCAACCACTCGCCTACCTGCCTGCCTGCCTGATTGCCCCTAACCACTTCTGCCTGCCAGCCTGATCACCCCCTAACCACTCCTCTGGCAGCCTGATCGATGCCTAACTGCTCCCCTGCCGGCCCGATTGCCCTTAACTGCCCTCCCCTGCCGGCCTGGTCACCCCTAACTGCCCTCCCCAGCCAGCCTGGTCACCCCTAAATATCCTCCCCTGCAGGCCCAGTCACCCCCAACTGCCGTCCCCTGCAGGCCTGGGTACCCCCCAACTGCCCTCCCCTGCAGGCCTGGTCCCTCCCCCAACTGCCCTCCCCTGCAGGACTGGTCCCCCCCATCTGCTCTCCTCTGCAGGTCTGCGTCCTCCCCCTCAACTGTTCCCCCCTTTCAGGCCTGGTCCCTCCCAACTGCCCTCCCCTGCTGGCCTGATTTCCCATAGCTGCCCTTCCCTGCAGGCCTGGGTCCCCCCCAACTGCCCTCCCCTGCTGGCCTGGTCCCTCCCAATTGCCTGCCCCTACTGGCCTGGTCCCCCCCCCCAACTGCCCTCCTCTGCTGGCCTGGTCACCCCCAACTGCCCTCCCCTGCAGGTCTGGTCCCCCCCAACTGCCCTCCCCTGTAGGCCTGGTCCCCCCCAACTGCCCACCCCTTCTGGCCTGGTCCCTCCCAAATGCCCTCCCCTGATGGCCTGATCCCCCCCAACTGCCCTTCTCTGCCAGCCTGGTCACCCCCAACTGCCCTCCTCTGCTGGCCTAGTCACCCCTAACTGCCCTCCCCTGCTGGCCTGATCGCCCACAACTGCCCTCTCCTGCAGGCCATCTTGTAGCGGCCATCTTGTGTCCACATGGGGCAGCCATCTTGTGTGTTGGAGTGATGGTCAATTTGCATATTACTCTTTTATTAGATAGGATTGATTTTTTTTATTTGGTTGATCTGTCAAGAGCTGTCAATGAAGTATTAAGGTATCCAACTATGATTTGTTTTTCCTTTTAGTTCTGTGAGTTGTTTAATATATTTTGATGTTCCCTGGTTGAAGTGCATGTGTATTATGAAGTGTTATGTTTTTTTCTTAATATATTTTTATTGATTCCAGAGAGGAAGGGAGAGATAGAAACATCAATGATGAGAGAGAATCATTTATTGGCTGCTTCCTGCAAACCCCCTACTGGGGATCAAGCCTGCAGTGTGGGCACATGCCCCAGACCGGAATCAAATCCTGGGCCCTTCAGTCTGCAGGCCAACATTCCATCCAGTGAGCCAAACCAGGTAGGGCTGTTATGTTTTCTTGATGTAATGTTCCCTTTATCACATAAAGTGTCCATCTTTGTCTCTTGTTATCTTGAGTTCTATTTTGTCAGATATAAGTATGACTACACCTACTTTTTTGTGGATGTTATTTGCTTGGAGAATCATTTTCCACCTTTTTACTTTGAATCTAGCTTTGTTTTTTGCTGTTTAGATGTATCTCTTATAGGCAGGATATAGTTGGGTTTTGTTTTTTGATCTACTCTGATACTCTGTGCCTCTTTAGTGGTGAATTCAGACCATTTGCATTTAGGGTAATTATTGATGGATGGATTTCCTATAGCCATTTTTTTTGTTTGTTTTCTGGTAGCTCTGTGACTCCATTGGTTCTTTTCCTTTATGCTTCTGACTGTTGTTTTTGTTTGGTGGGATTCCATACATCTTTCCTGTTTCCTCTTTTTTTAAGCTCTATGTCCTGTTTTGGGGATTTTTGTGTGTAGTTACCATTATGTTTATAAAAAGTGAAGTTGCATATATATTTTAGTTTTTTCCCTTTTAACCTTTTGCACTTGGATGTTGAGTGTGACTCAACACGGTTAGCATCAGAATAAAGGAGTCGAGAAAAAAGCGAGTGCAAAGGGTTAAAGTGCATCTGATCTTCATCTTCCTTTGCCAGTTCATACCTTTCCCCCTTCCTCTTGTATGTTTTTGTTGTCACAAATTATCCCTGTTTATGCTGCAAGTTTTTTGGCGATCTTACTCGTAGTGTTGTGACCTTGTGTTCTTTGTTTCAGGTAGAATAACTCCCTTGAGTATTTCCTGCAATAGAGGTTTTCTGGTAATAAAAACCCCTCAGCTTCATATTCTGTATGTCTGGGAATGTTCTTATTTCTCCTTCATATTTAAAGGATAATTTTGCTGGCTATATTATGTGTGGCTGGTAATTTCTCTCTTCCAGAAGTTTGAATATTTGGTTCCACTCTCTTCTGGCTTATAGAGTTTCTGCTGAGAAGTCAGATGAAATTCTGAGGAATTTTCCTTTGTAGTTCACTTCCTTATTTTCCCTGGCTGCTTTGAGAACTTTTTTGTCATTAATTTTTGACAGCTTCATTACCAAGTCTCTTGGAGAGGGCCTCTTTGGATTGATGTAACTAGGTGTTCTTTTTGCTGTAGCCTTTCTTGCACTGCTGGTCTGGTGGTAATCAACTCTTTTAGCCTTCTTATGGCTGTGAAACTCTTTATTTCACCTTTAATTTTGAATGATAGCCTTCATGGATAGAGTAGTCTTGGATACAGTTTCTTGCTTTTCATTACTTTGTATATTTCATGCCACTCCCTTTTGGCCTGAAATGTTTCTGCTGAGAAATCAGCTGATAGTCTAATGGAAGTTCCCTTCTACGTAACTCTCTGTCTCTCTCTTGCAGCCTTTAAGGTTCTTTCTTTGTCTTTAATATTTTCCATTTTAATTATGATGTGTCTAGATGTGGCTCTTTTTTTGGGAGGGGGGGTGTTCATTTTGATTGGGACTCTTGTGTTTCCTGAACTGGAGTGACTTTTTCCTTCACCAGATTAGGGAAATTTTCTGCCATTATTTCTTCAAACAGATTCTCTATTCCTTGCTCAGATTCTTCTTCTAGTACCCCTAGGATGTGAATGTTCTTACATTTCATGTTGTCCCAAAGCTCCCTTAGACTCTCCTCCTGCTTTTTAATTTTTTTTTTTCTAAATGCCACTCTAAATGAGTGTTTTTTTCTCTACCTTGGCTTCTAATTTGCTGATTTGGTCCTCTGCTTCTATTAACCTACTGTTTATTCCTTCCAGGAATCAACAGCTATGTCATTCTTCAGATATGCTTGATTGTTACCGATGGTTGCTATCTCTTTTTTTATGCTGCTGTAGTTTGCATTAAGTTCCATAATGTTCTCATTAAGCTGCTTGTAGTTCTCACTAAGTTGCTTGAGCACCCTTATAACCATTACTTTGGATTCTTTATCTGAAAAATTGCTTGCCTCCATTTCATTTAGTTCCTTTTGTGGCAATTCCTCCTTTTCTTTCATTTGGGGGTTGTTTGCTTGTCTCCCCATTTTTACTGTCCCTTTGTATTTGTTTCTATGTATTAGATCAAACTGCTATTCCTCCCAGACTTTATGGAGTGGTCTTATGTAGTAGGTGTTTTGTGGGACCCAGTTGTGTAGTCTCTTAGATCTTCTGAGCTGGGTGCTCTAGGAATGCCACTTGTGTTATTTGGGTTCTCCTGGTGAAATTGGGTCTTGAATGTTGTTGTCCCATTCTTGGATGGAATATCCTGTCAGGTAGGCTGACTACAAGGCTCACCCCTTACCACATCATGCAAGCAGTTATAGAGGTGCTGACAGAACAGAAAAAAATACAACAAAACAAGAAACAAAACAAAAACATACACAAGACACCTACAATAACAACAAAAGCCCCTCTCAGAGAAGAGAGAATTATGAAAGAGAACAGAGAGCAAGAATAATAGAAGAAATAAAAAATATGAGAAAACAAAACAAAAAGGGGGGAGAAAAAGGAATATGAAGGGGCAGACATGAAATAAAACAAGAATAAAGAATAGGGGAAGGAAAATGGTATAAAATAAAAAAGGAAGAAACAAAAATTTGAAAAGGAAAATAGGGGAGAAAGCAGATAGACCCAAAATAAGAAAAGGAAGAAAGATGAGAAAGCAGGATAAAAATAAAAAAGGGGGGAAAGTTTGAGTAGGACAAGGGAAGAGAAAAATTAGATATATGAATGAAACAATAGAAATTAAAATAACAAATCAATAAAGCAGATGAAGAAGATAAAAAAGAAAAAAGAGCCCTAGCTGGTTTGATAGAGCGTTGACCTGTGGACTGAAGGATCCCAGGTTTGATTCCAGTCAAGAACACATGCTTGGGTTGGGGGCTCAATCCCCAGTAGGGGGCATGCAGGAGGCAGCCAATCAAGGATTCACTCTCATCATTGATGTTTCTCTCTCTCCCTCTCTCTTCCTCTCTGAAATCAATAAAAAAAAAAAATTTTTTTTTTAAAAAGAAAAAAGAGAAAAGGAAAAAAGTGGTGTGGTGTTCACCTCAGCAGTTTCGTGCCTCCTGGGAGCTCCCTTTGGATCCTCCTCTTCTGATAATTGCAGCTGACTGTTTTGGGTTTCCCAGGAGGTACTTAGGTGCTAACCGCTGTCAGAAACTGTCCTCCTTTGGCTTTCAGCAACCTGCTTGAAGCTCCATGAGATCCACGGTTTGTGTCTGTCTCCATGGGACTTGGCTGTGTGCAGAAGGGGCCAAGCTGCTCACCATGGGGTGCAGGGCTGGGTCAGTAAGCTTCCCCAGGCTCCCTGGGCTCCACCTGAGCCTGCCTTTGCCTGCCAGCCAGTTATCAATCTTAATCACTCGAAAGTTGGTTTCTGAAAGGGCTTTAGGCAGAATCAGGAGTCTAGACCTCTGGGAGTGGGAGGTGCTGTTCAGATTTCAGGGAAAGTGGTGGCTGAGTTTCTATGTCCAGAGCTACACCTCTGTGAGTGGCCCAGAATATTAATTACTGCCCTTGGCTGGGCAGAGATCCTCTATGTAATCCAGTGGGATCAGCTGGAGTTACTTTCAACTCTCCCTTGCTGGGGAAGCACCAGTCAGGTTCCCAAACAGTCTCACCCCCAACCTAGTCACTGATGCTTTCTAAGACCCACAGGCTGGGCCTCTATTGCTATCTCCTCTGCTAGGGTTAAGATACAGCATATGGCAGGCAGGGCTTCTGAGGGTGGGGCAGGCGGTATCACCAGGGTGGGTTTTTTTCCTTTTTCTGGGTTGTGCCTTCTGTGAGTGGCTAGTTCCTCTCAGGAAAAAATGGCCGTTTTGGTTTGGGGGGATATGATCAAATGCAGGACTCCCAGCTGCTGCTTTTCCATGTCTCCCCCTAATGCTTCCCACCCCAGCCTCTCCTTAGGCACCTCGAGTCCACACTGCCCTCCCTCAACCAAAGCCTCAGGTAAGTAACTGCAAATGAAACTCCTGTGCTCTAGGTTTAAAACAAAACACATAAAAACAGAAACAGAGGCTTTCTCTGGTCTCCTGGACAAACAGCAACCTTGCTGTCTTTCAGGGCTGGATGTTATGTGGGCCAATGGTGTTGGCTCTGGTGCTCCAGGCTGTGGAGCCGAGCCTGCGTTCCAGGCCTTGATCTTCTGAGGAGAAAGACCCTCCTGTAGCTGAGAGATCCCTCCTCACTCTTGGCCTGCTACCCATGAGAGCTGGTCAGCCCCTTTTGTGACCTTGCCCTTGCTACCAATCTCCAGGTGTTTCCTGTCCTTCCTTAATATGTCTCCTCCTCAGCTGGACCTCAGTTGGTAATCCTGGGTATATATGTTCCCCATTTTAGTTTTATTTCCAGTCTGGACTTGGGAGGAAGTGCAAGAAAGGTCTGTCTATTTGGCCACCATTGTTTTCCTTGGTGGACATTTCTCATAACAATATTTGTTCTGATATATTTCCTTGGGCAAGGGAAAAATAAGAAAAAAATATACAAATGGGACTACATCAAACTAAACAGTTTTTGCATAACAAAGGAAACCATCAACAAAATGAAAAGACAACCCACTGAACAAGAGAACATATTCATCAATGATAAATCTGATAACGGGTTAATATCCAAAATTTATAAAGAACTCATTATAACTCAACACCAAAAATAAATAATTTAATTTAAAAAATGGGCAGAGGACCTGAATTGGCAGTTCTTTAAAGAAGCAGTACAGATGGCCAACATATATATGAAAAGATTCTCAGAGTCACTAATTACCAGAGAAATGCAAATTAAAATCAGAATGAGATATCACCTCACTCCTGTCAGAAGGGCTGTCAGCAATAAATCAACTGGTGCGGCTCAGCTGGTTGGAGTGTCCTCCTGTGCAACACAGGATTGTGGGTTTAAGTCCAGGTCAGGGTATATACCCAGGTTGTGGGTTCAACCCCCAGTCATAGTGTGTATGGGAGGCAGCTTATCAATGTTTTACTCTCACTGAGATATTTCTCTGTCTCTCTCCCTCTCCTTTCCTCTCTCTCTGAAACCAATAAAAGCATATCGTTGGGTGAGGATTATATAAATAAACAAAGAAAGAAACAAATGTTTGCAAGGATGTGGAGAAAAGGGAACCCTTGTGCATTTTTGGTGGGAATGTAGATTGGTGCAACCATTGTGGAAAACAGTATGGAGTTTCCTCAAAAAAATTAAAAATAGAACTGCCTTTTGATCCAGCAATTCTACTTCTGGGAATATATTCGAAGAAACCCAAAACACTGATTTGAAAGAATATTTTCACCCCTATGTTCACTGCAGCGTTATTTACAATAGACAAGATCTGGAAGCAGCCCAAGTGCCCAAGAGTAGATGTGTGAACTCAAAAACTGTGGTACTTTTGCATAGTGGAAAACCACTCATCCCTACCAAAGGAAATCTTACCTTTTGTGATATGGATGGATCTGGAGAGTTTTATGCTAAGTGAAATATGCCAGGAAGAGAAAGACAAATACCATATGATTTCACTTATATGTGGCATCTAATAACAAAATAAACTAACAAACAATATAGGAAACAGACACATAGATAGAGAACAGACTAACAGCTGTTAGAGGGGTGGGGGTTGGGGAATTAGGTGAAAAAGTGAAGGGATTAAGAAAAAAAAACTCATAGACGCAGACAACAGTATGGTGATTACCTGAGGAAAAAGGAGGTGGCGGGGAGGTAGAAGAAGCTAAAGGGCGTATAAATGATGACGGAAGGAGACCTATTTGGGATGGTGAACACAATACAACATATAGATGATGTACTATAGAATTTTATATCTGAAACCTTTATAATTTTAACCAATGTCACCCCAATAAGTTGAATAACAATAAAATGGTTATTAATTACTAGAAGCCCGGTGCATGAAATTTGTGCACTGGGGGAGGGGTCCCCTCAGTCCAGCCTGCGCCCTCTCACAGTCCAGGACCCCTCAGGGGATATCCGCCTGCCAGCTTAGGCACACTCCCTGTGGGGATCAGGCCTAAGCTGGCAGTCAGACATCCCTCTCGCAGTCTGGGACCCCTTGTTCTTTACCACCTGCCTGCTTGCTGCTCCTTAACGCTCGGCTCGCTGCTCATTTGCACTCCTGCGGAGGCAGGAGAGGCTCCTGCCACCACCGCTGTGCTCGCCAACTGTGAGCCCGGCTTCTGGCTGAGCAGTGCTCCTGTTGTGGGAGCTCCTGTGTTGAGCGTCTGCCCCCTGGTGGTCAGTGTGCATCATAGCAACTGGTCATTCTGGTCGTTCCGCCGTAACAGTTGCTTAGGCTTTTATTATATAAACTAGAGGCCCGGTGCATGAAATTCATGCATGGGGGCGTCCCCTCAGCCCAGCCTGCACCCTCTCCAATCCAGGACCCCTAGGGGGAATGTTTGACTGCCAATTGGGCTTAAACCGGCAGTCGGACATCCCTCTCACAATCTGGGACCACTGGCTCCTAACTGCTCACCTGCCTGCCTGCCTGATCTCCCCTAACTGCCCCCCCTGCTGGCCTGGTCACCCCCAACTGCCCCTCCTGCCTGCCTGATCTCCCCTAACTGCCCCCCTCCTGGCCTGGTCACCCCCAACTGCCCCTCCTGCTGGCCTAGTCACTCCCAACTGCCCCCACTGGCCTGGTCGCCCCTAACTGCCCCCCCTGCCAACCTGGTTGCCCCCAACTGCCCCCCATGCCGGTCTGAGCACTCCTAATTGTCCCCCCACTGGCCTGGTTGTCCCTTACTGCCCCCCCACCAGCCTGGTTGCCCCCAACTGCCCCCCTTCAGCCAGCCTGGTCACCCCTCACTGCCCACCTCTGCCGGCTTGGTTGCCCCTCACTGCCCCCCCTGCTGGCCTGCTTGCCCCCAACTGTCTCCCCTGCGGGCTTGGTCACCCCACACAGCCTGCTGTTCGGTCATTTGGTCACCCCTCACTAACCCCCCTGCCAGCCTAGTCACCCCACGCAGCCTGCTGCTCGGTTGTTTGGTTGCCCCCCACTAACACCCCTGCTGGCCTGGTGGCCTCACACAGCCTGTTTGGTTGTCCATTCGGTTGTGATGGTCATTTAGGCTTTTATATATATATAGAGGCCCAGAGCATGAAAATTCATGCACTAGAGGGGGGGTCCCTCAGCTCGGCCTGCCCCCTCACAGTCCAGGAGCCCTCAAGGGTGGGAGGTGACCCAGTGATCAGGAGAAGGCAATGCCCCATCACATCTCTGCTGCTGCCACTGCCAGCAGTGCAAGCCTCGGCCGGCCCTGGTTACCTGAGCCTCGGGCGACCCTGGGCGGCTGGGCAGCCGCCATCCAAGGCTTGCCTGTGCCTCAGGCTGGCCCTAGGTGGCTGGGGGGCTGAGGGGACTGGGCGCCACCATCTTGTGGCTGTGGGTGCTGCCATCTTTGAGGGTGTGGCAGTCAATTAGCATATTCCCTCCTTATTGGCTGTGGGCGCCACCATCTTTGAGGGTGGGGCAATTAGCATATCCCCTCCTTATTGGCTGTGGGTGCCGCCATCTTTGAGGGTGGGGAAGTCAATTAGCATATTTCCTTCTTATTGGCTGTGGGTGCCGCCATATTTGAGGGTGGGGCAGTCAATTAGCATATTCCCTCCTTTTTGGCTGCCATCTTTGTGATGGCATGAGGGTCAATTAGCATACTCCCTCTTTATTAGATAGGATTAGAGGCCCAGTGCACAAAATTCATGCATGGATAGGGTCCCTAGGCTTGGCCGGTGATCAGGACCGATCGGGGTCTTCTAGCTGCCAGCCAGGGCCTCCCTTCACTGGCTGCCGGCTGCCTGCCAGGGCCTTCGTTCACTCTGCACTTCCCCCTGGTGGTCAGCGCATGTCATAGCAAGCAATCAGTCTCCCAGTCGAACTCCCACAGGGACAATTTCCATATTAGGCTCATACACACACACACACACACACACACACACACACACACACACACACATATATATATAGACTAGAGGCCTGGTGCATGCAATTCATGCACTCAGGGGGTCCGTCAGCTCAGCCTGCACTCTCTTGCAGTATGGGAGTCCTTGTGGGGAGCAGGCCTGAGCCGTCAGTCGGACATCCTTAGAGTTGCTGTGGAGGCAAGAGAGGCTCCTGCCACCACTGCTGCACTTGTCAGCATTGAGCCTGGCTTCTGGTTTAGCGGCGCTCCCCCTGTGGGAGCACACTGACCAGCAGGGGGAAGTTCCTGAGTTGAGCATCTGCCCACTGGTGGTCAGTGCGTGTCATAGCGACCAGTCGTTCCGCAGTTTGGTCAATTTGCATATTAGCCTTTTATTATATTGAATTGCTTTAATTTCTTTAATAGATACATGCCTATTCAGATTCTCTCTTTTATTTTAATGTAAGTTTTGATAAATTGGTCCCCCACTTCCAAGGAATTGGTCCATTTTATCTAGGTTTTCCAATTATGGACATACTAGAGGCCCGACGTATGAAATTCGTGCACTGGGGGGGTGTCCCTCAGCCCAGTCTGCACCCTCTCCAATCTGGGATCCCTCGGGGAATGTCCAACTGCCAGTTTAGGCCTGATCCCGATCGGGCCTAAACTGGCAGTTGGACATTCCTCTCAATCCGGGACTGCTGGTTCCCAACCGCTCACCTGCCTGCCTGTCTGATTGCCCTTAACCGCTCTCTGCCTGCCAGCCTGATCACCCCCTAACCACTCCCCTGCCAACCTGATCGACGCCTAACTGCTCCCCTGCCAGACTGGTCACCCCCAACTGCCCCCCCTGCCGGCCTGGTTACCCCTAACTAACCTCCCCTGCTGGCCTGATTGCCCACAGCTGCCCTCCCCTGCTGGCCATCTTGTGGTGGCCATCTTTTGACCACATGGGGGCAGCCATCTTGTGTGAGGGCGTGATGGTCAATTTGCACATTACCTCTTTATTATATAGGCTAGTTTTTCATAGTAGGCACTTATTAGACTTTTAATATCCATGGGATCTATAGTGATATCCCTTCTTTAATTCCTGATATCAGTTTGTGTCTTTTGCTTTGTTAACTTGGATAGAAGTTTGTTTTATTTACTTTTTCAAAGAACCAGCTTTTAGTTTTATTGATGTTTTCTATTGATACCTTATTTTCTTTTCTGTTATCTTATTTTCAAAATCATTGTTTTCTGCTCTTTTTTTTTTTGTCTTCTGCTTACTTTGGATTTAATTTGCTCTTCTTTTTCTAGTTTTCTAAGATAATTGATTTTAAGTCTTTCTTTTCTAATAAATGCATTTCATGATATAAATTTCCCATCATGCATTGCTTTTGCTCCATTCCACTGATTTTGGTAAGTTATTTTTATCATTTTCATTTATTTCAAATGTTTTAAATTTTATCTTGAGATTTCTTCTTTGATTCATGTATTATTTAGGAGTGTTTTGTTGATCTCCATGTAGTCTGGGATTTTTCAGATACCTTTCTGTTGTAGATCCCTATTTTAATTCCATGTGGTCTGAGAGCAGATATTGATTTTTTTTTTTTTTAGAGAGAGAGAGAGAGAGAGAGACAGTGAGAGAGAAAGAGAGAGAGACAAAGAGAGGAAGGGAGAGGGAGAGAAAGAAACACTGATGTGAGAGCAAAATATGGATATGCTGCTTCCTGCACACCACCTACCAGGGATTGAGCCCACAAATCAGGCATGTACCCTGACCAGGAATCAAACCGGCAACCTTTTGGTGCCTGGGATGACCCCCAACCAACCGAGCCACACTAGCCAAGGCTCTGACATTTCTTTTTTAATTCTTTCTTACACTATCAATCTCTCTGCTACCGGGATCAGGCCTAAATGGGCAGTCGGACATCCCTTGAGGGGTCCCAGATTGGAGAGGGTGCAGGCTGGGCTGAGGGACACACACTCCGTGCACGAATTTCATGCACTGGGCCTCTAGTTGATTAATAATAGCTTGGGTATTTTTTTCCCCACCATGGTGGACATAGACAAAATAGGGGGCTTTCTTTACCAGTGAATTGTGTAGAATACACTGCCAATCTCTTGTCTCTGTCCACCATGACTCCTTCTGATACTCAGGTGAAATTACTGAAGAAATGTGCTTTAAGCTAAGCTTTTGAGATGGTTCTCAGACCCGATCAAAAGAATTTATCCCAGCCTGGCCGGTGTGGCTTAATGGTTGAACATCAACCTATGAACCAAGAGGTCACAGTTGATTCTAGGTCAAGCACATGCCAAGGTTGCAGGCTTGATCCCCAGTAGGGGGAGTGCAGGAGGCAGCTGATCAGTGCTTCTCTCCCTCTTCCTTCCTATCTTTGAAATCAATAAAAACATATTTTAAAAATTTTTTTTAAGAATTTATTCCAGAACTTTCCCTTTTTCCTCTCAAGATCAAGAATCTTCTCCTGGAGGAAATACAAAAGAATTTAGAAGCAGCAGAAGAAAGACACAAATCTCATGAAACTGAGGTACTGAAGCAGCTTGTGGAGAAAGGAGAGCATACAAAAGAAGTGCTTCAGAAAGCAAAAGAAGAAAAGAACAACTGCAGTAAAATTTCATACTTTGGTACTGGTTCTCACAGAGGTTTCTGTATGTGGATCTGCCTGTCTGTCTCTCCAATTTTTTTGTAGTAGCAATTTGCCCTTTGATTTAAATTCTCTGATGGATCTAAGAAGAGTTGTTGATTTAAAAAAAATATATATATATTTTAAATTGATTTCAGAGAGGAAGGGAGAGGGAAAGAGAGATAGAAACATCAATGATGAGAGAGAATCATCGATTGGCTGCCTCCTGCATGCTTCCTAACTGGGGATCAAGCCCAAAACCTGGGCATGTACCCTGACCAGAAATCGAACAGTGATGTTCGATTAGGTCGATGCTTAACCACTGAGCCACACCGGTGGGGCAAGAGTTATTTTTAGTCTGTTCAACTTTTTACTGGTTAGGACAGAGTGACAACTTCCAAGTTACTCACATGCTGGAATGAAAATAAAGAGCAAAAAGTGAAGAGTGGAAGAGAAGACAGTAAAATTAAAGAAGGGTAAATTCTTCTGGGTAATATTGGACAATTTCACAAATGCTCACTGACTGGGTAATTCTGAAAGATTGTGGTCATGAATGGATAGACAGCAACAGCTGTGGTTTAAATGCTTTGGCAAAATAAGCAAGGGAATTTCTCACATCTGTGATTGCTTTAACCACTCAGTAGGTAGGCAATTAAATTTAGAGGCATCCTACCTAATAATAGAGTAATATGCAAATTGACTGTACCTTTGCTACACCCACCAGCCACGCCCACCAGCCACGCCCACCAGGAAACCATCCTGCAGGAGGCTTTTCCGGCCTTGGGCACCAGGAGATCCGTTGCCGGGACACTGGGGTGCGGCCGAGCCCAAGGCTGGGAAAGCCTTCGCAGGAGGCTTTTCCAGCCTTGGGCACCCTGCGACGGATGGCAGGCAACTGGTGGTCGGCTCCTGCGATCCGTTGCTGGGACGCTGGGGTGCGGCCGAGCCCAAGGCCGGGAAAGCCTTCGCAGGAGGCTTTTCCGGCCTTGGGCACCAGCAGGGAGCCTGCGACGGATGGCAGGCAACTGGCGGTCGGCTCCTGCGACAACCAGAGGCTGACCAACTGGAAGTCAGTGCTGGCCCCGCCCCCAAGCAAGCAGTTAGGGGCAATCAGGCAGGCAGAGGGGTTAGGGGCAATCAGGCAGGCAGGCAGAGGGGTTAGGGGTGATCAGGTAGGCAGACCAGTGGTTAGGGGTGATCAGGTAGGCAGGCAAGTGGTTAGGGGAGATCAGGTAGGCAGACCAGTGGTAGGGATGATCAGGTAGGCAGACAGACCCTCACTGGGCTGGCCCCGCCCCCAAGCAAGCTGTTAGGGGCAATCAGGCAGGCAGACAGAGTGGATAGGGGTGATCAGGTAGGCAGACCAGTGGTTAGGGGTGATCAGGCAGGTAGGCGAGTGGTTAGGGGCAATCAGGTAGGCAGACAGCCCCTTGCATGGCTGGCCCCACCCCCAGCAAAGAAAGAGGGAGGCCCAGGCCAGCCAAGCTATTGCACCCCAGCCTGTCGCCTGCAGAGGGAGGCCACTGGTGGCAGGGGAGGGGAGGCAGTGCTGCACAGATGGCAAGCAGTGGCAGTGGCGGGGGTGGGGCCAGCTTCCTGCAGACCAGGGAAGGAAAGACCAGATAGGCCCTAATCTCAGGCCAGGCTTAGGGACCCTACCCGAGGGGTCCCGGATTGTGAGAGGGTGGTTGGGCTGAGAGACGCCCCCGAGTGCATGAATCTTCATGCACTGGGCCTCTAGTTTCATCTATAAACAGCTAAAATCAAATAAATCATTCAAATAAGTAAAAGTTTCAACTATTTTTTTAGTGTATTATATCTAGATAAGTGTTCTTAGGATAAAGGATAGGCCTTGATGGAATTACTTCTTTACTCATAGTTTGATTAATTAAATTCATTCAACAAACGGAATCCTTAGGATGTACCAGGCACTGTGCTAGACACAAAATTAAGAATACTGTTTCTGCCAACATGTCTCTTAAGCTAGTCAGAGAGATAGGCTCATAAATGGAAACAGCAAATAATGTAGCAAATAAAATGACAGAGAGATATACAAGGTTATAGAAAGGTTACAGAGGCCCGATGCATGAAGATTCATGCAAGAATGGGCCTTCCTTCCCCTGGCTGCCAGCACTGCCTACGCTCCGGCCAGAGCCACCTTTCCTCCTTCCCACACTGCCCAGAGGCCCGGAGCGGCTGGGGTGGTGCGGAACGCCTGCATCTAGCCCCACCCCCAGCCGTTCGGTGCCTGCGTATGCAAATTAACCTGCCATATTTGTTGGGTTGATTTGCATACTCACTCCTGATTGGCTGGTGGGCGTCACAAAGGTATGGTCAATTAGCATGTTACTCTTTTATTAGTGTAGATAAGGAAGGACATCAAATCCAGCCTGGAGCAGGAAGATAGAAGGCTTCCAGAACATAGTGGTGCCTGAATATTAACAAGCCCAGCTTCTTCTCCTCTGTATCTCACAGATTATGTACAATGTATTTCTTGTCTCATTCCTCTTTTATCCAAGTTCTAAGGCTGTAAGTCCTAGAAATAAGAACTAGAAATAACTGGATAATGTAACAGGGCATGCATATTTCTGTAAAAATGACGAGGCGTCCCCAACAAGCAGGAGAGAGGACACGGAGCATCGTGCAGCATTACAGAAGTGCTGCAGTGTTTGAACCCTCAGACAAGTTTGTGCATTATGGCTGGAGTGAGGCTGCTTAGGTGTCTGACCAAAAACACATTGGGGCATCAGCAAATAAATAGCACTGCCACGATACGGTGATGTTTAGGTGACATTTTGTTCTTCGACCTCTCCAGAGCTCCTGCAGTCACTCACACATCTACAGTAGACCTTAAATTTGGAATTAGAGAGTGGGTGCTAGGAAAAAAACCTCAAGATCATAGTGCAGAAACCTTTAATTCACAGAGGAGGCCTCTGAGAGGAAATTGTCCTGTGTGAAGTCATGCAGCTATTTATTAAGAGAGATGAAACCAGAATGCGGGTTTAGGTCATTTCTTTTAAAAAACATATATGTTTTTATTGATTTCAGAGAGAGGGAGAGAGAGACAGAAACATCAATGATGAGAGAGAATCATCGACTGGTTCCCTCCTATATGCCCCCTACTGGGGATTGAGCCTGAAACTCAGGCTTGTGCCTTGAGCAGGAATTGAACCGTGACCTCCTGGTTCATGGGGTCAATGCTCAACCACTGAGCCACACTGGCTGGGCAAGGTCATTTATTTATTCACTAAAACAACTGAATGATATCTAAGTGCTGAGTGCTGAGTACAGAGTATGAAATTTAACTCATTGATATTTCTTTACGGTCCCCCACCCAACTTCCTGCCCCAAATATCATACAGTTGTCCTCAAAAATACTTTAGATGTATCTTCAAAACATAATCACCATATCACTGTGTTCAACATAATTCACTAATATCTAGCTAATATTGAAAGTATCTAATTATCATAGACAATTTTTTATTGTTTGTGCAAGTTAGACCCAAATCACATGCAATAACATTGAACATTAAAGTCTCTTTTTTTTGCCATTATTTGTTGAGGAAACAAAGTCATTATCTAGTAGAATTCTACAGTCTGGATTTGCTGGTTGAAATCTCAGGTTTCATTTAACATATTCCTCTACCTTCTGATTTATTTATTTATTTTATCTCCAGGGTCACACAGCCATGAGTGGCAGAGGCCAGATTCATATTCAACTCTGGTGGTTGCTACATGGTTCCATTAAACAAACCCCTTTCACCTTTTAAATAGTTCAATGAAAAAGAAAATCAATTTATTCTTAACACACTGGACACATGTTCATTGCTCATAAGTTGTTTGTGAGAATCTTATACACATGAGCTCTCATTCTAACACAGTTCTAAGGTATTAGAAGGGCGAGGTTCAAGTTATGCACTTTTCGGCTTATGACATATTTCTTCAGCACCACTATATGTCATAGCAAGATATATGTCATTGCACCTTCCCTCAGGCAACGAGGGACCAGGACACAGAATAGGAAATGCTAAACTGTACAGTCCGGGAAAAAGATCAACAATGAGTCAGGACTGTCCGAGAAGGTTTCAGGGACGATTAGAATTGAGCTCCATCCTAAGGGATCAGAATATTGATACTGAGAAGGAAACACATGCAGTAGGGAGTGTGGGCAACACTAAACCTGACCAACTCAGGGAGGCCTGCATGGCAGCCTTACAAACTCAGAGACTGAAAGTAACCATATGGGACGGTCTGAAATGAAAACTTCTTAACGAAAAGCGAGTCACGGTGAGTAGTAACGTCCTAGGCTGGTATCTTCCTTGACAAAGGTCAATCTTTGTCCTAACTGGTCCTATCGTCTTTTTTGCATAACATACCTTTGGAATGTCAGAGTAATCCCTCTTTCCCAGACCTCTGGGGGCGCAATCTCCCACCAGAGCATGTGACCACGGAGCCCCTCATCATTATCTTGTTGCCCAAATACCATCTGTATGTGCTGTAAATATCTATGGTTAACTATCCTGTATCCACCGACGTAAAAGAAGTATTTGTCTCTTCGTTTTATCCACTCAGATTTCCCTGCCTTGTTTTCTCCCGCCTCCCTGATCTACCACCATGTAACCCTCCTTATGCCTCCTCCTTTGATTCTAATGTATACAATAAACTGCAAAACTGCCATTCCCTGGAGCATTTTCTCATTCCGTTAGGATTTTGCTTCCAGGCCATTGTCAGTTTGGCTCAAATAAACTCGGAAAAGTTCTCTAATGTTTGGGCATTCCTTACATCGCCAGAAGTAAGAGTAGTGGACGCTAATATACCTCTCACATCGTGTATGCACTGTCACAGAGCGTGGGCGACGCTGACATTATGGTAAAGGAAGGAAGGATGCTGGAAGTTGAAACATCTGAAGTAAGGTAGGTCGAGAAGCGGTAGATGGTGATGCACCCGGGCCAGCCGAGCGCCTCTGGCGCCCCTTAGCGGGACTGCAGTTCCACTATCTGAAACCACAAATTGGAGGCATTATCCTTTTCCTCTATAAAACGCTTCCACAAACCACAGCTCGTGAGGACGCGCTCTACGCGCCTACACGCTACGCATGCGCAAAGCTTTTCTTTCGGCACAAAGACGGCGGGAGGACGGGCCACGCAAATAGGGTCATCATTCCGCTCTTGGGCGCAGAGGGGCAGGGCCACGCACGCGCCGTGAGGACGTGCGAGCCTTATTTCACGCTGGGGAGACGGTGACGTAATGACAGAGGAGGCGGTGGTCAAAGAACGGAAGCCGGGAGGGAACTAGGGCGAAAGGGGACCCGGGCCAGGCTTGTGTTCGGAGTCTTGGCGGGGCTGGGGTTCCGATGTGGTCCCCGGAGCGGGAGGCCGAAGTCCCGGCCGGGGGAGACCCGGCGGGCCTACTGCCCCCCGAGTGGGAGGAGGATGAGGAGCGCATGTCCTTCCTGTTCTCCGCCTTCAAAAGGAGTCGCGAGGTGAACAGCACCGACTGGGACAGCAAGATGGGCTTCTGGGCGCCGTTGGTGCTGAGCCACAGCCGCCGCCAGGGGGTGGTGCGCCTGCGTCTGCGGGACTTGCAGGAGGCCTTTCAGCGCAAGGGTAGCGTCCCGCTGGGGCTGGCCACGGTGCTGCAGGACCTGCTGCGGTGAGGGCGGGCCCGGGCCTGGGGTGGGGGCGGCTCCCCGAGGGCTGGGGTCCGCGGGCTCCCCGACGGCGCACCGCGCCCAGCCGGGGTCTGCCTCTGAGCAGCCTCCGTGTTGGTTCGTAGGCGAAGGAAGACGAAGACAAGGAGGCCGGGGTAGGGGAGCTGGAAGACGGGGAACGGGGATAGTCCGATTAGGGGCGATCCAGACGGTAAGAGGAGGAGCCAGCCTGGCAGAGGGGACGGTGATCTGTCTGGACTGGAACCCCGTTCTGGAGTTATTTCGTAGGGCCTCGCACGTGTAATTGCCCCAGAGCTGGTCAGTAAGATTTATTGAATTAAGGAAAGGTCAAAGGTTAGAAGAGGGCTGTGGTGGGGAGGAGGCTGGCCAAGTTGTAGGGATCTTGCCAACAGCCCCAAGCACACGCCATGTGTCTGGCCTATCTTGGCTTGTCCTTGGCACGGGCTGTTTGGAGCAGAGTACATGCCGGATGGCGAGGGCCTTACTGAATATCGCGGCGCTCTGAGGAGGTCCTGTAGGTGCTGCCTGTGCGACAGGTACAGTGTTTTGGGATACCTGAGGCAATACCATGGATATCTAATAGATGAAAAGCACTTCACAGTGGGTAGGTGCTTTGCATACACCATTTCATCTGACCTCAGCAGTCCTGTGGACAAGATCATAGAACTATCCTCAGCAGTCAGAAAAAACTGAGCCTCAGAGAGACCAAACGTCTTCCTTGGGGTAACACAGCTACTTAGAGATAATGCCAGGACTGGACCCTCGTCTTCTGATTCTAAATCATTTGCAGTTCACATTGTGTGTATCATACTGAGAGCAGCCCAGCCAGCCTCGTGCCTGCCTCCCTCAGTGAATGAAGGAGAAAGTCCGTCAACTTTGCAATGCTTTTAGCTTGCTTTTCTTCCTGATTCAAAAGTCTCCCTTCTGCCCAGCACCTTCCCATTGGCTGACATGGATGGAACAAGCTATTTCTGAAACTTCTCTTTCCTGAGCAAATGTACTGTGAACAGAGTTGTAGTTCATGCCCGAAGTGGGATGCAGAGGAGACGGTAGCTGAAGATGTCACTGAGGGACAGGACCCATCTGGGCTTCCTCATTGCAGCTGGACCATCCCCTACCACTTCCGATGCAGAGTCCTTTGATACCTCAGTTTCTCCTCTCCTGACTGCTGGCACTTCCTGGTGTTTGACGGCATCTGGAACCTGAAGAATTTCGGAGGAAGATGTGCTCTGTGGGAGCAGCATAGCATAGTAGTTTCACAGCTTTGCTTGAGGGCCAAATGGCCTGCGCTCAGATCCTAGTTCTGCCACTTGCTAAATTATTCGACAATGGGTACATTCTCTGACCTCAGACCAATTGTGTACCCCTTTAAGGCTTAGTTTGACCAATTATAAAGTGGTGATGATTATTGTACCTAGGTTTATTGTGAGGATTTAAAGAGATATTCCTTGCATAGCCCTTAGCATAGTGACTAGCCCATGGTAAGTTGCATCAGTAAATGTACCTACTACTACCAGGACCATGAAGTACTTGTCTTCTCTGCACCCTACCCTGGGAACAGCAGAAAACCCTTTCTCTTCTTTGTATTCTTATGACTTGCATTTCATAGTGATCCATTGTTTTCATTTTTACCGTTTTTGAGCTCCATTTGTAAGTCTCATCATAGGCCCTGCAACCCCAGTGCCTCTACAGTCTTAGTGGAAAGCTTCTGTTTTGGAGCCAAATTATAGTCTAGATTTGGCCTCTCCACCTTCTCAGCCCCTCTGTTTTCTCATTAGGTAAAGTGAGTTGTGAAGCTGAGAGCTGGAGCATAAACATAGTAGCTGCTCATCGTAGCTGGCACAGGGTAGCTGCCTAATAACTGGTGTTGATGGTCATGATCAGATTCCTCATTTGGGGAAGGGGTATGTGGGGACTGGAATCGGACATTGCGTTACGCCTACTGTATGCCCTTTTCTTTCTTTGCAGTCGTGGGGAGCTGCAGCGGGAGTCAGACTTCATGGCTAGTGTCGACAGCAGCTGGATCTCCTGGGGGGTCGGAGTCTTCCTGCTGAAGCCCCTCAAGTGGACTCTTTCCAACGTGCTCGGGGATAATAAGGTTCCTGCTGAGGAGGTGCTCGTGGCTGTGGAGCTGCTTAAGGTGGGTGCTCAGAAGGGAGGGGTCTGGGTGTCCTCTGGAGTGTTCCTCCACACCCCTTGGAGGCATCACTAGAAGAACATAGTTTTTTACTTGGTGCTGGGCAATAACTGAGTTCACCTAACCTCCCTATTCTGTACTTTATTCTGTAGCATTATTTAGTTGTTAGTTGGACTGCTACATCTCAAAGGTGATTCTCTGTCTAGGAATTGTCAGTAACAGACGAGTACAGTTGATTATTTTCTGTATTTGTACAGATTTGTGATAAGCTAAAAGTTTAGAAAAGCTTTGCCTTCTGTAGTTTACTGACAAGTGTTTCCCAGGATTCCTGAGGACCTTGTGACTGTCAGCTTTGGCGCCCCCCCCCCCCCACCCCAAATCAGCAAACTAGGTTCAGATTTTCTCTTCTCTGGCTATAACTCTTCCCCGTTCCAGCTTAACTAAAGGCCTCACAGGCCACCAGGCCCTGATCCCATCCTGCTCTCCAGGTCAGTCAGCCTCCTGGCCTGTTTCCCTACCCAGCTTAGAGCATACAACTGCTTCCCTCCTAGTACCCTCAGCTCCTCTGCCGCTCTCCCGGTCCACAAACAGGGGCACCAGCAAATCCACCACCTTAGATCAGCCCCACAGTCTCCATCCCTGCCGGAGAGTCACCCTGTCACCAAAATTGGGTCCCCTTTCACAGCCCTGGGCTTTAGGAGGACCCTCAGAGCCACTCCACAGCCTGGTTTTCTTGTCCTGGCCCAGCCCCTTACACACTTCTTCCATTCTGTGCCCTCTCCGCTGTCTGCAGACACTTCATGGGGAAGGTAGAATCTCCTGCGTCAGCACCGACAGTGTTCTGTTTTCCACCTCCACTGTAGCCTCCTCTAAGCCCTTCCTCCTGGGCAGAGCCCAGAGAGTCAAGTGCCCTTCCTCTCTTCCACATGGGCTCTTGAGTCTGCCCCTACACTGCTTGCCCCCGTCCCATCAATTAGCCCTTGATCTGTATATTCCATCTCCCTCTTTTCTCCCTCTCTTTGGTGCTCACCACCTTCAGCCTCTAAGCCACTCGACTCCTGTGTGAGACCTGGGCCGCTGCCTAGTTCTGTCCTGTCTCCTTCTCGTCCAAGCTTTGTCGTCACACTTCCTCGCCTCCCACACTCTCTTTGACCTAGTGCCCACCTGCTTCAGCCCTACCGCTCCACCAAAACTGCTCTGGACAAGATTAGAGTAACCTTTGAGAGACAGAGAGAGATAAGGAGGTGGAGTGGAAGAGAGAGAGAGAGAATACAAGTTGCCTGAACTGTATACTTTGCAGAAGTACTAAAGTATACTGCAGACGTAGCTATTTTTGAAACTGCAGACCAAACCCAACATCAGGGTCCTTGCATAGCCCTGGAGGCTTCCACACAGCTGGATCCAGCTCAGAATCCCTTTCCCTGCCCCAAGAGAAGCTTGTTTCTCCTCATCTCAGTAGACCTCCAACCTCTCTGCCTCAGACTGAGAAGGAAGCCTCCCAAATCTACCACCTCTCCCAGTCCCCCAGGATTTTTGACTGAGCAGTACTTATTTTCTTCAGGGGGACACCTCTCTGCCCCATGGCACTCCACCTCCTCCCTCATGGTTATCCCCTGACCCAGTACTTAGCCAAGGGCTTAGCCAAGGCCCCAGAGAAACTATAGGGTGGTTTGGGCAGTTCCAGGCCAAGCCCCATTCCTCTGTGCAGTCTTACCTCAATGTTTCCAACCTGGAGCAAAGGGAGATAGATCCATTTATCCCTACACATGAGTCCAAAAACAGATTTTGGACTCAGTCTTTTGAGAGCAAAGGCAGAGATGGAGGTGGAAGTGGAATTACATAGGTCTTCTAAGAACCACCTAATATTTGGCAGCAATGTAGTTTAATCCTATTTAAGTAGAAAAGTAAATCTTCTAGCTCTGTAGGGACATGGTCCTGTTATATCTGTACCCAGTTTATGTCACTAAACAGAATATGTAATATTTAATCTCATTCTGCTTTCTAATATTTGGTGACTTCACTGTTTTCTTCTGGGATGGAGACTTGTTTATCTCCTTGAAACTAACGGGTCTTATCTGGATATTTTCTGAAAGAAAGAAAGAAAACCTACTTCTGAGGTAAATTGATTTTCTCAAGTCTAGTCATAGAAAGCAACTAGTCATTTTTCATTTGAAAAAAGTACAAAAAGAAAAATCTGTCCATTGATTTTGCTATTTTAAAAAAGTATACAAAGAAATGAAAATTTCCTTTCTGTTCATCCCATTTCCGTCTCTTTGGGTATGTTTCCTTCCTATGAGCGGGCACAGATGTGCAGGCGTGTGTGTGTGTGTGTGTGTGTGTGTGTGTGTGTGTGTGTGTGTTAACAGACATTTGTTATTGACCCTGTCTCACACTATTATATTACTTTCCATTCTGTTTTCTTGTTAGCATTCAGTATTTCCTGAAAATTTTTATCTACTTGTTTATTTATTGTCCTCTACCAGAAGGAAGCAGTTGCTGGGACCCTGGGAACAGAGTCAATAAATATTTGTTGAATAAATAAATGAATAGACACATACATACATATGTATACACATATACTTCATTTTTTTCCAGAAGTGGAATCTTATTTTATCTGTTGGTCTGCAGCCTGCTTTTTGCTCTTTTCACTCTAATGTATCATGAGCATCTTTCCAGGTTCCTACACAATATAGATTTTTACTGTATTCTTTTGGATGGCTGCATAATAATCTATAGATGTGTCACAATTTATGCAGTAGTTACCACATGGAGGGACAGTTAAGTCATTCCAATTTCTCTGTTACAAAAAAATATGTATTTGACAGCTTTGTCCGTACATCTATGTACTTCTACTTTTATTTTTATGGAATTGACTTCTGGAAATGTATATGTACATTTTACATTATAATAAATTGTCAAATTACTTTTCAGAAATTTGTGCTAATTTGCACTTTCTTTAAGACTACATGTCCAGTCTCCCCACATCTTCCGTCAGTACTAGATAACATCAGTCTTTCAAAATTTGCCAATTTGATGAACAAAAATGATATTTCATCAAATCAAAAGATTTGAGCATCTTTTCAACTATCTATTGGCCATTTACATATCCCCTTCTGTGAATTGCCTGTTTATATCCAGTTTATATTGGATTGTTAATCTTTCCTTCATATTAATTTATAGGAATTGTCTATGTATTATAATATGTGTGTATGTGTATTTAGGTTTAGGGCTATAAATACTGTTTCTCAGTCTCTTGTTTGCTTTTTATTTTTATATATGATGTCTTTACCATATAGAAGTTTTCCTATTTCTATAGTCAGATGTTTCCAATATTTCTTTTTTTTTAAATATATTTTTATTGATTTCAGAGAGAAAGGGAGAGGGAGAGAGAAATAGAAACATCAATAATGAGAGAGAATAATTGATTGGCTGCCGCCTGCACGCCCCACACTGGGGATCGAGCCCGCAACTCGGGCATGTGCCCTGACCAGGAATGGAGCCATGACCTCATCATTCATAGGTCGACACTCAAACACTGAGCCACGCCAGCCGGGCTCAAATTTTTCTTTATGGCTACTGAATTCTTGGTCTTGCTTAGGAAGGCATTTTCTACTTTAAGAGTTTTAAAATATTTTCAAATTATTTTACACTTTCATTTTCTCCATTTAAAGTTCAATAATTTGGTATTTATTTTTGTATATGTGGTGAGGAAAAACTATTTTCTTCCAAATGGATAACCCATTGTTTTAACATCACTTATTTAAAATGTTGTGTACCATTAATCTATTTGTGTATTGATACCATCCTGTTCTCACTACAGTAGCTTTATAATAAGTGTTGTTTTCTGATGGGGCAGTCAATCCAAGGAAAACTTTAGGTTGGAACATATTAGACTCTTCTGCTACCTTTGACACTGTTGACCAGTCCTTAAAACTTTCCATTTCCTTGACTTTTTCGTCATTATACCATGGGTTCTCCTTGGTTCTCCCTGAGCTGTGTTTCTGGATCCCGTTTGCGAACTCCTTCATCTCTTAAATGTTGGTCTTCCTTCAGTCTATTTCACTCTATGAATTTCCTTGTGACTTTAATTACCTTTTATCTCCTGTTCGGGTGTCTCCTTGAACTTCACATTTGTATATTCAATTATCTGCTGTATAGGTTTTCTTGGATGTACCTCAGGCATCCTAAACTAACATATCCAACATAGAATGTTTTGTCTTTCATTTAAAATATGTTTTCTACTCCTGTATTCTTGCTATTAGCTAATAGGATCACATTGACCCAGTCACTCAAGCCAGAACCCAGGAGTCCTGCTAGACTTCGCATCCATTTACCGTGGCCTGCCAGCTTTATCTTCTAAATGTTGTTTGAATCCATCCTTTCTCTGTCCCTTTTCAGTCTCTCATATCCTCTTGCTTAAATGGTTCCCCTTCCTCTAAGCCTAACTCCTACAATCCATCCTTTCCCAGTTGTCAGCTAGATCTCTGTTAATCTAACCACGTCATTTCCCTTCACTGACTCCCCACCATCTGCCCAATGAAGGACAGCATAGGAGGTACTACACTTGTACAAGATGGAAGAGCTTCTACTCTTTCCCCTTCCCATCTGATCTGTAAATACCATGTTGACTCAGACTTCATGCCATTGCTCTTGATCACCCTTCTTCCTGAAATGCCCTTCCCACTTGCTTCACCTAGAAACCCCCTCACCCTTCAACAACCATTTGTTGCCAAACAACCTCCTATATCAACCTCATCTATGTCAGAACTCCCCTCTCCTCCCAAATTCCTGGATATTCCTTCCCTATATTTTCACAGTGCTCTGTGAATACCTCAGTAAATATTTCTGGTGTGCAGAAGACTGAGAGTAACTCGCATGTAGGAGGAACACGGGCATTATTTCTTGGAATCTTTATTTCTTGGACTTCTCGCAAAAACCCTGTCCTACCTCTTTGTCCCATACTTCTCTCTTGAGAACAGTAATGTTCTCACTTACAGTATTGCCAGTTGGCATACAAACAGACAGACCAAAATTGGAAGGGAATTTAGAGGCCTTTAGTTTGTGAGAGGGATGCTGAGGACCAGTGAGACTGACTGATTTGGGGTTGCACAGGCTGGGCTGAAACCAGGCATCAGCTGTCATTCCTGGCCATTGCACCACACCGCACTGCTCATTCTTCCCTTGGGGAACCATGCGCCAAGGAGACACCTAAACATAAAGTCCCAGATGGGGTGCAAGCATAGCGCTGGCTTCTAATATACCTCATCTCATCTGTATTCACCAAACTCCTTCAGCGTTTAAAAAAAAAACAAATCCCGCCGAAACCGGTTTGGCTCAGTGGATAGAGCGTCGGCCTGCGGACTGAAAGGTCCCAGGTTCGATTCCGGTCAAGGGTATGTACCTTGGTTGCAGGCACATCCCCAGTAGGGGGTGTGCAGGAGGCAGCTGATCGATGTTTCTCTCTCATTGATGTTTCTAACTCTCTATCCCTCTCCCTTCCTCTCTGTAAAAAATCAATAAAATATATTTAAAAAAAACAAAAAACAAATCCCTTTTCTTTTCCAAAGCTGCCACTTAGGGAAGACAGTTTGGCACCCTCTGCTCTCGCCCTAAGTGATTTTTGTTGGGAAGCAGGGGTCAGGGCTCACTGGGTTCTGTGGGTGGTGGTCAGGCCTGTGAGCATGTTTCTCCTTCCCTGCAGGAGAAGGCTGAGGAGGTGTATCGTCTGTATCAGAACTCCCCTCTCTCCTCCCACCCTGTGGTGGCCCTGTCGGAGCTGAGCACCCTCTGTGTGGGCCCCTGTCCCGACGAGAGGACCTTCTACTTGGTGTTGCTGCAGCTACAGAAAGAGAAGAGAGTCACAGTCCTCGAGCAGAATGGGGAAAAGGTATGGAGTTCAGCGGTTCATTCACTGACTCCCCGATGACTCATTGCGGATGTGCAGACATGCCCACCAGCATTCCTGCCTGGGGATGTCTCAGCATTTGTGGGAGGGGCGGCAGTAATTTGTCCCTGTCCCTTAGATTGTAAAGTTTGCCCGGGGGCCACATGCCAAGGTCTCTCCTGTCAACGACGTAGATGTTGGGGTGTACCAGCTGATGCAGAGTGAACAGCTGCTCTCGCGCAAAGTGGAGTCCTTATCTCAGGAAGCAGAGAGGTAACTACCCCTGAGCCGAGTGCCCCAACCCACCCTGCTGGCCCACAGCCAGCAAAGAATTGGTGTCTATGGGCTCTTTAAAATAAAAGGGTTATCTTCTTCTTTTTTGGTGCTAATTACAAAACTACTCACTGATTAATACAGCAATCATGGAAAGCACAGAGTATCACAAAGGAGAAAAAATGAATTTTAAGTCTTCCTCCAAAGGTTATGACCAACCACATTATGTTTATGCTCTCCCACACCAGTATCCATTTGCCCAATATTTTTTGAGCTAGGCCTTGTCTTGACTTGGATACAATAGTGAATGAGGCAAGTCTCTGCCTTTGAGAGGTGCCTGAGGGACTCCTGCTTTTCCCCTCACATGGCCGTACAAGGCATCCCTGCTACAGAACACTTCTCTAAAAGTAGGATTTATAGACACTGGATTAAGATATACTTGTTCACTCCATCTTACCTGGAAGAAACCCACGGGATGTGTCCAAAGTCGTCGTTGGTGTTAGGAATCTATTTCCGATCTCCTGGCTCCCAGGGGCCTTGTTGGCATGCTCTCTCCCCCTGTGGGTTCTCGAACTTATTTCTCAACTTGCAAGAGTTTGGCAGTGAGAGGTCGGGCATCCTTTTTCTTGCCATTGGGTGGAATGTACGGATCTCAGATGTGGAAGCACCTTACCTCAGTACAGCTCTTGGGGACTTTTCGGGACCCTGCCACCCCATCCTATGCATTGTCTCCCACTCTGTCCCTTTGTTTCACAGGTGTAAGGAAGAGGCCCGCCGGGCATGCCGAGCAGGAAAGAAGCAGCTGGTAAGTTTTCTCTTTCCCCTCCAGCTGTGTACCTGCGCCCTGGGCTGGCAGTGACAGGTGCCTCAGCAGTTCAGAGAGGGTGGCCAGGCACCACAGCTTATTTTACAAATAAGGAGGCCTGGGATGATCTTAGCATCTGGGAACAGCTGTCTTCCTCTGGCCCTTCGTTCTGCCCAGTCTGACCCTGACCAAGTCTCCATGTCCCCTAGGCACTGAGGTCTCTCAAAGCCAAACAGCGGACGGAGAAGCGCATTGAGGCCCTGCACGCCAAGCTGGACACTGTTCAAGGCATCCTGGACCGGATCTATGCCTCCCAGACGGATCAGATGGTAGCCACTGCCCCTCTGCTCCAGTACTTGTCTGGTCCATCTGATACCCACTCATCCCCTCCGCGGCGGCTCTGCTGTTTGGAGGAGGCTGGGTTCTTTAAGGTTATGGCTGCCTGAGCCTCTTTTGTGGGGAAGCTTTGGCCCTAGGGGATGTGGGGTGAATCAAGTGTGGGTAGCAAAAAAAGACCGGCTGTTCTTTGGAGATGAAACAATGTTAATCAGCTTAACAACCCTCAACCTTCAGACCCCAAAGATATCCTTTGGAGAGAAACAACATTGTATGTATTTTGTCCACAGTTCTTCTTTTGCACTAATAGCTGCTTTCTCCTTAGGTTTTCAATGCGTATCAGGCTGGGGTAGGAGCCCTAAAACTCTCCATGAAGGATGTCACAGTGGAGAAGGCAGAGAGCCTGGTGGATCAGATTCAAGAGGTACGTGAAGGGGCTGGGAGGGACTCTGCAGAAGGAAGTCCCTGAGGGCAGATGGGACTCTCGCATTTCCTCTTGTCCCAAGTTGGCCTCTCTCTTGTGAACTTGAGGAAGCTTTCCTTGATTTTCAAATGGGATAGCATTACTTTGCTGAGACCCAGAGATACCACTCAGAGTTCAAGGCCTGTGCTTTCCCTTACAGCTGTGCGACACCCAGGATGAAGTTTCGCAGACTCTGGCTGGTGGGGTAACCAATGGCTTAGGTGAGTGGACACTGTGATTCTTTCTTTCTTCCTTCCTCAGGGGACTTCATTCCCTTGTACTTTGGTGGGTTTGGTCATGGATCTGCCTTTCCGGGTGCAGGCAGGGCTCTCCTTTCCTGCCCTCTCTCTGGGGCTTATTCACAGGCTACTTGGAAGGAGCTGTCAGTTCCTCCCGCTGTGCTCCAGCGTTCCTTACTGACTAGGCTTCTGACTGGAAGGTGCTTCTTCACAGGCAAGGGGAAGCAGGGTCAGTGCTGTGGGGTTAGCAAAATACACCTTCTTTTTTGAAAATATGTTTTATTGATTTGAGAGAGAGAGAGAGTAAGGGAGAGGGAAAGAGAGAAACATTGACTGGCTGCCTCCTGCATACCCCTACTGGGGATCGAGCCCACAATCTGGACATGTGCCCTGCCCAACAGGAAATTTAACTAACTACCTGTTGATGCATGGGATGACACTCAACCCATTGAGCCACACTGGCCAGCCACATGATTTTTTCTTTTACCTGCAAGGAGGCTTGGACTTTTTTTTTTTTAAGCCTCACCCAGGATATATTTAGAGAGAAGAAGGAAGAGAGAGAGAGAGGGAGCGAGAGAGAGAGAAATATCGATGTAAGAGAGAAATATCGATGTAAGAGAGAAATATCAATCTGTTGCCTCTCGCACGTGCCCCAACCAGGGACTGAACCCACAGCCTTTTGGTATATACGGGACGAAGCTCCGACCAACTGAGCTGCCCAGCCAGAGCAGGCTTGGACTTCCTTTGTAAAGCTGAGCTGAGTTGTGCTGTCCTTAGTCCTTGACTCCTAAATGCATTTTCTCCCTGGGCAGTATATGTCCTCATACTGTCTTTTCTTTCCAGATTTTGACAATGAGGAACTAGAGAAGGAATTGGACATCCTTCTTCAGGATACCACCAAAGAACCTTTGGATCTGCCCGACAACCCCCATGAGTTGTTTTACACCAACAGTGTGCCTATCCCTAGGATCTCGGACGCTGAACTTGAAGCTGAACTTGAGAAACTGTCCTTATCAGATGGAGGTATGGAGCTGTATTCCCAGGGTTGCTGGTGGGCATGGGGCCCTCTGGCTGACCAGAGCCACACAGGGTTGATGAGTCCCAGCCCAGTTGCTTAGTTGCCAGGGTACCAGAGCCCGGTAAGGGAGCTGCGGGTTTCTTGTTTATATTAGGACTCAATGCCTTCAACACTGGGATGCTTCCATCTTAAAGGTCTTCCTGGTATCATGTTCATCACTTTTTCTCCTTGCAGGTTTGGTTCCAAGCAGTAAATCTCCAAAAAGGCAATTGGAACCGACTCTCTAAAGCCATTGTATGACCCTCGAGTGAAGAACCTTCATATAAAAGAGAGACCGGGCTTGTATGTGTGTACATAGTTATTTAAATGAGAAACTCTCAGAGGAGGAAGGAGAGCCACTCTGGTTTATCTGGATGCTACCGTACTACAGGACAGATAGTTTCTGGAAGCGTGCTCCAGAGGCCTGCTCCCAGCTGGCATCATGGACCTGCCTTGTCATCTTTATAGTGCCACAATTTATACAGTTCTGTGTTTGACCTGTCGTCTCATAGCCTGCAGTTCTTGCCGTTGGCTCAGTTAGGTTTGTCTTCACCCACCAGTGGAGGTGAAAGTTTTGTTTCAGCCAATGGAGGTGAAAGATTTGCAGCTTTGCTAAATCAAAATCAGTCTTCTCCCCTGACCCCCACTTCTTAGAGGAATGTATTCTGTCTGTAAGGTCAGTTAAGGAACTTGTTCCAGTCCCACTCTTTCACTGGTAATGAGAAGAATGAGAATCAAACAGCTGCCACTTTATGCAGAAACATACAGTGTAAAAGACTCTTTTCTAAGGTCATTTGTCAAATCCTCCAGGTGTTAGAAAAAGAAGTCACCCTGAGTGGCTGAGAAGCATGACCTGTGGAGGGAGCTTGTGTGGTGGTGGTCACTGTTGCCTCTTCTATCGTAGCAGGAGGAGATCCGACTTGAGAAAGGGTTATTCTTGGACTTTTGAACTTGAGAGGGAGAAGCCCAGGTGACTGCAGGGCCCCAAGTGTCCAAATCCCGTATGCTTTTTTAAAGAGGCATAATCTGCCTTGCCCCATCATGGAATAACTTAAAGGTGATATATACGGTATATATCAGAACAAGCCACACAACAACACACCTCCCCTCCTTGAGCCTGGCACAACAAAGGTTCTTTGAATTTCAGAAGCATTTTGCTCTGTGCCCACTGCTCAGGGCAGGGGACCTAAGCCAGGCTGTGCAATAGAAGCAGACGATCGGGGCCTTCTGTTGGATCTGCTGCTCTCCACCTGTCCCTGCCTCCTAAGGCCCATCTTCCTACTTCCTTTGATGAATGGGGGAGGATGGCGTAGTGGGACAGACAGGAGAGAGTCTGAATGCTGTGGCAGCAGGGAGAAGAGGATGACAGCCACACTGCCACTTTGCTGCCACCATGCAAGTCCTGCCTGGAGCTGTTCCTGGCCCTCTACCTGAGGTGGTGCGGGGCGAGGGGAAGAGTTTGCTCCAGGCCAGGAGCTCAAATCACCTTTCAACAAATGTCTCTCCCACTGGACCTGGGTCAACTGAAATGTTGGGAGGGAAGAGATACAATCACTATTTTTTCTTTTTTATCTGGTAAATAATTAAAAGAAAAAACCCAAGTGCTTGTCCTTGTCCCTTCTTTAGGTTGCATAAAGTATCTTGTTATTTCATGCCTCTCCACCCCCACCCCCAACATTTATACCCACATGGCTTTCATGTGGGGCTACAGGAGAATTGAGCAGCTTCATAGTGTGAGTGCTGAGCTTTGCTGAAAGCCAGCCAGTCTCACTGGTGATTCTCACATGCTGTTCTGGGGGAGGCTACATCCATTGATTAGCCTTTTTGGTTATAGGAGTGTGCCATCATTTAGTTTTTCTTTTCTTTTGTTTAAATGACCCAATTTCCTCTCGCCATGTTGTAGTCTGGCACCAATAGTTACTCAGTGCCTGCTACATGCCTGGTATTTGTCACCCCCTGGGTGAGGAGGAGGAATGGGCTTTGAGACTGAGTGCAGAGCTAGGAACAGGCTAGAAGATCTACCACAACACAAGGTTCACAGCTCGAGATCAGTCAGCAGATGAACCAAGCAGGAAAAGGCATTGGGAGAAGCCCAGAGCACAAACAGTTTGAACAGAGAAAAGTGAAGATAGTATAGGCTCTCACAGAGGCTCCGGGAAATAGGGAACACTACCCCCCGACACAGTACTCCTACTCCCAGTGTACCCCCTCCCCCACTGAAAGCCAGGGACTTGGACTTTATGAGCCTCTATCTGGTCTCATGTTACTCTCCCCCGCCGACCTAAGCTGCTGAGGGGCCCTTGTTTAAATGTCTTGGCCTGGTTCTTTGCTGAACTACAGGAAATTGAAAGATGTGTCTGGGTTGGATCAGTTGAGAATAAGGAGCCACTGTTTGGGGGTGGCTGTGTTTTGAGCATTGATCCCCAGGGGGAGGGGGGTCAGTCTAATCAGGATTCTCCTTTTGAAGGAATGGACCTGGTTTATTAAGTTAGCAGGTAAATTCTCTTTCATAGAGAGAGAGATCAGACCCAAATGGACCAGGTTCAGATACTGCCTTTTTGAAACAGAAGTATCCTGTGAGAGGTACAGACAGAGGTAAAGAAGTGTGGAGAATAAACACTTCAAGTTGGGGGCCCCAGGGACATTGAAAGATGACATCCAAGCTGTCATTTCCCTTGACTATTTCCTTGGGTATTCAAAACCTTATAAAGCAATATACAAGTCTTAAAATCTCATCTACGCATGATTCCACTGAGATCAAGGAGGGAGATAATGTAATGAATCAGGTTGGGGCTGGTGCCGACTGGGAATCAAGAAACCTACTTCCAGTTTCATCTCAGCCACCTGCTGATTGTACGTATGGCTTTGGAGATACCAGCCCCTTGTTTCCCAGCTGCAGTGTGAAGCAGACAGCCAAGATGACTCCAGAAGTTCTGATGGTCTTAGTGTCCCTCTGTATGGTCCTCTTCTCCCTTCTCTCAAATCCCTGCTGCCTTGTAACAGGAGTCAGTGCAGTGCCACGGCAATGCCAAGCCTGGAAAGGTGGAAAGGCTGGAGAGTCCCCGGTTACTGCTGGCTGATGGACGGTAGAGAGAGCAGGTGCTGGAGGAGGGGAAGTCTACATTTGGGGAGGTTGGGGGAAGGGCAAAGCCTCAGAACCTCCTGGGCCTCCCTGCAAGGGGCTCTTAACCACAGGCCTGGGACCTGGGTGGGCTCTGCGTCAGATGCCCTGCTGTGAGGCAGAAGAGTAAGGGTTAAACTGTAGCTATTGATACTGCCTGCCTGCAGCGCTGAGTTCAAGGTTGAGCAGACTCCCCACCCCTACCCCCAAGAGGTCAAGACATTCTGGTTCAATCTGCTGGAAATGTAATCAATCTGCTGGCAGCACTGCTGACTCACAAGGAACCCAATAAACTTGACTTTGAGGTTCATGGCTGAGCTTGGCAACCCTTTGTGCTTCTGAAGTGTTTTACTGTTTCCTCACCAGCATCTCATCTTTACTCAAGTTGCAGCTACCCTTTGGAGGAAAGTGTGTTCCTTATCTCCTCCTGCACACAAACAGTACCTGAACCTGTGAGCCGTGAGGAGCCTCAGCAAGTGTGTGGAAAGCCTCCGTTTCACAGGTGGGGACACTAAACCGAGGTGACTTATCCAAGGTCACAGAGCTCGCAGAACTTGGGTTTGTTGGTTTCCAGTTTGGTAGACTGGCCTTATGTAGTAGGTGTCCTGTAGATCCAGTGGCACAGCCTCCCCATTCACCCAAGCTGTGCCCCCATATCCCTCACCCTGTGTAGGCCATGTACACCCTTCTGTTGCAGTTGAGCATTGATTGCTGTTGGCAGTCAATGGGAGGGATTTACCCCCAGGCCAGTCAGCTGCAAGGACTGGCTATGACTACTGTGGAGGATATCTGCCCACACCATGGAACAGGACTTACTTCAGCAGAGCTCTGGTGCCCTCAGATTCCTCCCCAACCCCCCTTGAGTGTGTCACTTGCAGAGATGATTGGGTGGTGCTTCAATATTGTCTGAAGCTGTGCACAGGGTGTGCTAGCTCTGGGACCTCTAGGAAGGTACAGACCAAGGTCAGCCATTGCCTATGTTTTGCCCAGGCCATCCTGCATGAGCTACAAAGAGATCTGCAGATGACTGCTACTTGTGCTGGGCTTGGAGATGCCCAAGAGGGGCCAAGCTGCAAACTGAGTCCAGCTGCCACTGATGCTGGGCCTAGGGCTAGTTAGTGAGAGTTATGAGCCACACCAAGGCCAAATGCTTGGTTGAGAGATTTTAGAAATGTCTGAAGCATGAGCCAAGACAGGCCATTTGTATGGAAAAGCCACTGGAAACATCTTGAGTGGGTCCAACTGTTGGGTGGGGCAGGGTCTCAGGGAATCAAGAGGGTGAGGTGAACAATGATAACCAGGTTGATGAAGACTCAGATATGGTGCCCACCTGCAGGCTCTGCAGGGGATGGGCTCAGGAGAGGAATAATGGCCTCTGCCAGCATTTCAATGCAGGAGCTGCCTCCTGGTGGTCAGTGCACTACCACAGTGGGAGCACCGCTCAGCTGATCGCGATGAGTGGCTGCTCCCACTGCGAACCCTGGGCCAGCACAGGAACCCGGGATGCAATTGTCTCCTCCTTGCCCTAAGCTCCTCCTCCTCACTCCCTGCCACCTGCAGGCCATGCAGCACTGCTGCCAGGCTCACAGAGCTGACTCTGGAGGCTGAGAGGTAGGTTTGTGGCTGCTGTAGGACTGAGGCCTACTCCGCTGCCTCTCAGTGCTACTGTCCCTGGTCCCAGCCCCGACTGGGTCCCCTGGAGAGGCAGAGAGCTCTGGCTCCATGAAAGATGCCAGACCAGGGAGCAGCCGCTCAAGGGGTCAGGCCCACAGCCACTCGGCAGACCAGGATGAGCAGCACTCCCACAGCAGGCTGATCCCCACAGGCCATGCTCCCCACCAGTGCATGAATCCCAAGCACTGGGCCTCTAGTCCTATATAATAAAACCCTAACATGCAAATCGACCAAACGGCAGAATGACCGGTGGAATGACCAGTCTCTATGACACACACTGACCACCAGGAGGCAGACGCTCAACACAGGAGCTGTCCCCTGGTGGTCAGTGCACTCCCACAGGGGGAGCACCACTCAGCCAGAAGCCAGGCTCATGGCTGGCAAGCACAGTGGCGCTGTGGGAGGGTGGTAAGGAGCGAGGGGTTCCAGACTGCGAGAGCCCCGGACTACGAGAGGGATGTCTGACTGCTGGCAGGTGGACATCGTCCAAGCAGTCCCAGACTATGAGAGGGTACAGGCTGGGTTGAGAGATTCCCCACCCCCCAGTGCACAAATTTCGTGCACTGGGCCTCTAGTTAGAGCAGTGATGGGCAACCTTTTGAGCTTGGTGTGTCAAACTTCGCCAAAAAACTGAGCATAACTCGGGTAGTGTGACACTTTGAGGAAAAAACATTATTTCGCAAATGTTTCATCCTCAGGAGCAGCAAATGTTTCATCCTCGGCATGCGGCCACTTCAGTGGCCCTGTGTCATCAGAAATGGCTAAGCGTGTCAGTGCTGACACGCATGTCATAGGTTCGCCATCACTGAGTTAGAGTATAAAGAGTAATAAGGAAAACTTAATCCAATAGGAAAATAGAAAAACAAAAACAAAAAAATCTTGGTTAATAGAAAGCACAAAATTAGGTGGTAAAAATCAATGAAAATACATCAATAATCAACAATAATAGTAAATAAATTGTATCTGCCAGATAAAAGACATATATTGTCAGAATTTTAAAAAAGAATAAAATCTGAGCTGCTTGCAAGAGATATATACTTAAAACATAAGATCACACAAAAATGTAAACTTAATATGAAAAGTTGGTTTATCTATTTTCATAACAAACAAAATAGACTTTAGAGCAAAAATCATATCATTTAGATTAAAGATAGTCATTACTCAATGATAAAAGAAACACTATACCAAGAAGATATATATTTTCTACATTTATATACACCAAATAATATAGTTTCACAACGTATAAATTAAAGATGAAATTACAAGGGGAAATTGACAAATAACAGTTACAGTAATAAATTTTAATTCATTATATCCTAATAGTATAAGATTGACTCATAGTTCAAGTAGACCAAAATCGGAAGGATATGGAAGATGTGAAGCACACACAATTAATATGTAGATCTAATGGAAATATCTTCAACCCTAGATCTAATGATTAGAGAGTATTCATTTTTTAAAGTATCCATAGAATATTACAAAAGTTGGCCATGTACTAGGACACAAAGCAAGTCTCAATAAATACTAAGTGATCATATGACATTGCCCATATTTTCTGATCACAATGCAATTAAGCTTAGAAACCTATAGCAGTGGAGTAACTTAAACAAAACACACATTTGGGTGTTATAAAGCAATTCTAAATAATTCATGGGTCAGAGAATAAATGATATTAGACATTGGAAAGCAAGTAGCCACATAAGCTCCTTGCTGACCCTGAATTCCCAGGAATGCCCCCATATCAGCATCTATGTCCATGTTGCTTTCTCTACATACTGAAATTTATACGATGGAACTAAAGATACTTCGAGGGAATTTATATCCTCACGTGCTATTATTGAAAACGTAGAGAAGAATAAAACGACTGAAAATCAAGCAGCCTTTAAAAATCTTAGCCAAGTACCTTTAAAAAAATTTCTGCATTACCAAGTTTGGCTTGTTGTTTTTTTTCCAGTGGTAGTTTTCATATAAAAAAAAATCTCCCATCATAACCAGATATGGTTATGCAGGTGTCACAGAGCCCAGATGCCACGTGTCAAGTCACTCCATTACTACAAGGAGCCAAACTCACTGCAACAGTATAAGCAGGAGGCTACACAAGAAAGGATCCTGGATCCCCAGCGTTTCGTTTCTCCTCATGGAATGGCACTGGGTGAGGCTCAGATGAGTCAGTGGCGTGAGAGAATTGTCACACTTTCCAGGGAGCCCTGAGCAAAAGGCTCTTGCTGGTTTATGGGCCTGGCAGCCAGGAGGAAGTAGGGAGAAGGACTAGATGCAAAGGATCTGAGCAGGGTCTCAGCTGACCCCCTCCTCCCCAGTGAAGGCGCCTAGGCTGGGAATGCAGAAGTCGGAGATCTGTGTAAGAGCAAGGCCAGCGAAGGGGGCGGGGTCCTTGACTGCAACTCCCTCTAGAGGGCAATAGGCGGCTGTGCACCACGTCTCCTGTGGGGGTGACAGCTTCCCCTGTAAGTGCTGCCAGGCAAAGCCTTTGTGATTGCTTATGGCCAGGCCTGAAAGATCACACATAGGATTCGGGCCCGAAGTCAGGCTCCTACAGGGTGTGACCAACGTGTGGGCATCCTGCGGAAGGGTTGAATGGGGCCGACATTCAGGTTAAGCTGGGCTACATGGAGCTGTGTCCACCTCGAGGGAGGAGCACCGTTTTCTCATTCACACTCAGGTATAACATAGGCTGTGGAAGGCCCTGCCCACATTAACAGATTAAACTGCAATATTTTACAAAGTATTCAGTAAATGCAGAAGATGTGCGTGATAAAATTCAACACTCACTTATGAGTTAATAAAACTAATAAACCAAGAAAACTAATTAAAAAAAAATAGAAAAAAATGTCCTTAACCTAATAAAGTATGCATCTGTGTCCAAATTTTCCCCTTTTTATAAGGACAGCAGCCATATTGGATTAGGGCCCACCCTACCGACCTCATTTTAACTTAATCACCATTTTAAAGGCTCTATTTCCATCTACTGGTATTGCCACATTCTAAGGTCCTGGGAGTTAGGGGTTCAACATGTGAATTTGAAGGTATAACTCAGCCCAAAACAAAGGATTTGACTACACACAGCACTAGGAGGGGATGTCAGAAGAGGCCAGTTTCCAGATAATACATTGGAGAGGGAACCCCAAGTTCCCAAAAGCTGAGGGTAAGGTTGGAAGGAAAGGGAAGAATAAAAGATGACCAATACATTGTGGCCTTGAACAAGTGGGTGAGTTCTACTGCCATTTTCCGAGTTGGAGAAAACCAGGGCAGGAGTAAACTTGAAGTTTGACCTAGGATGGAGCCCTGAGACCTTTCTGACTTTAGAGATTGAAGAGGAGCAATGGAGCCCAAAAGAAAACTGAAAGTGGCCAGTGAGGAAATAGGAAGCCAGAATCCTGTAGTATCTTGGAATGTGAAGTTTTGCTGATTCTACCATTTCATATCTCTCAAACTCATTCTGGTTTCCAATCTGAACTTGACCTTCACTTTGATACCACTCCAGTGAGAACCTGTCGAGGGAGCCCTCTCTTACAGGTGCTTTGTCTGCAGATAATGTAAAAACAACCATAAAACGTAATCTGCTTTTTATTATCACCATGTGCTGGCAATTTTAAACAATGTGAGTGATAAAAGGCCCTCTCTGAAAAAATAATTTATTGGTCCACGTTCCAAATAATTCTGTGGTTATGTAAGCTTGCAATGGCACATTTTCATTCCTTATCTTTGTAATAAGCCTTGTACTTGGAAGTTCATTCAGGGAACTCTGGGATGCAGTGGGGTGCCACACATTTGTTTTGAAAGAAATTCTTAAGGGTTTAGAATCATTAAAGCTCATTTTAGGTGTAGTTCACTCTCCAACCCTTATAATAACACACATTCCCTGTTTAGACAGTTGATTCAAAATCTGCCAGGATAACATAGTACTTATAAATACAGAAGACACAGAGCATGGATTACAGTAATTAAGTCATTTTAACTGACCAATTGGAGTTTTACTTGTGTTTAAAATTTAAAACAGTGAAAATGTACATAGTATATGGTATACCATTTTGGTTTCATGAGTGCAATAATTTACTGAATTTGAATGAATTATTTTTAAGTTTTAAAAATGTTTTTATTGATGTTTAGGGAGAGAGGAAGAGAAAGGGAGAGAGAAACATCAATGTGACAGCAAAACATCAATCAGCTGCCTCCTGCACACCCTCTACCTTGGCATGTGCCCTGGCAATAGAACCAGCAAACTTTTGGTGCATGGGATGATGCCCAACCAAATGAGCCACACTGGCCAGGGCTAAAATTTATTTTTTAGAAGTGTAAATTGTTGTTAAGCTAAAGGACAAATCAAGATAGTAATAATGATTATTACTGACTACTCTTTGACTATTACTGTTGCAAAAGACCAAAGAAATACCAAGCACGCTTCCTAGAGAAAGGGAGGGACCCCGTTTATTAACACCAGTGGACTCTGGGAATAATTTCCAAATCAGAGTGAAGTAACACGCAGAGGGATTCACTTTTTATAACCTTCTGGGGTCTTTGTCTTGCAGATATGGTTCTGCCCCTTTCGTGGGCTTACAGGAAGGCCCCCAGGTGTTGGGGTCCCCAGGCCATATCCGATGATCTGTCCTAGGGCCAGTGATAATGACCTCTCCCCCCAGGGCAGTGTATTGTTCACCGTTTTTATGGCCTGACACACCTTGCAAGACCAGTTTCCTCCTCATTACCAAAAATAATTTTGTTGTATAGAGAAGGAAGATGTTGAAAAATAATCCACTACCCAGGTGCCAAATACACTAGTTATGACACAAATACTCAATATGTCACCTTTGAATATAAATATATAAGGACAAAGCTTACTACTTTGTGGGGTGATTTCTAGCCTTTCAGTGTGAGAAGTTAATAAAGGAAAAAAATCAGTTTCTTCTGCCCACACAGAGGAACTTGAATGCCAGGCTGAGGAAAATATCAGGTGAAATGTGACAGTCTTCATATTAAATTCACTCATGGCTCTACATTATTGTCACAGAAATGACCTCATTTGTGGTGATTTATTATACTACTAGAGGCCCAATGCACAAAGATTCATGTAAGAATGGGCCTTCCTTCCCCTGGCTGCCGGCAGCGACTTCGCTCTGGCCAGAGCTGCCTTCCCACTCCGGCCAGGTGCTGCCTTTCCGCCTTCCCATGCTGCCCAGAGGCCTGGAGGGGCTGGGGTGGTGCAGAACACCTGCATCATCGCCATGGCAACAACGCAAGTGTCCCACCCCGCCCCCAGCCGCTCAGTGCCTGTGTATGCAAATCAACCTGCCATCTTTGTTGGGTTAATTTGCATACTCACTCCTGATTGGCTGGTGGGCATTGCGAAGGTACAGTCAATTAGCATGTTACTCTTTTATTAGATTTCCCTGAGTATTTTCTGTTTTTTAAAATATATTTTCATTGACTTCAGAGAGGAAGGGAGACGGAGACAGAGATAGAAACATCAATGATGAGAGAGAATCATTGATTGGCTGCCTCCTGCATGCCCTGTATTGGGGATCAAGCCTGCAACCTGGGAATGTACCCTTGACTGGAATCAAACCTGGAAACCTTCAGTCCACAGGCCAACGCTCTATCCACTGAGCCAAACCAGCTAGGGCAGTACCTCAGTATTTAGATATGGGGACTTTAAAGTAGCGATTAATTAAACGAAGGTCATTACTGTGGACCCTAATCCAACATGGTTGTTGTTCTTATAAGAAAAGGAAATCTAGACATACAAAGAGACATGAGGTGTGCAGGTGCAGAGAGGGACATCCATGTGATGAGTTAGCAAGGGGCTGGCCATCTGCAAGCCAAGGAGAGAGGCCTCAGAGGAAACCAACCCAGCACCTTGATCTTGGACTTCCAGTCTCCAGAGCTGAGACTAAATTTCTGTTGTTTAAGCTGCCCAGTCTGCCTGCTTTGTTATGTCATTCATAGTATTATAGGTGCCAGAAACACCAGAAAAAGGTGTTATTGGACATCTCCCTGAGTCTGAGGGAGAGGGCTTTCCCCTCCTCAGTTCTTGTCAGTCTCATGAGAAGGAATTCAAATGAGTGACAGACAGCAGTATTGTAAAGTGAATTTATTAAAGACATAAAACAAGTAAATTTATTAAAGGGGCAAGGGAAACAAATCTATCGAAATACATCTAGCTAATGAAGCACAGATGGGCCCTCAGTTAATCTGAGGAGCGTTGCCTGGTAGAGGTTTAACCTTTTATACTTTTCTGCTTATAGGTTTTTAAGTTCCTTTGCCAGATAACTTAGTACAGACTAGATCTCAAGGTCTCCCTTTACTGTGTGTGTGTGTGTGTGTGTGTGTGTGTGTGTGTGTGTGTGTGTGTGTGTGATTCCAGAATTTATGAGAAGCATCTGGCAATTTCATTTTGACAAGCCCCAAGATTGAAGACTGCTGGCTTCTCTGCTTAAGCAGTGGGATAAAAACGTCCCCTTCACTCCCCATTTCCAAAAAACGGCTGACTGCTTTGTTTAGCAGGTGAGATAAACTCTCCCTTCTTTCCTTCCTTTCCCCCCCCTGCCCTGCCTTAGCAGCTCCAGGGTGATTTAAGGATGTATTCTTCGGTTAGGGAGGAGAGACATTAGCCTTTTGTTCTAAAGTGTCCTTATTTGGGGAAAATTAGATCTTGCTGCAAACTGGCTGCAAGCTGCCCAAACTGTTTGCCTTGTTTAATTTTCTTGTCTCAGTTTCCCTATTCCTCCTGCCCTGAAATTTTCCTAGCTTCTTCCTATCCTACTACACTAGCAAACTATATATCAAGGTGGCATTTGTTTGAACCAAGGGTTTCATAGCTTAAGATCTGTTGGGAAATTACTGGAATAGAGGACAGAGCACATGATTTGAGATCATCCCCCCCGAATTTGAAAGTAGCAGATCAACCTACCATCTATTGAATGTAGGGAGCCCAATTATATGTTTGTAAAATGGGAGTGAAAACCACTACTTCCAGGGATTGCAATAGGAACAACATGGAAACGTATGGAAAGGGCTAGGCCCAATAAATGAGGATGCTGAGCCCAGAATTCCCCAGAACCTCCTGCTGTGTAAATGCTGCCTTAACTCATATAAATGAAATCCTGCTCCATTGGGGAGGGCTGAAAGTCTGTGGAGTTTGCAATTGAGAGGGTGTCATTTTTAAAATGTTTGCTGAACTGTTAAGTTTAACAGGTTTTGCTGAATTTGCATGTAGTTACACTTTGAATGATTTGGGAAAACAAAAACAGGTATATTATCTCTGCTTATAAAAATAACATACATTTATACATATACTAGAGGCCCGTTGCATGAATATTCGTGCAATAGGCCTTCCTTCCCCTGGCTGCCGGCACCAGTTTTCCTCCGGCACCTGGGACCCAGGCCTTCGCTCTGGCTGCAGCAGAGAAGCCAAGCCTCTTCAGTCTTCAGTCTTCAGTCTTCGCTCAGGCCAGAGCCTTTAGTCTTTGCTCTGTGCCAGCATATGCAAATTAACCCTGCCATCTTTGTTGGGTTAATTTGCATACGCACTCCTGATTTGGCTGGTGGGTGTCGTGGAGGTATGGTCATTTTGCATATTTCTCTTTTATTATGTAGATTATAGAACTAGAGGCCCGATGAATGAAATTTGTGCAAGGGTAGGCCTTCACAGCCCTGGCTGCCTAGGCCCTCACAGCCCTGGCTTCATCCAAAAGGTCATCCTGATGGTTGTTCTGCTGTTTGGCTGTCCAGTCAATTTGCATATTACCCTTTTATTATTATAGACTAGAGACTGCGGGGGAGGTATCCCTCAGCCCAGCCTGCGCCCTCTCCAATCTGGGATCCCTCAGGGGATGATTGGGCCTAAATCAGCAGTCGGACATCCCAATCACCATCTGGGACTGCTGGCTCCTAACCACTCGCCTGCCTGGCTGCCTGATTGCCCCTAAACACTCTGCCTGCCAGCCTGATAGCCCCCTAACTGCTCCCCTGCCGGCCTGATTGACACCTAACTGCTCCCCTGCAGGCCCAATCACCCCCAACTGCCCTCCCCGGCAGGCCTTGTCACCCCCAACTGCCCTCCCCTGCCGGCCATCTTGTGACAATGTGGGGGTGGCCATCTTGTGACGATGTGGGGACGGCCATCTTGTGATGATGTGGGCGGCCAACTTGTGGTGGCCATCTTATAACAACGTGGGGGTGGCCATCTTGTGATGTGAGGCATGAGGGTCAATTTGCATATTACCTCTTTATTATATAGGATTACACATATTCTATACATATAGAAAATTTGTGTGAGAAGTCCAGAAGTCTAAAGAAAAAAAAACAACTCAGAGTAAAACCACCCAGAGATAACCACTGACCACAATTTAGTGTGTTTTATTCCAATATTTTTTTCTGTTGTCTTTCTTTAGAAGAGATCAATGTTCCTCTGAACTTTTTAAACACAGGCATGTCCTACGCCATTGTAGAATCTTAATATTCATCTTTCTTTCCTCATGCACCTTAGATCCACTGCAGCAGAATGTGAGGTGGCACTTGAACTGGGGATCTGGGTTTGCAGGTGAGTATGCAAACATCTGCAAAGTCATATCACGATGGAGTCCCTGCAAGGCACTGTAAGGAGTTGCAGGAGTTTGGAGGCTGAGATGAGGACAAGCCTGAGCCCAGCAGTCCATCTTCCAGACTGATACTACATCTGGGTTCCCTTACTCTGGCCCTTTAAGGAAGCTGGAACTCTGGGCAAGCCTGATGCAGTGGTCTCCTGGGAACAACAAACGCAATAGAGGTTGGGGTGGAGTTGGGGAGGGAGACCCACCTCAGCAGCTCTTGGCACACCAGAAGCCAATCAGGTAGAGCAGGGACTGGGGATGGATTTCTCATTCCTTTCTTCCTCTGGCCTCTTCACCTCTCCCAGCCTTCTCTCTTCTCTGCATTTTCCTAGTTGCGCCTTTCTCTACAGTCTTCCCCATTCCTGCCTCTCTCTGTCTTTCTGTTGTCACTCCCACATCCTCTGCTGGAGACAGTTCTTGCTTATAAGAGTTTCTTAGTTGATTTATTTTGGATTTTTAGGTGGAAAAAATATTCTGCAAACAATGTAAATTTAAACTCATCAAATTTCCAAACATTTTTTATTTCTATTTCCTTTTCCCTTTCTTTCTTTTATTTATTTTTTGTCTAATCGCTTTTCTTAGTGCCTCTATGAAAACAAAATGGTGAATAATAGAGGTATTAGCAGATATCTCAGTCTTGTCCTGAAATTAATGTTGTATCTCTAGTTTTTCCCTTTAAATTTGATGTAATGTTTTGAGTATTTTATTTAGATCCTTAAATGAATTTTCATAGAGTTGTTCCAGATGTTAGTTTGGTAAAGAATATAGAATGACATTTTGCTTTTTGAATCAATTGAATGGTTGTAATATAATAGAATCCCATTTATGGTTTTGCCACAAACGTGTTTTTTTCTTTTCAAGTATATTTTTTATTGTTGATAGTGCTACAGAAATCTCATGCTCCCCACACACATGCACACAAGTTTTTTTTTAGTGTTACTTCTATCACCTCTTTTTGTTTGTTTGTTTTTAAGCTCTTCTTTTTTCCTTTGTAATATTTTGCTATGTGGTAGGTGTTTATAAACCAACTAGAGGCCTGGTGCACGAAATTTTTGCATTCAGGAGGGTCCCTCAGCCTGGCCTGCGCCCCTCTCACAGCCCAGGAGCCCTTGGGGAATCAACTGGCAGCTTAGGCCCACACGGGGAGTGGGCCTAAGCTGTCAGTTGGACATCCTTGGCGCTGCCACGGAGGTGGAACAGGTGCCCACCACCACCTCTGTGCTTGCCAGCCATGAGCCCGGCTTCTGGCTGAGTGGCATTCCCTCTGTGGGAACACTCTGACCACCAGGGGGCAGCTCCTGTGTTGAGTGTCTGCCCCCAAGTGGTCAGTGTGCATCATAGCGGTTGTTCTGCAGTTTGGTCGATTTGCATATTATATTAGCCTTTTATTATATAGGATGTCCCACAGTTCTGTCAGTTACTTGGAGAAAAGAGTGCTTGTTGACATTGTCACAATTTTATGCCCTTTTTTTTTTTGTCTTCCACACTTTAGAATGCATTCTGGTTTCTGTCCTAATCTATTATGATTTTTTTAAATGCTTTTGTTTTTGCATTCTGTAGCCCTCCTTTCAAGAAATATATTTGTGTGCGATTTTGTTGCTGTGATTGTTCAGTTAATTAAACGAGAAAGCAAATTAAATGCTCATCATGAAGCTTTTTCTCTCATGACATCCCAGTTTGTGAGTCGTTTAGTTTGAATCATCTCTTGGTTGTCTGGATTATGCTTTCTCATAACTTCCCAGGAAGGATAATGAACGTCAAAACATAACTTAGAGACATTTAGAGAGTTATATAACTAACTCTCAAGTACACCAAGGAGACAGTCATTAGATTCTTATCAATGAACAAAGTTAAAAAAGGGGGCAGGGGTGTGGAGGGAAGGATTTATATAAGAAAGTGGGAAAAGGGGAAGAGGGTGGAAAGGCACCAGTATAGGAAGAGTCGTTTGTGATTAGCTGGAAGCTGTCAAAGAGAAAACAATTAAGTCATTAGAGAAAACAATTTCAGTTAATTGTGGATTTCCCAAAAAGTCTTGAGATTGAAGCTGTGCCAGACATTGGCAGGCTGCCTGTCAACAGTGTCCTTCTGGCCCTCGCCCTTAGTCAGGCCATGATCGGTCCATCTCCTCAGCAGAATTTCTGTGAGCTAGACTTTCACAGTCGCTGCAGGTTTGAAAACAGCTTCCTGTTGTCATTTCAGTTTATAGGATTTTCTAGTCTTAAGATTTTCCCTTTATAATTCTCCAGCTATTATTCACTTTACTTCTGGCATATGAGTGGCAAGGGAAATCTACATATCATTTTTTTTAATGCTGTATTATCTTTAAGTACAAAGACTTTTCCAATCATGTCACCTAGAGCTCATTCCACCCACTGCTCTGTTTGGCCACCAGTCTCTTGTCTCTCTCTTCGGCAATGGTGAGGCAGATACCCTTTCCACGGGGAAGGGAAATCCATGGTTTGTTGCCTTTGCCAATTACAAAAATGTTGGACAGCGGGGGTGGCAAAGCTGTTGCCATTGGCATCTTTCACATGAACTATGTCAAAAGAACCAGGTGCCTCTCTCTGGTGGTGATCATGCCAATTCTTCCCAGGTTAGCACCTCCGGTCACCATACACAGGTTACCAATGTCAAACGTGATGAAATCAGTAATTCTGCCAGTCTCCAAATCAATCTGAATGGTGCTGATCACCTTGATGAGGGGACCAGGGTAGCGGATGGTGTGAGCATCATGGGTTACCAGATGAGGGATTCCTTTTGTGCCCACAAAGGCCTTCCTCACTTTGCACAACTTGTACTTGGCCTCCTTAGGTATAATACAACGAACAGCAAAGCGGCCCTTGGTGTCATAGGTCAGGCAGAAATTCTCTCTAGTCTTGTCAGTGCTGATGACATCCATAAAACCAGCAGGGTAGGTTACATCGGTTCGGACTTTGCCATCGATCTTAATAAACTGCTGCATGCAGATCTTTACTTCATCACCTGTTAGAGCCTACTTAAGTTTGTCCCTTAAGAAAATGATGAGAGGGAGACATTCTCTCAGCTTGTGGGGACTGGTAGATGGCCGAGGAACAAACACACCAGTCAGTTTATCCAGCATCCAATGCTTTGGGAGCTGCTACACACTTTAGATGTTTCTTGGGACCATGAGCCATGGCTGTGCTAGGCAAAAAAAGAGAGCTGTACAAACCGTTTGATTTTTCCCTTTGCATTCCACAGAAATCATTATAGGGTGTGTATTTTTCAATGCCCAGAGAAAATAATTTTACCATGATCTGTATCAGCCATTTTTTTCTATCTGTCTGTCTATCTATCTAGACAGAAACACAGTAAACCACTTTAATCTACTAGTATACTAGTAGGTTCACATTTTTCTGTGTTTCAACAAGATATTCTTGCATTTTAATTTGTTTTCTGTTCCAGTAGCTTTGTTTTCTTCCTTGGGTATACTAATTATTTATATGTGAGATCTCTAATGCAAGAGGCATCCATATTTATATTTTCTTTAATGGCTTTAATCTCTTTGGCTTTTTCTTTGAATTTTATGTAGTTTTGTATAGAGTTTACATGTCTGAGAGTGGCTTTTCATTCACAAAAGATTTCTTATAATTATTTAAATTTAAATTATATTAGTTTGTGAAATCAGACATTTTAATATCTAGTTTTTCATAGTTTTAAATTTCAATTTATAGATATATATTATTTATATATGTAATATCCTATCTAATAAGAGAGTAATATGCAAATTGACCATCACTCCAACACACAAGATGGCTGCCCCCATGTGGACACAAGATGGCCACCACAAGATGGCCAGCAGGGGAGGGCAGTTGGGAGGGAACAGGCCTGCAAGGGAGGGCAGATGGGGGCGATCAAGCCTGCATGGGAGGGCAGTTAGGGGTGACCAGGCTGGCAGAGGAGGGAAGTTGGGGATGACTGAGCCTGCAGGGAAGGGCAGTTGGGGGGGTACCCAGGCCTGCAGGGGAGAGCAGTTGGGGGGGACCAGGCCTGCAGGGGAGGGAAGTTAGGGGCAAACAGGCTGGCAGGGGAGCAGTTAGGCATCAATCAGGCTGGCAGGATAGTGGTTAGGGGGTGATCAGGCTGGCAGGCAGAAGTGGTTAGGGGCAATCAGGCAGGCAGGCAGGCAGGCGAGCAGTTGGGAGCCAGCAGTCCTGGATTGTGAGAGGGATGTCCGACTGCCCGTTTAGGCCCTGGGATTGGGCCTAAACGAGCAGTCAGACACCCCTCGAGGGGTCCCAGATTGGAGAGGGTGCAGGCTAGGCTGAGGGACACCCCCGCCCCCCCGTGCACAAATTTCATGCACCGGGCCTCTAGTATTTTATAAAAAATGAAAACAAGTTTGATAAACTAAAAATGACAGAACAAATTTTTTTCCTTAAACATTTAGTTCTGGTTTTACTCATATTTATTATTATTAAATATTTAATCTACATTTATAAATTTGATACATTTGATTTTCTGTTTTATTTATTGCACATTATATTGAGCATGTTGTAAAGTCACATGCAATTATAAGAAATAATACAGCCCTAGCCGGTTTGGCTTGGTGGATAGAGCATCAAGATCCATGGACTGAAGGGTCCCGGGTTTGATTCCAGTCAAGGGCACGTACCTCGGTTGCAGATTCCCCGACCCTGGTCAGGGTGCGTGCAGGAAGCAACCAATCTATGTGTCTCTCTCACATTGATGTTTCTCTCTGTCTCTTCCTCTCCCTCCCACTCTCTCTAAATATCTTCTAGTGAGGATTAACAACAACAACAAAATAATAATAACACAGAGAAATCTCATGTTTCACCAAATGGTAATATCTTGCAAGCTATAGTACAATATCACAACCAAAACACTGACATTAATACAATCGACCAATCTTTTTTTTTTTTTAATATATTTTATTGATTTTTTACAGAGAGGAAGGGAGAGGGATAGAGAGTTAGAAACATCGATGAGAGAGAAACATCGATCAGCTGCCTCCTGCACACCCCCCACTCCCGCAATCAAGGTACATGCCCTTGACCGGAACCGAACCTGGGACCTTTCAGTCTGCAGGCTGACGCTCTATCCACTGAGCCAAACCGGTTTCGGCTTAATCGACCAATCTTATTCAGATTTTCTGTTTTACTTATTCTTGTGTGTGTGTGTGTGTATCTATATATAACTTTATTACATGTGTAATTTCTGTATCCAATACCATGGTCAAGATATAAAACACAGGGATTCCTACTATAGTTCTTTTGGTTACACCTATATTCCTTTCACCTTCTCTCCCCTCTTCACCTCCTGTCCTAACACTTCAATCACTTATCTAAAAGCTCTAAAAGTTTGCCTTTACAAAAAATTTATATAAATGAAATATACTAAATAACTTTTTAGGATTGGGTTGTTTTTTCACTAAGTTTTCAAATGTATGTGCAAAGTTGTTCATTGTATTTCCTATGACACTTTTGATATCCATAGAGTCTGTGGTGATATCTCCTGTTTCATTCCTGATATTGGTAATTTGTGTATTCTCTCTTCCCCCCCCCATTTTTATTAGAGGCTTATCAATTTTATTTGTATTTTCAAAGTACCAACTCTTTGTGTTATTGATTTTTTTCTATTATTTTTCTGTTTTCAATTTCATTGATTTTTACCCTTGTTTTATATTTTCTTCCTTTCTGCTTTGTTTTGGGTTTATTTTGCTCTTCTTTTTCTTTTTGGTTTGGTACGTTTCCATTTTTCCTAATGTATGCACCTTGTGCTATAAACTTCCCTCTCAGCACTGCTTACCTATGTCCCACAAATTTGGATATGTTTTAATAATTATCATTCCATTCAATGCATTTTTTTCATTTCCTTTGGGATTTCCTCTTTAACTCATGAATTATTTAAAGGTGTATTGTTTAATTTCCAAATGTTTGGAGACTTTCCTGTTATCTTTCTGTTACTTATCTCCAGTTTGATACCACTGTGGTCAGAGAACAAACACACTATATGATTTCAGTTGTTTTAAATTTGTGGGTTTTTTTTTTTGTTCTAGGATATGACCTATTTTGGACTATGTTCCATGGGTATTTAAAAAGAAGGTATATTCTGCTGTTGTTGGGTGGAGTGTTCTATACATGTCAATTAGATATAATTGATTAATGTTGTTGTTCAGTTCCATATCCTTGATGATTTTCTGTCAAGTTTTACTGATTATTGAGAAGGGGGAGAGAGAGAGAGAGAGAGAGAGAAGGAGATCAAACTTTCTACCTACAATTGTGGATTTATTTATCCTTTCAGTTCTATGAGTTTTTGCTTTACATATTTTACAGTTCTTTTTTTTTTTTTTTTGTGCTTACACATTTAGAATTGCTATGTATTCTTAGTGAATTGAGCCTTTCATCATTATATAATGTCCTTCTCTGTCTCAGGTAATTTTCTTAACTCTGAAGTCTATTTCATCTGAAGTTAATATAGCAGCTAAGAAGGTGTATTTCCTTTAATTAATGTTTGTCTGGTATCTTTTTCCATCCTTTAACTTTCAACCTGCTTATATTTTTGTATTTAAAGTAAGCTTCTTGAAGACAGCATATAGTTGAATTATGTTTTTTAATTGACATCTTTTTCTTTTAATTGGGGTATTTAGGATACTTACACTTAGTGTAATTATTGATATGTTAGGGTCTTCTTTTATATTTTGTTTTCTGTTTGTTCTCTCTGTTTTTCAGTTCTCTATTTTCTTTTTTATGCCTTCCTATAGGTTACTTGAACATTTTTTACAATTTTATTTTGATTTATCTATAGTATTTTTAATGGTTTTTAAAAATTTCTTTGTGGTTATTCTAGGTATTACATAACTTACCACAGTCTTCTGATGTTGTCATTTTATTAGTTTCAGTGAAGTATAGAAACCTTACCTCCCTTTATGTTATTTTACCCTCCTCCATTTATAATATTATCCTATTAAACATTTCCTCCACATACATTTATAACCACACTGTTGCAGTTTTTGCTTCAACCATCAAAGATAATTTATATTCAAAAGAAGGACAGCCTATTATGTTCACCTTGGTTGGGTAGATCAGTTAGTTAGAACATCTTCCCGATACGCCAAGGTTGCAGATTTTATCCCTGTACAGGGCACATACAAGAAACACCAATGAATGCATAAGTGGAACAACAAATCTCTCTCTCTCTCTCTCATCAATAAATTTTAAAATGTCTATTGTGTTACTTATAGTTTTGCTTCCTGTGTTGTTCCTTCCTGATATTCCAAGATTCTTTCTTTTATTGTTTCCTTTCTGTGTAGAGAACTTTATCTAGCTATTCTTTTAGGCTAAGTAACCTAGCAACAAAGTCTTCCTTCCTTCTTCATTCCTGAAGTATATCTTCATTAGATAAGGTTTCTGAGTTCACAGTTTCCTTCAGTACCTTGGAAAGTTGTGCCACTTCTTTCTGTCCTTCCGGATTCTGATGAGAAATCCACTGTCATTCAAATAGTTTTTCCCCTGTAAGTAAGGTATGATTTTTTTTTCTGACTGTTTTCAATTTTTCACAGTCTTTAATTTTCAGAAATGTAATGATGTGTCTTAGTTTGGATTTTTGTGGTTTTGTTTTCCTATTCTTCTTGGTTTTTGTCTTTCCAAATGTGGAAAGTTTTCAGTCATCATTTCTTCAAGTATTTTTCCAGCCTCACCCTCTTTCTCCTCTCTTTCTGGGACTCCGATAATACAAATGTTACCGTATTTTTCCGTGTATAAGACGTCCCCCACTTTTCCAACCCAAAATTTAAAAAATCAATATTTTAAACATAGCCGAAACCGGTTTGGCTCAGTGGATAGAGCATCGGCCTGCGGACTCAAGGGTCCCAGGTTCGATTCCAGTCAAGGGCATGTACCTTGGTTGCGGGCACATCCCCGGTAGGGGGTGTGCAAGAGGCAGCTGGTCGATGTTTCTTTCTCATCGATGTTTCTAACTCTCTATCCCTCTCTCTTCCTCTCTGCAAAAAAAAAAAAATCAATAAAATATATTTAAAAAAATATTTTAAACATAAAACAGAACACATTTTTATTTTGTAATTACCGCAGGTAATGTTTACATACCAGTACTATGATACTATGCAGCATATCACTTTATTCAGCCTCTGTTGCATTACTGCTCCCTTCATCACTATTAGTTCCAGACATATCAATTTCTTCAACTTCTATTGTATCACTGCTGTCTTCTGTGTCACTGTCCATATATGTGAGATCATCCTCATAAACTGGTGGCATTTTCTGAGCTAACTTTGTTCATGTTCTCATGGGCAACCCTTCTCTCCTTATGAAATTGAAGCACCATTTTGCCTTTCCTGTAAAATCAACAATGTTCATTTCACTTGCAAACATTCTTGCCTGACATTGAATAAGCTTGATTGACACACATAAGCCACTCTGGTGCTATTCTATAACCCAAATCTTAAGCCTGTGCTCCAAGTTTGTCCATTTTGCTGGTTTTCCTCTTAAGGCCTTCTTCTCTTTTTTTTGGCTTCTTAAGGAGTTGTTCTTCCTGTTTTCTCCGCTGTCTGATCATACACGCAGTGGGAGGAGTTCCAAATTGTCTCTCTGCAGCTCTATTTCCATGCTCTTTTGCATAGCTGTTTAGTTTGAATTTTGCAGAGTGAGACAATCACTTACCAGTATTTAGTATCTTTTTATTTTTTGACATCTTTATGGACTCAGAACACTCCAGTCCCTGTTGCATCTGAGCACTCTCCACCTCCACCTCTAATTACAGCATCAGCTGAGGTCAGTAACAATAAGGCTCATGATTGGAGGAAGCCTGTTTGACAAGGTATGGGCAGCTATGCACCCATGCAGCTCCTTCCTCGGCTGACTTCCATGTATAAAAGGCCCCTCGATTTTCAGTCTAATGATTTTATAAAAAAACTAGGGGCCCAGTGCAAGAATTCGTGCACCTTGAAAGGAACTGTGGGTCGCGAGGCTGTGGTGGGCACAGAGCAGATCTCAGCCCATCCTCTGCGCCCCCTGCCTAGGCTCTCCCACCGCAGCCCCCAGTCCCCTGTCTGCCAGCAGCCCCACTCCCGCTGCCACCACTCCCAGACGCTGATGGTGCCAGCCCCGCTCACACCCGCTGATGGCGCAGAGTAATTGGGGCTGGCGCCAGCAGCGGGTGCGAGAAGCAGCTGCTGCCCCAATCACCCCTCAGGAATAGGGGAGAGAGAACCCCTGAGGGGCTATTGGGCCCAGCAGCCACCGCTCACACTCGCTGACAGTGCCCTGGATCGGGGCCGGCACTGGGGGCTGGCAGCGGGTGCGAGTGGCAGCTCTGGCACCATCAGCAGGTGTGAGCACCGCGTGGGAACCATGGACTGCGGGAGCAAAGAATTTTCAGTAACCACCAGAGGCTTGCCCTGATGACAGCGGACCGGCGCCCTGCCTTCGTCTGGCACCCCCGCTCACCTGCTCCACCATCCCACCACAGCTGATGCCCGCCATGTTCCACACTCTGCCCCCTGCTGCCAACAATCTTCCGTGCACACCCCCTGGTGGTCAGCACACATAATAGCTACCGGTTGTTCTGCCTTTCAGTCTATTTGCATATTAGGTTTTTATATATATAGATAGCGTCTTATACATGGAAAAATACAGTAAATCTCCTGTTGTAGTTCCACAGATCCCTTAGTCTCTGTCCATTTTTGTTTTCAGTCTATTTTCTCTTTTGCTGTTCAGTTTTGGTCATTTCTATTGTTCTACCAGTTCACAGGTTCTTTTCTTTCCCCGTTCCCTTCTGCTGGTGAGCTTTTTATTTCAGTCATTGTATTTTTTCCATTCTAAAATTACCTTCTTGTATCTTCTTTACATTTTCTATGCCTTTGCTAAAACTTTTTTTTCATTTATTCCAAGTATGTTCATAATTGCTTGTTGAAGCATATCTATCATGGGTGCTCTAAAATATTTGTCAGATAATTTAACATTTCTGGCATCTTGTCATCTGCATGTATTGAACGTCTTTTTTTCATTGAGTCTGAGATCTGCCCAGTTCTTGGTATTACAAGTTATTTTTTGATGAATCCTGGACATCTTGGGTGTTAGGAGGCTCTGGATCTTATTTATATCTCTGGCTATGTTCTTTCTCTCTGGCACCACTCCAGCAGGGGGCTGGGGGGAATTGCCTTGGAATTGCCAGGTGGAGGTTAAAGTCCAGGTTTCCCGACGGAGGGACTCTTCATTACTGCCAAGTGGGAGTGGGAATTCTGGCTTTACTTTAGGCCTCCATGGATACTTTCCTGAGTAGGAGGGGTAGAAGTGCCTTGCTGTTGTTCCCAGCATGGCCTCCACGGACACCATGGGGTGGGGATAGCCTCTTGACCTCTGGGTGATGGCAAAAACCCTACTGTCCACAAGGCCTCATCATACAGCACTCCAGTGAAGAGGGCAAAGGGGATGGTGCCATTTTATTGCTGTGTGGGGTGGAAGTCAGGCTCTCCCCCCTGACTTCTGACTCTGCAGGCAGGGGTTTGGACTCCTTTACTGCTTTGAATGCAGGGAAGTCCTAGCTCCCTTCTTGACCTTCTCTGACATCATCTTGGTGGGAAGGTTGTGACTCATCATTACAACCTGGTGAGGGTGACAGTCTAGGTTTCTATCTGGCCTTTGTGGTGTGATGGAGATGATGTTTGGCTGTGGCAGAGAAGTTATTGTCTGTGTTCTGTCATGCTACCCTGCACCTTTGACTACATAGAAAAAGGCTTTTGTTGGGGTGGTGTTATATTTGGTTTGTATTTCTGGGTTGCTAGCTTCTTCAAGATCCAAGTCTGGAAATTTGAGGCATAAAAAACACACCCAGGAACCTCACCACTTTGTTGTTCCTTGGAACCCAAGATCCCTAGCTGGTCTGCTTTCTTCTCTCCAACTTTCAGAGTCTCCTTATGTTTGTTTTATACATAATGTCCAGTGTGTTTAGTTGTGTTTAGTGGAAGGCATAGGGAAATGTATGTTTACTCCGTCTCCCCAGAAGCCATGATTTTCTTCTTATACATACCAATGGATGACCCAGCAGGCTATGAAGCAAATCTTCCTTTGTGCTGTAGTTAAACAACTCTTGTTGATCTTAAAATAACGTGAATCCAGTTCTCTTTAATATTATAATATTTTTAACAAACATCATCAAATTCTCCTACATCTGCCCATTGAAAATTGTAAGTCTGAGATCTATTTCACTTTTTAAATTAGAATTACCAACTAATGTGTGAGATTATATAATTACAACTAGAGGCCTGTTGCACGAAGATTCGTGCAAGAATAGTCTTTCCTTCCCCTGGCTGTTGGCACCGGTTTTCCTCTGGCACCTGGGACCCAGGCCTTCTCTCCGGCTGCTGCCTTCTGCCTTCGCTCTGGCTGGAGCCTTCAGTGTTCGCTCCGGCCAGAGCACCACTCCTGTAGCTCCTTCCACCCCCTGCCCGCCCCCTCATAGCAGGTGTTCTCCCCCACCCGGCTGCTCCGTGCCTGCATATGCAAATTAACCCACCATCTTTGTTGGGTTGATTTGAATACTCACTCCTGATTGGCTGGTGGGTGTTGCAGAGGTACAATCAATTTGCATATTTCTCTTTTATTAGTGTAGATGACCTTTAATAACAAACATAAACTGGATATTCTTAAACTTAACCTTAAACATGAAGACACTAGTTTGTCATCTCAAGCCAGCTGAAGTTACTGGGTTGACAGTTCAATGCCTCTATTACCATCTCAGACAGGTGGATGTGGCTTGGAGGAGACATGGCACTGGGACAAAGTTTGAAGAGCTGTAGGTGCCACAGCGATCCTGCCCATGGCAAGGAAAGGTGCACTGGGCTATAGGGTCACTATGGCAGCAGGGGACTGTAGGTCCATCCTTTCAGATAGGACTGTTTGCAACCCATGTCCCTGAATTAAATCATCTCATGCTCTTTCAATCGTACTCCCTGTTTCAGATAAAATTCTACAGCACACACCTAGCATTCTTCTCCAACTGACTGATTCATCTAATTTATTGAATTTCTGGCTTCTGAGTCTGGCTATTGGCCACAGTGTCCAGGCAATTCTAATACCATTCTAAAGGTGGAAAATCTTAATTTTTGTGCTGTTTAGTGGCAGTCAAGCTAGATCTGGATTTGAGTGAGTTCCCAACCTTGGGAAGACCTCAGATTATTCTCCTACAATAAAGGGTACACTCTCCATCGGAAGTGGCTGCTATGAAGCTTAAATACATGCAGTTTATATGGATGGCAAGCTTTACATAACCAGTAATTTTCTTTATTTTCACAAGCCTTTATTCCGTGCCACTGATTTGTTTTTAGTATCATTGGCTCTAATTTCTGCTGCTTCTCTGATGAACATGATTGCCTCTTTTACATCTTCCCATGGCTCTGACAGTTCTTTCATCTCAATCTGCTGGCTTATCCATTGTGACATAGAAATCAGGCTTTCTTTTATTTCCTTGGGAATGTGAAGCAGTTAACTGAAAATTTCTCCTTCTCCCCACCCCACAAGAGAATCTTCCAATGCACTCTTATCTTCTCTCTCTTTTCTGCTATGCTTTTTTTTAAATTTGTTGCTGTAGAATTCTGCATATCCTGTATGCTGCTTTTTTGTTCTGTTTATTTTCCTCTGAATGAGGACCATCCTATCTTCACCTGCGATTTGTCCCCACATAGCGTGGGTAGATTTGTTCTGGTCCCTTCCGCATCTATTTAGGCACCCCGGTGTGGAGGTCTTCGGTACAGCCTCTGAGTTACCTGAAGACGCTGTGGTAGGAACAGGGTTCATGGGCAGCCTTTCTCTGAGAACTTTGCTTCTTCTTTTTATTTTTTATTTTTTAGGAGAGAGTGGAAGGAAGTTTGGAGGAAGAGAAAAACATTGATGTGAAAGAGACACATCCACATATACCCCAACCGGGCCAGGGATTGAACCTGCGACCCAGGTAACTGCCCTTGACCAGGAATCGAACCTGCAACCCTTTGGTGCTCAGGCCGACACTCTAACCACTGAGAAACACTGGCCAGGGATGGAGAACTTTGTTTCTGAATGTGTTGAATTCCTCTCTCGTGGACCAGCTCCAAAGAGGTGGCGGTGTGGCTTGTTTCCTGGGTTTTAGGTTTGCCCCTCCATTTTGAGGAGAGACGGTGACTTTGTTGAGAAAGCTGGGCCTTTGTTTTTGAGTCAGCATGCATATTTCGCCCAGGCTGCATCTGGTCCACAACTTCTTTTTTAAAGTATATTTTTATTGATTTCAGAGGGGAAGGGAGAGGGAGAGAGAGATAGAAACATCAATGATGAGAATCATTGATTGGCTGACTTCTGCATGCCCCCTACTGGGGATCAATCCCGCAACCCAGGCATGTGCCCCTTGACTGGAATTGAACCCAGGACCTTTCAGTCCGCAGGCCCATGCTCTACCCACTGAGACAAACCAGCTAGGGCATGGTCCACAGCTTCTAATTGGGCTTGCCTCTGAGGCTCACACCTCTCAATCAGGAAAGCCTGGTTGTTAGCGCCATTGTATGGACACTCAGCATTCTCTCAGGTCTGCTCCCACTCTGATTAAGCCAGCATGGAGTGTGGGTGGGGCTGGCAGAGTCAGAACCCAAGTGGGTGGCCCATGTCCTCCTGCTGCCCTCTCATCATCTGTCCCCTGTCCCCAGGGGCTGGATGCCCCTCCAGGATGGCGGCGTGGGGCAGGGGACCTGTCAAGTCTTCAGAACCAGCTCTCATGGTCATGCCTCCCCACCTAGAGGCGCATCACTTGACTCCCTGAGTTCTCTTTGCACTTGGTCTTGTCTTTAGTCTAGGTCCTTTGTCTTCTTGAAAAAATTACTGGAAAGATAGTTTTTGTAAATGTGGTATAATGCTACCATCATTTTTAGAAATACTCTGGGAGAAGCTGCAAGGGGGCAAAATACATCGTAATTGTTCCCCTTTTTTATGTTCCTAGCCTCTTTTCCTAGCTGGCCTTTTGAGTATACTCTTCCCCTGACCTCACCCTCATATCCTACCAAAGAGCCCACTCAGGCTATCCTACCCCTGAGGGTCCTAGACCTGGAACTTAAATGCTGGAAGCTCAGGGCCCTGCTTAGCTCTAAGCTTCTGAATTCAGGATGGTCAAGGGGATTACGGTTCGGCACCTTTCAGAAAACAGTAGGATGGATTTCAACTTTGGTCTCATAGGTTATTATAGCCCTTTGTCCCATGGCAAGAATTGCAAGCCCTCTTTAAGATGGGTGCCCGAGTTTTTTCTGGATGTAGCTAGATAGTATAATTTGATGGCCTGCAAATCACCATGCGAGTGGCTACCTTGTGAGTGACTCTTTGATGTGGCTTGGACCTCTTTGCAGGTTCCATCAATGAGGAAGGGAAGTGATGCACAAAGGTAGAGAAATATTTGGTGCCCACTTAAATGCCCCAATCAAAAGAGATAAGGTTGCTGAATTGGATAAGAAAACAAGATGCATTTATGCACATACTGTCTACAGGAGACTCACCTCAGAATGAAAGGTACACACAGACTAAAAGTAAAGAGATGGAAAAGTACATTTCATGCAAATGGAAAGGGAATAAAAGCTGAGATGGCAATACTTATATCTGAAAAAACAGGCTTTATAACAAAGGCCATAGTAAGAGACGAAGGAGGACACTACATAATGATAAAGGGAGTAATCCAACACGAGGATATAACCCTTGTAAACATTTATGCACCTAACATATGAGCACCTAAATGTGCAAAGCAAATCTTGATGGACATAAAAGGAGAGATTGACAGTAATACAGTCATAGTAGGGGATTTTAACACCTAATTGACATCAATGGATAGATCTTCCAGACAGAAAATTAACAAGGAAACAGCAGCCTTAAATGATACACTAGATCAGATGAATTTAACTCATATCTTCAGAGCATTTCACACCTAAGTAGAGAATATATATTCTTTTCACATGCACATGGAAAATTTTCTAGGAGAGACCACATGTTAAAACACAAAACAAGTCTCAATAAATTTAAGAAGATTGAAATCATATCAAGCATCTTCTCTGACCATAATGGTATTAAACAAGAAATTAATCACAAGAAAAAACACACAAACACATGGAGGCTAAATAACACGCTACTAAACAATGAATGGGTTAATAATTAGATCAAGGAAGAAATAAAAAGATACCTTGAAACAAATGAAAATGCACACACAACAACCCAAAATCTATAGTTCACAGCTTAAATAATACTAAGGGGAAACTCATAACAATACAGGTATCCTCAACCAACAAGAAATATCTCAAACAGTCTAACTTTATACTTAAAGGAACTAGAAAAAGAATAACAAACAAAGCCCAAAGTGAGTAGAAGGAAGGAAATAATAAAGATCAAAGCAGAAATAAACAAAATAGAGTCTTTAAATAAACAACACAAAAGATCAATGAAACCAAGAATTGGTTCTTTGAAAAGATAAACAAGGTTGACAAACCATTAACTAGACTCATCAAGCAACAAAGAGAGATGACCCAAATAAATAAAATCAGAAACGAAAGAGAAATAACAACTGACACCAAAGAAAACAAAAGATTGTAAGAAAACATTACAAACAACTACATGTCAACACATTGGACAATCTGGAAGAAATGGATAAATTCCTAGAAACATACAATCTTCCAAAACTGAATCTAAAAGAAACAGAAAATCTGAATACACAGGTTACAAGTAGTGAAATTAAAGCAGTAATAATAATTTTAAAATTCCCAACAAACAAAAGTCCTGAATCAGATGGCTTCACAGGTGAATTTTATCAAACATTCAAAGAAGAACTAACATCTATCCTTCTCAAACTCTTTCATAAAATTCAAGAGGAGGGAAGACTCCCAAGCTCATTTTATGAGGCCAGCATTATCCTAATTCCAAAACCAGATAAAGACACAACAAAGAAAGCACATTATAGGCCAATATCCCGGATAAACATAGATGCAAAAACCCTCAACAAAATATTAGCAAACAGGATCCAGCAATACATTAAAAAGATCATACACCATGTTCAAGTGGGATTTATTCCTGGGATGCAAGGTTGGTACAATATCTGCAAATCAATGAACATGATACATTGCATAAGCAAAATGAAAAACAACAAGAACACATGATCATTTCAATAGATGCAGAAAAAGCATTTGATAAAACCCAGTACCCATTTATGATAAAAAAAAAAAAAAAAAAACACAAACCAACTCTTGGCAAAGTGGGAATACAGGGAACATAACTCAATATAATAAAGGCCATATATGACAAACCCACAGCCAACATCATACTCAAAGGGGAAAAACTACAAGCATTTCCCTTAAGATTGGGAATAAGACAGGGATGTCTGTTTTCACCACTCTTATTCAACATAGTATTGGAAGTGCTAGCCAGAGCAATCGGACAAGAAGAAATAAAAATCATCCAAATTGGAAAGGAAAAAGTAAAACTGTCATTATTAGCAGATGACATGATACTGTATATAGAAAACCCTAAAGATTCCACCAAAAACGTACTAGACATGATAAATTAATTCAGTAAAGTAGGAGGATATAAAGTAAATATCCAGAAATTGGTTGTATTTCACAGAACTAGGACAACTATTCCAGAAATTAATATGGAACCATAAAAATCCCTGAATAGTAACAGCAATCTTGAGAAAGAACAACAAAATTGTAGGAATCATGCTACCTGATATCAAACTATATTGCAAGGTCATAGTAATAAAAAACATCATGGTACTGGCATAAAAAAGAGACATACAGATCAATGGAACAGAATATAGAGCCTAGAAATAAACTCACACCTTTATAGTCAAATGATATTTGACAAGGAGGCAAAAACATACAATGGGGTAAAGGTTGTCTATTCAATAAATGGTGTTGGGAAATTGGACAGATCCGTGTGAAAAAAAAAAATGAAACTCGGCCACCTTCTTACACCGCACACAAGAATAAATTAGAAATGGATTAACGACTTAAATGTTAGACTTGAAACCATAACAATCGTAGAAGAAACCAAAGACAGTAAAATCTCGGACATTTCTCCTAGCAATCTTTTTTCCGGTCTCTCTCCTAGGGCCAGGGAAAAAATAAACAAATGGGGAGATAAATGGTGATGGATGGAGACATGGGGTGGTGAGCACACAATACAGTATACAGACGATGTGGAATTGCACCTGAAACCTGTATAATTTTGTTAACCAGTCTCACCCCAATAATTCAATAACAAGGAATAAAAAAAAGAAGAGAGAAATGTTTTTGGTGCCCAGAAACTTCCTTTCTTTTTATTACTCTGTCACTCCCCTAGGGAGGGAAACAAGGAACCGGAAAATCTGGTACCCGCAAGACCTATATAGGTGCCACTCAGAAGTGTTGGCTGGATTTAGAACACAGCGAGCGCTCAGGGGCAAAAAAAAAAAAAAAAAAAAAAAAAAAAATCAATTACACGCCCTCTGCTATTGGTGCGATGCCTCCCCCGGGCCGCGCAGTGGCGCTGCGCCTCCGTCGAGGCCCAGGCTGTTGTCGGGCGCGAAGGGGCGCGCAGACTTCTGGGGCTCCTCCGACTGGCGGTTGCAGACAGCGCGGCTGCGGTGAGGGCTGCGGTGAGTGTGGCGGGCGGGCCTGGGGCGGGTGCCCTCCTTCGCGCCGGCCCGCGCTCTCCGGGCCCCTGGCTCCAGGCGGGGGGGGGCCGACCGCGCCCCTCATCAGGCTCGAGGCGGCCCCGGCCCTAGAGCCAGTGAGCCTGGGGCGAGCGCGCGCAGCTTGGGCACAAAGGCCCCGCAACATCGGGCTCGCGTGCGGGGGTGGCGGGGGGGGGGGGGGCAGCGTGCTCCAGCGGGGGCGGGGGCCCCTCCCGTGCCCAGCTGCTGTGGTGCCGGGAGACCGGGACACGTTCCTTCCCCACCTCGGAGCCTGCTTCTCTCTTGTCGGAGGAGAGACCTGGACCACGATGCCCCCGAGTCCCTTGCAGCGCCGACACTGCGGGCTTGGAGGGGCTGGGTCTGATCCTGCCCCTGGCCGTCTGCCCACAGGCTCTCCCACCCATCACCCTGGCCCTCCTTTGCTTGGATGGCGTCTTCCTCTCCCCGACGGAGAATGACTTTGTGCACCGCGTCCAGGAAGAGCTGGACCGCTTCCTGCTGCAGAAGCAGCTGTCCAAGTAAGAGTGTTGGAGGGGCCCGCCCTGCTGCCAGGAAGGGCCGCGTGCACCCCGCCCCTCGGCCCCTGCCCCAGTGGTGCGTCCTGGGTAACGGGCCTGCAGTTGTCTCTGACCTTGGCCTTTAGGTTTCCCGATCTGCACTCTGGCCTCGCCCAGATACAGTTTTCGTCTGTAATTCTGAGCATTACCTGGAGACTGAAGGGGCCCAGCACAGGAATGGGGACAGGACGGTAACTCCCTGTGATAACCTCTATGCGCAGGTCCTTTGCAGTCAGCTTGAGGCTCAAAGGGGCAGAGGCAGCCTGATGTTAGGCCACCTTTAAACTGGGAGGGCACGTGGGGGGTCAGGCCTCGGAGGCTGCGCCTGCAGCCCCTGCTCAGCACTCCTCTGCCCCTTCCCAGGGTACTTCTTTTCCCCCCACTCTCCAGTCGCCTTCGGTACCTGATCCATAGGACGGCAGAGAATTTTGATCTTTTGAGCAGCTTCTCTGTGGGGGAAGGCTGGAAGAGGAGGACGGTCATCTGTCACCTGGACATCAGGTGTGTATCACACTGCCTTCGAGGGCCCTCAGTAGTTCCTTGTGGGTGTGGGCAGGTGAGTCATCTGATCGGCCTCTGGGAGGAGGGAGTGCAAGGTGGGGGGCGGCTTGTCAGGAAATTGGGGCAAGGAGCCCCTGGCTGCTGCCTCTACCCTCAGCCTCAGTTGCTTAAAGTCAGCGGTGCCTGTTTCGGTAGTGGAGTAGATGTGCATTGTTTGTGGAGTTCATTTAACAAATTCAACTATACGTGTTGGGCCAAAAGAGAGAGAGAGAGAGCGCGCAGTTTAAGCAATGAGGGTGTCTGCACAGGACTCGGAGCGTGTGCCCCAGAGGCCATGGAATGAATGTGAGAAGCACATCTGAGCCTTCACTCATCTCTGTATCCATGTGCATTTCTTAGGATCTTATAATGACTAGGAGCCCAGTGTTTGATTTCTTTTTTTTTTTTTGGGGGGGGGGGAGGGGGGGTTTGCCAAAAGCTGGGATCGAACCATGTTTAATACTTTCCTAATACCACCAGGTATTTACCTGGTACATAACGGAAGGTTCTGCCATCTCTAATGCACTTTAAACACTGGAGGGAGAGCTTGGCTGCTTGGGGCTACTTCAGAGATAGCGTTCAGCCTCTGCTAGGATGCCTTCCTAAGGCATTTTCAGTGGTTGTTTTGGCGTAGGGTTTTGCCTAATGCTGACTTGAGAGCCTCAGGCCTGAAGGGCAGGTCGCTCCAGTAGATCATTTTCCTTGGGGCCCAGACATGCTCTGATTACCTTCTGTTTCTGCTTCAGGTTACCCAGTTCAGACGGACTCTCTGGCCCCTGCCGCCCTTCTGCCTCCCACCCTAGCAAGTCCCGAGGGCCTTGGCCCCCCTCAAACCTTGGACCAACTGCTGGCCCCCGAGGGGCACGGGCAGGTGGGGGGCGGGGGCATCGAGGACGCAAGCCGGACAAGGCTTTGTACGTGCCTCGGGTACTGCGCAGGCCAGAAGAATGGGCGCTCACCCCTACCCCGGGGCACAAGGTTGACATTCCTGCTGGCAGACTCCTGGAAGAGCCTGGAAATGTTGGTGCTGGGGACCCCAGCACCGCTCAGGAACCTCCCGTGTTGATAACTCAGACAACAGAGGACCTGCAGGGCCCCGGCCCGCCATGCGAGAATGAGCAGCTGCAGGATCCAGGGGGAACTGAGCCCTCGGGGCCTGGGAGCCACTCAGGGACGGGAGACAGCCTGGAGAAGGCCACACAGCTTTTGTCCGGTGCGCAGCTGGACTTGGAAGAGGGGAATGGGAGTGAGCTGCTGAAGAGTGTGGCAGCAGAGGAGGAAGAGGAAGAGGTGGAAGTTGAGGGGCCTGGCAGCTTCTCCGAGGAAGATTACAGTGAGCTGCTGCAGGAGGTGATGAGCTCTTAAGGCTGGAAAAGGGAGGGCAGAAGTGAGGTGGGTGCAGTCCTGGGTGGCTGGGACCAAGGGTTATGGATGGGCGGGGCAGGTGCTGGCTGAGAAAGGCCGTGTGTTGGGTGATAGGGTCCCTGAGGAGACATAGAGGTAAAGCATGGGGCTTTGTCCCAAAGGAGTCAGGACTGATACCGTGAAGGGAGGAGGCACATGCATATTGGGTCAGGGGTATGGATTTGGGCCCCAGCTCAACCACATAGGAGCTATTTGACTACAGGCAAGTCCTTTTGCTTTTCTGAATCTCAGTTTCCTCATCTGAAAAGCAGGTGATGATACCTCCTTCACAAGGTAGCCGATAGGAGGTATGTGGACTTGCTTTGTAAGAGACTACAGATGTTGGTCATGAAAATTAAAGACTGTAGATGTTGGTCATGATTTTTTTTTTCTTCCGCCTGAAGCTTTGTCTTACAAATCTTGTTTGCTTGGAACAGTGTCTCCCTGAGACTGGCTGTGGTGTTCAGATGGGAGGGCAGGTGTGTTTTATTGCTATTTTGTAGGTGAAGGATGGAGACCAGAAAGTCTTGCTTAATATCACGTCATTCAGGAGAGAAGGAAAGATCCTGGACTTGCCCAGCCCTGTCTCTACTGACTGTGCATCTTTGGGCAGAATTACTTAATTCCTTGACTTACAGTGTCCCCTTCTGTGAAGCAGATATATAGAATAGAACTTTCAGGATTCCATGAAACATAATGTGTGGGTGCCGGTCACCCAGTGGGGACTCCTTAAAAGCAAGTTCCCTCCCCCAATACCAGCCCTTCTCCATCTTCCACTCCAATATGCTGCCTTTCCTAGGCTCCTGCCAGGTGTGGCTCCCACGGGAACCCACCCTAACACTCTCCCCCCTGCCCACCCAGAAGCCTGCAGGACTCTGTGGGTTTGCAGGCAGTTGTGTGGAGCCCTGTGCCAGAGCTCGCCTGGCTAAAAGGCCTGATCTCACCCAGATAACGGACAACCTGACGCAGAAGGAGATTCAGGTGGAGCAGGTCCATGTGGACACATCCTCCTTCGCAGAGGAGCAGCCCGGAGAGCAGGACTTTGCCCACGTGGTGGAGATCTACGACTTTGACTCGGCACTCAAGACTGAGGACCTGCTGGCAGCATTTTCCGAGTTCCAGTGAGTACAGGCCAGGCTTCGGGGAGGCAGAGGAGGCGGGGTGCTCCCTCTAGAGAGGAGCTAGGACACGCTTTTGTTGTTGGGCCCCTCTCCCGGTGCCCAGCCATCTAGAAAGAAAGGCAGAAAGTAGATGCCAGTGTTGTGGACTCCCTGCTTCTGGGCAGTTCAGCCTACTGGCCGTGTGGGGGAAGAGGAGAGCGATTTTTGGTTGTAGGTGGTTGTAGGCGCGTTCCAGAGGCCCTAGAGCTGGTCCTACTGGCACATGCAGCACCCTTGCATGCCACATGCCTGCCAGGCCCAGTGGGGCCCTCCTCCGGATGCAGGATGCAGGTAGCACCCCCCCCCCCCCACCTTCTTGTTCCACATCCCAGCTACCCAGTCAGTCCGTCAACAGAATGAGAGCCATCTCCGTGCAGGAACGGAGTCTGGGGAAGAACCGGGGTGGAAATGGGAGCCGAAGGGATATACCCAGAGAAAAGACTTCTGTTCCCCCAAATTCCTTAACTCCAACGTCAGTCTTTTCTTTTTTTTTTTAATGCTCATTTTCCTTTCTCCAGTCCCCCTTCTCTTTTCTTACATATGCTTTTAAAAATCCCTTTCTTGCCCTAGCCGGTATGGCACAGCGGACAGAGCATAGGCCCCCGAACTAAAGGATCCTGGGTTCAATTCCAGTGAAGGGCACGTACCTCGGTTGCAGGCTCCATCCCCAGCCCTGTTCGGGCGCGTGCGGGAGTCAACCAATGGATGTGACTCTCACATGGGAAGTTTCTCTCTCTCTGTCTCCCCCCCTCCCTTCCACTCTCTAAAAGTCAACGGAGCTCTAGTGGATAGAGCAGGTTTGGCTCAGTGGATAGAGCGTCGGCTGTGGACCAAAGGGTCCCAGGTTCAATTCCAGTTAAGGGCATGTACCTTGGTTGTAGACTCCTCCCCAGCCTGGAGGCAACCAATCGATGTGTTTCTCTCACATCGATGGTTCTCTCTGTCTTTCCCTCTTTCTTCTACTCTCCTTAAAAACCAATGGAAAAATATCCTCAGGTGAGGATTAACAAAAATAAGTAAATGAATAAATAAAAACCCGTTTTTCCACATGGCCAGCCTGGGGCATCTGTGACTTCCCCAGGCAGCGTAGCCTTGGCCCACAGAGGAGCTGGGGTGGGGAGCTGCTGTGTGGCCTCAGACTCAGTGCTGCTTGCCTGAGCACAGGGAGGAAAGTTGATCCGGAAGCAGTAACGCAAACATGGGTATTTTAGGTCCTGTCCCTTGTCCCTACACACAACCTTTTTGTCTCCAACCTCAGACCCCACGCCCTTGGGGGCTGTGCCAGCGCCAGTAGGAGCCTTCATCACCCTTGGTGTTGCGTCTCTGAGTTCTCAGTCCTGGCTTTGCCAGACCCAGGAGTAGGGACCCACCCGACCAGCGGGTGGTTTGTCTTGCTGAAGCCAACCACATGGTCTTCAGAGGTCTGTTGCGAATGATTGTCTCCTTCCCCGAGGAGATGGAACCTGTCTTGGGCTCATAGTGTTTGTGGATTGGAGGTGGGAGGGGACTTCCTTTAGCAGAAAGGGTTTTGCCCTTTGCTTTCATAATCTCTCTTCCCCGTCTCAGAGAGAAGGAGTTCAAGATTCAGTGGGTGGACGACACGCATGCACTCGGCGTCTTTCCCTGCCTGGCCTCAGGTAGGCGGCTTCACGTGGGCTCGGCCCTTTCTCTGTCACTGACAAGGGAGGGGCCCTGGTCCCCTGGTGTAGACCGCCGTGTCCAGGTGGCAGCCCACTCCCAGCCCTGATTCGGAAGTCCAGGGAGCAGGGTGGGCTCTGGGCCAGGCCGTCACAGCCTTTCCTATTCGCGTCAGTGCCCTCCGTCCAGAGGCTTCGGGTGCAGGTCACGCTGAGCACGCGTCACAGGCCAAGCCCTAGGTGCTTCACGTGTTGAAAGTGCTGTTTTTTTAGGTCTAAAGCAGTGCAGGGCGGAGGGTGGAAGCTGGGCTCTCAGGTTTTCCCTCTGAGAGCACCGGAGGCCGTGCAGGCATGTGGGGCGGGGGCGGGTGGGCAGCTGGCACAGTGGCCTCCAGGCAGCCCTGTCCCTGGGCTTTGAATGGGCGCATGAAGTGCCTGCATTTGTTTTGGGTGGTGTGTGTGCTCCTGGGCCCTGAGGGGGCCTTTCCAGGAAGAGGAGAGGATGGCCCAGATGTTTTCTTTCCACAGCTGCTGAAGCCCTGACCAGGGAGTTCTCAGGGCTCAAGATCCGGCCCCTCACGCAGGGAAGCAAGCAGTCAAAGCTGAAAGCCTTGCAGAGGCCAAGTAAGGGAGCGGCTGTCCCACTGGGGAGGCCGTGTGCGTCGGTCAGTCCCGCTTGTTCAGCTCTCTGTGTTGGGACCCCTGAGCTCAATGGCCAGTGGGGTGCTGCTCCTGCTCCCAGGTGCCGGGGATGCCCAGCAGGCGTCTGCCTGCTGCCCTGTTCGGGGCTTGCCCTCCCGCTCACACCTTGCAGTCTTTTCTGCAAGTCCGTGGGAACCATGTTGAGAGGGGGGTAAAAAGAGTCCGCCCTTGTGATCCTGGCTTTGTCACTTATTTAAGCTGACCTTGAGTGAGCCACCTAATGTGTGTGAGTTGGTTTCTTTCTCTAAAATAAGCAGATCATACAGAGTATGCTGGTGGCGTAAATAAAAGAGCCTGGCACACCTGCCAGGAGAGGCATACAAAAGGTGCCAAATAAGTGACGGCTCCTCCCTGGCCCCTTCTCCTTCCAGAAAGCATGATGGGGACTTGTAGAGGCCAGCACCGGCCCAGGAGAGGCCTGCCGACGCCAACCACTCTGTGGATCGTGTGGCCTTTGCCCCGTGCTTCTGGGGGGACAATAAATGCCCTGTCCGTCCAAGAGCTCTAGGAGTCCCACCCTGACGTGATTTCCCTCTCGAATGGCCCTACAAAGCAGGGAGGTGTCCTGTGCCGGTGGAGAAGCAGGCAGGGCACAGAGAGGTGGCAGGGTTAGGTCAGGACCCGGCAGCCCGAGGCGGGTCCCTCTCACTGCATCTGGCCAGGCTGCGGGCACACTGGTCCTAGAGGTTGGCTCAGATGGCCTCCGAGGCTGCTGTCGCTGGGAGGAGAGGTGGCCATGGTCTTGAATTCGAGTCCCCACCCCACGGGGTTTCCTTTCAGAGCTCCTGCGTCTGGCGAAGGAGAGACCACAGACAAGTACAGCAGTGGCCCGGAGGCTGGTGGCCCGGGCCCTGGGGCTTCAACACAACAAGAAAGAGCGGCCCGCTGTTGAGTCTCCTACCTCCCCGAGGCCCTGAGGCCCAGCCAGCCTGGGTCAACACCCCGTGACAAGCTGGTACCTCAACACCACAAGCCTTTACAGAGCAGCCCTGAGCTCCCGTTGGAGCGTCACTGTGGGGCGTGGTGGGCTTCAATTTGGTCTACTTCCAGAAGTTGAGAAAAAATAAACACGTTCTCATAAACTGCCCTGGCTGGTGTGGCTCAGTGGTTAGATCGTCAGCCTGCATGCCGAAGGGTCATGGGTTTGATTCCCGGTCAAGGGCACCTACCTGGGTTGCAGGTTCCATCCCTGGTCTGGCCGGGGAGCATGTGGGAGGCAACCAGTCGATGTTTCTCTCTTTCCCCCTCCTTTTCCTCCCACTCTCTCCATGGAAAAAATACCCTCAGGGTGAGAATTAAGAACAAGTTATGGGATTGCTTCAAAATGTGGTCTGCCGTGGGACACTAGAGGGTGCTGTTTGCCTCCCATTATAGACCTGGGGGCTCTGAAGACATGGTCACTCACGAGACTGCCAGGAGGGGCTCCGCTGGGCCTGGAGGCATCTCTGCGCAGAACCTGCCCAGCTTGGGGAGCCGATTGCACCCGATGTGTGACACTTGTGCGGTGTCCCCTCATGAGCTGGGTGTCCTAACCTTTGGGGAGTGAGGGTGGCTGTGGCTATGGCGGTGCTGCTGGCCCACCCTGGACTGGTCCCAGTGTTTCCTGTCAGTATGGGCTCCCAAAGGGCTCCTTGCAGAAACAAACGTGAACAAGGCCCAGTGGTGAAATCTGAAGTGGCCACCGCGTTTGCCTCCCCCACAAGAGCAGATGCCAGGACATCTTTGTGGGGACAGGCCCCCGAGCACTGTTTTCTGGTTTGGATGGAGCCCGTGTCGAGGCTAGATGTCCCTTCTGGTCCTGACACAACTGCGTGTCCCCTGACAAATTTGGGCAAAAAAAACAAGAGCTCAAGAGAGGTGGTGACTCGTGTTTTTGTGACCTCCTTAGGCAGCTCTCAAGGGGCAGGCGTTGCTCCTTTGGGGGTGTATGGAAGGGGGCCCCCTGCAGCCACAGCAGACCCCAGCTCTGCGGGAGTGGACCCGAGAGTACAAGGCTCCCTTTCCGGCCGCCTGGACAGGAGCTCTGCTGCTCGGGGGCGGGGCAGCGGTCCAAATGAAACACAGATGCTCGTCATCAACGTTTTATTCCAAGTTTCAAGTATGTGTAAGTGTCCGTGATGACACGGTGTTCGGTGAGTGTCCTCGTCACCCGGGACCCTGGTTATAGCACCGTTAACAGTTACCCGCAGCCTCGCAACAACAAATGTGAGCCACACAGGTGGGCGGGTTTTCCTTTGAGCTGTATTTTCAAAGGCCTAGATTGCCAGTATTAAATACCACTACTTTGTGTTTCAAAGTCCATGAAAATATAATATGATGATGATGTCTTGGAAATAGGACGCAGGGGGTACGGGGAGAAGCACCAACTCTGAGCTCACCTCTCAGAAAACATGTGGCAGCTTATTTTATACGTGGACAGACGGAGGGGAGGAGAGGCAGTGTAGTGGGAAGAGAGCGCTAGACATTCAAGTTGGCTGGAAACCACCTCAGAGGAGGAGAAACGAGCCAGCCTGACCCCCTCAGGATGTTAGGTGGCATCGCCAAAGTGGCACCCGAGGAGAAAGGGCCCTATGTTATCAGTGGTCAGCTGAGCAGGGTGGTGTCAGGCTCGGGGGGCTATGGTTTGGGTGGGATGCGATGACGGCCGGGGGTCCCGGACAGGATGGCTGGTGCGCTGCTCCCGCGGCCTGCGGACAAGCTCACTCCCGGAGGCTGCCGGGCTCTGCAGCACCCCAGCAAGTCAGGAGCACCCCTTCCTCCTGAGCGTGGCCGTGGCCATGGCCGCAGTATCCAGACGGCGGGCGGGCGAGGGGAGGGTGGCATCCATCCGACAGACAGCAGCGGGAAGAGGAGCTGCAGCCCGCAGGCCGGAATGGCCCGCAGCGGCCTTACCGCGTGGAGAGCTGGTTATTTATGAGTCCACTGAAATGTTCAAACTTTTTTTCCGTCTCTTCACTGAAGGAACCACCTGAGGGGTAGGCATCAGAGAGACAGAGTTTAGCAAATCAGACGCGCAGCCCTGGCCCTGGATGAAATGGTCAGCCGCCAGCCTCGGGCCCTGGAGCCACCACCCTCCACCGGGGGGCCTGCCGGGCACCTCTCCGTGCCACCACCGGGCAGCACGTAGGACCAGGCACTCAGGTGCTCTGGGAGTGGAGCGAAGGGGTGAATGGACACGTGGGCTCAGGCTGCCCTCACCCCGAGCGAGGACCACCACTTCCTGCAGAACGCCCGGCCTCCCTCCTGTGCCCAAGGTTGTGTGACGCAAGGAAAGTTTCTTTTTTGGCGACGAAGGCCACGTTGGTTCACTAGTTTCTAGTTCCGGCAAGAAAATGATGCACAGAGCCACAAACTGCTGACGCCCACATGTTTGAGGGCGCATGCACAATGAGGTGTGGCCTCAGCGCCTGCCCCTAAATAGCTATGGGGTCTGTGCTGGCCTGTGGTTCTGTCCCGTCCCCTTGGCCAGGCTGGTGTGAAGCCCAACCCGCAGCCAGGCCATCCGTGTGTCCCCTGCGTGGAGGGGGAGGCTGGCTGCATCCCGAGCTCTGTACCCAGATGAGGGGGCTGCTCTGGCTCCTTGAGGAAGCAGGGACGCTCTTGCCTGTGCCATGGGGGGCGGGGGTGGGGGCACCTGGCAGGCCTGGGGGGTCCCCCCCCCGGGGTTGGGGGGGCTGTCCAGGGGCCTCACCTATGTGGCAGTTGTACATCCAGATGCGGTGGCCGTCGTAGCGGGTCCTGCACTTCATGATGTTGTTGGTGTAGTCAGACTCCGCCACCTCGTAGTTGGGGTTAATGACAACCTGGGGGAGAGTTGGTCGGACTGGCTGCCGAGTCCTGCCTCAGCCACCCGCCACCCAGCCCAGGGCCCTGCCGAGGCCGGCGCTGCCTCCAGAGCCTGTGGCCTTGGGAGAGGAAGCGTGGCAGTGCTGCTCATGAGGAGCCAGCGCAGGACTGGCCAGAGCAGGTCAGGCAGGCAGCGGGCAAGTCCTGGAGGCGTGAGATGCCCCTGCCCCTCAGTGTGACTCACAAGCAGCCCGCCTAAAGCAGCCTTCGAAAGGGGTCTCCCTCTCCCGGGTGCCCTGGGAGGCAGGAGTCGGGGCCTGGGAAGGGCACAGAACAGGCTGTTGAGGAACAGAAGGGAGCAGGACGTGCTGAGACAGGGGAGGGGCAAGGACAGGCTGTGGGAGGTGGGAGAAGGGCCGCCCTGCGCATTGGAGACCGGACACGACTGCTGGCCGTGCCACCCAACTGTCCCTCCTGCTGTCTGGGCTTTGGTGTTGCTCTAGGCCAGTGGTCAGCAAACCGCGGCTCACGAGCCTTTACCTCTTTGCACACAATATGCCACAGTTGCCTAATCCTCACAGCTTCCAACTACACGGTAACATTTAGTCTAGTCCAGTGGCCGGCAAACTCATTAGTCAACAGAGAGGCAAACCGCGGCACACGAGCCGCATGTGGCTCGCGAGCCGTAGTTTGCCGACCACTGCTCTAGGCCATCCCTTAGCCCTCCCTGCTCGGCCAGCCTAAGGGCCTGGGCTGTGGTGGAGACTGGACCCCCTTGCACCCCTTCTGTGGATCACCCCAGCTAAAGGGCATAGCCCCAAGGGGCAGGAATAGGGACAGGAAAGGGAGATGGAGTGGGGAACCCAGAGGAGAAAGGGAGGGGGAGGGGAGAATAGACCAGAGCTGCACTGGGCTGGGGGTGAGGTATGGGGGACAAGTGACAGATTTTCCCTTGAGGGCCCTTCCATGCCCAGTGGCTGAGGGGACAGTGCTGCCCTGGGTCTGTGAGGATGGGGGCGTGGCATCTGCCAGTTAAGGAACAGTTTCTAGGTTTGGGGCCTAAAGATCCTCCCGTCCAGGAGGGCGTGGGCATGAATGACCCTTTAGCGGGCTGGCTGGGCCTCCCAGAGGTGCCGACCACCTGGGGCCCCGCATCGGGCCCTCTTGCCAGACCTGCCCTGGGCCGTGTCCCACTTTGACACTGTCTTCTCTGCTAAGGCGTAAACGTCCCGCTCTGGGATGGCCTTACTTTTCTTTGATCTCTTCTCTACCCAGCAACCTAGCTGTCCCCTGTCCCCTGCCCCCAGCCACACATGGCTCACAGCACGGGGCAAACAAGCCCCGCCCACTGAGGCCTGCGCAGCTCCTTGCCCACAGATAGCTGCACCCCCAGGGAGCCCACCCCACAGTGTAGCCATGAGGGCAGCAGGTACGGCACGGGCTCATCTCTGGGGCCACCGGGGTCAGCTTGACTCACTTGGGGGCTGGGGACTGAAATGTGTGGTCTCCACGATCCCATTGGATTCTCATTCTACGATTCCAAACCTGGAGAGGGCCTGTGGGACGGGGCTTTAGTTTATTAGATAAAAGATCTGCTGTGAACCCAGGGATGGTGAGAAGGCAGCTAGAGCAAGGCCTCCAGGAACCTCGTCACCCATGGAGCCACCTCAGCCTCGGGCCTGCTTGCCCCTACCCCCGCCCCCACCCCCGCCACATGCAGCATTTCTGATGTCTGCGTGGGGATCCACATGGGAATGGGGAGGGCTACACTACTGAAGCTTTGTGTCTACACCAAGGGAAATATTCTTCTCCATTCATCAGAGGCATTGACATGCCCACAGTGCATTAATTTGTGGATTGTATAGTTCGGGGGTCGAGAACGCAGAATATAGAGTAGATGTGAGCTGGGTTTGCCTGGCTGTCAGATGAGTAACAGTTGATGGCCATCACTGGTGATGACATGAGACAGTGCCTGCCGTCGGTCTCCACTGGGCCAGTCATTACACAGAGGGCACTCGTCAGGACAGAATGCACGATGATACGCACTCGCCCAGCAAAATGACAGCAAACCTCAAACGCAAGCCGCCCTCCACGGCGTACGTGCACAGACACAGAGGTTCCGTTTTTAAAACACAGAGCTCTGCCCTTTGGCGGGGCCTCTCCAAGTCTGCGGTTTTGGGCTTGTGGGTGGAAAAGGGCTTGGCTGTCTGATTTCTAGCCTCTGCAATTGCCCAGGGAGACTCTTAAAGCCCCTCTGTGGTTACTTCTCTGCAGGTGTCGGTTCATCCCAGGGCTGCCATTGGGCGGGGACTGTGGGCCGGGCCCTGGGCTGGCTGAGTGCCCCCTGGGGAACGCTTTCAAGGCACAATGACACATTTCTGGTCACCTACTTTGCCACCCATGGGGCAAGCTGGAAAGCAAGACGGGTGGGGGAAATGAGAGGGTGTGAGGAAGCCTGTGCAGGCACAAGTGCACCTGCAAACCAGGAGGGGAGACCAGGGAGGGGCTCGTCTCCCCACCGGCCAGGGCCCTGGCTGGAGCATAAAGCCATTTGCAGGAAGGTGGGGGGCTAGCCTCCTTGGTTCCTCCCCAGGGCTGGCCTTCCCCCCAGACTGAGTACGTGGGAGCCCTGGCAAGTGCCCACAGTCACTGGACAGGTTGTCTCTAGTGCCAGACATGCTCCCGCTACAACAGCCTTTTTCTGTGACTGCTTTCAGCCTTGACAGCACAGACCAAGGCAGGGGGAGGGCGCCGGGAGAAGCCCGGGGGAGGTGAGAGTGCAGCTCCAAAGGGAGCAAACGGGGCTGTGGCCTTCGCGTCTGCGGGACAGATTCCTGGCCTGAGGACCACATCTGGCTGCAGATGCATTTTGAGTTGAAAGCACCAGATGTTAAGTGAAGTGAGTGCCACTGTCTCGGGTCTGCAGTCCACCTCCCGCCCCCCGCCCTGCCCCAGCCTGCCTGCCTCACATACTCAGGGTCCCGGACTGAGCGCACAGGCCTCTGGGCGGAGGACTCCTGCACTTTAGACAGCCTGGCCTCCATGTATATGTGTTTTGTTTGGGCACCAACGGGAAGGAGGCTGCCTTCCCCTCCCTGGGCAAAAGACCCTTCCTTCCATGAGCAAGGGCCCAGGCGCTTCCCACGCCCTCACCTGAAACAGGTACTCTCCAGGCGGCACGTCGGTGATGTCCACCCACTGGCAGTCAATGTCATGGCGGTACACGTCCCAGCAGCCCATGGTGATGCCCTGCTCGCCAAAGTTGGCACACTCGTAATTCTTCTGGATGTCTGCAGGCAGGTGCCGAGGGAACCCCAGTCACCATGCACACGTGGTGCCTCCGCCCTCTGTGCCACCTCCCCCCCACAGGACCCCAAATAGCCCTGCTGAATGCGTGACATCCCCAGATCCCACCCTCAGCTTCATCAGGGCTCAGCATGCCACCCCATTGTGTGGTGTCGGATCCTCTCTCCTTTCAATAGAATCCCTTACCCAATTTTCTACCCACATCCCAGCCAAGGTCCCCCTCCTCCACGAAGCCTTTCCTGGCCACTGTGGCCCACCTTGGCCTTTCTGAGGAACCACTGGCCTGGGAATGAAGCACATGCTTTCTGGGGAAAACCCTGACATTTGATGTTCAGCTTCATGTGGGGGCATCTTGTCTCTGTCTGGACAATCAGCACTTGAATTTGGGCTCAGGTCCGGTTTGTCTGTCTGACCCTTACTGGGCCAGCGGCTCATATGGCACACAGTAGGTGCTCAAATCCCACTTGTGTGGTCTCATGGCGCATCAGTGGCAGCCACATTTATTGAGAGGCTGCCACGTCGGGCACTACCCCGTGCACTGGGTGTGCCGAGAAGAATCCCGTGTCTCTCCTTGAAGAGCCCCAGGCATGCCGGGATGGCAGGTGTGCCCACAGTCCGGGTGGGTGGCCTCCCAGCAGTGTGAGTAGGGTGCGGCCTCTGCCTGGGGGAGCTGAGAGTCCGGGAGTTGCAGACGGGCTCATTTGAGCTTGAACTTGAAGGGGAAGAGCCTGTGGGGCAGGGGCACTTGGTATTGGGAGAATGGCTGTGGCAGCCAGAGTAGGAGGGGACTCTGTCTCTGGTCCAAGGGTTAGAGCCTGACCAGTGCCCATCAGCATAACTCTGGGGGACCCTGGTGCCTTTATAGCCAGGCCTTGCCCACACCCCAACCCCGAGCATAGCCTGGAAGCCCCCACTGAGAAAGGTCACGTGGGGAGTCAGCAGTGGCCAGAGTCCAGCATCACACCTGGGTGCTGGGCTGGGTGGGCACAGCCGTTAGGGCATGGCGTCCCTCTGCAGCCCCCCAGAACCCCCACAAAGATACCTCCTTCACATTCCGTGTCCTCCAAGCAGAAGCTGGCCTTGTGGCCCTCTGCCACCTTGGTGCCATTGAGGTTCAAGAGATCGTAGTGGGTGAACACTTCCATGCTGTGGTAGTGCCTGGGGTGGGAGACAGGGCCGGGGAGTCAGTTTGGGGGGCAACTGCCACCTGCTAGCAACTGCCTGGCTGGCGATTTGCTTGTGGGGACACCTTGAGTAGCGTGGTCCAAAGGGGTGGCTGGTGGGAGAGGAAGGGTGACGGCATAAGGTGGTACCAGGGTGTTTACGTGGGGTCCAGAGTGGGGCAGCAGCTCCTGGGCCTCAGTTCTCTCATCAGCTAAATGGGAATAACAATGAACGGAATGCGTGGGGTGCTGGAATTAGTGAGATGAATGGATGCACAGGGCCTGGCATAACAAATAAGACCAATAAACTAAGATATCTGTTCTGAGTGCCTCTAACACCCCCCTCCCCGCCCCCTGAGCACTCCAGTGGCTCTCACAGCCCATTCCTATTTGGTACCCATCCCACAGACTAGTAAAAGTTACTGTTCGATGTTTTTTGAAAACTTTTTAAAGTGGGAATATGATAGAGAGGGAAAGAAGAGGATGGGGAGGGTCCGTGGAGTAGGGGAGAGGCAGAGGAGCAGGCCTTAACGTGTCCCGGGGACGGGCGGCAGGAGCGGGAGCAGGGTGCAGGGTGGTCGGACACAGCTGGAAGTGAGCAGCAGGAAGTCTGTGCTCCCTGCACAGAGCAAATGCCCACGGGGGGCCAGACCACTGTGGAGGGAGCGAAGCAGAGGAGGGGTTGCTGTGCAGCCGGCTCCCTGTTTACATACAGCGCCCCTTCTCCCCGGGCAGGGATGGGAGGAATTGAGAACAGATGCAGATTCCTGGAAAGTGATGCATTCGGTGCAGAGCGCACGAGGGGAAACGTGGCTACAGTCACTGGCTGGCCCGGCCGTCCTGAGCGGCAACGTGTGTGTCACTGTCTGCAACTACCGAACACGCTTGCCCTCCTCTCACAGGGGACATCTGGGGGACAGGGGAAATGGACAAGGCGCCAACGCACGGGAGCAGAAGCACTTGCGTGGCCTACATGTGACCAGAGCTGTCTCCTCGGGAAGAGAGAATGGTAACATGACCCCGCCTCAGGAGCAGGATAGGATCCGGCAGGAGACCTTGCAGAAATGCCTAACCCTCAGCTGTGACAGAGGGGTACTCAGTACGTGTCCACTCTCTCCTTATTGCTAACCTCCCCCTTAGTAAGTAAGAGGAGGAGTATTTTTATTATGACCACCACTGCTACCGTTCCTGCGGTCATTCCCAGGCCCATGGTAGCTTCTCCCGGCCCAAGCTGCCCTGGCTGGCCTCAGGCTCCCTCCGCTGGAACCGGCGCAGCAGAGGACCGAGGGAGGAGGGGGGTTAGAAGGGTAGCTTTGCAGAGAGGAAATTAGAGGTTCTTTTCCTCTTCCTCCTGTGTTTGCTTTTGCTGGAAATAGTGCCATAAGTTCCTACGCTGGGCTTTTCCCAGGTCACTCATGTTTCTGGGTAAACGAAGCCGAGCCAGGGCCACTGGCACATTCACAAGGACACATTTTGTGGCAGCTGAGCGATGACTCTGAAAGTCTCCTTTGGCTCCTTGGAGGAGCAAGATGAGGCCCGAGGTCTGACTCATTGCCTAAAACATGTCTGCATCTCTCTGAGAACAGCTTCTGTTACCCTGTTTACCAGCTGCAAGACGGAGGAGAAATAGGTTTATGTTCCGTTGTCTAAACAAAACTCAGACGGAGACCACAGACACACTGTTGTGAGGCTGGCCTCCTCCCGCTCCCCCTGCCTCTGCACACTTGATTTAAGTCTTCCCCAGCTCTTCAGTTTCCCCCATGAACCCCGGGAATGGAACAGCTGGTTTGAGCCTCCCAGCTGTAGCTCGCTGCAGTCTGGAGCCGCTCTGTCTTGCCTCTCCAGCATGTGGACACCACCCCTGGGCCATGTCTCCCTCCCAGCTGGCTGGCTGGACGGCCCAGGGCACCCCAGCCCATCACCTCTGCATGCCCCACCCCAGAAGGTGGGAAGGTGCATCCTGGTAATGAGGGTATATACCTCCTCTCCCCAGGTTGAGGTACCCTAAACTTTGGATGCCTGAGAGGCGGGGTAAAGATAGGAAAACTTCGCTTGGAAAGAATACCAGAACACTAAGGAGGCAGAATAATGTGACCCTTGATGGAGGCCATTGTAAGCTGGATAAAGGAAGGACGGCCTTCTGCCGAAAGACTCGAGCCCCCATGTTCACGGAGGAAGGAGGTGATGGATGCATCCTTCATGACAGACAAAACTGGACCAGATGCCTGGCTGGTGTGGCTCAGTGTTTGAGCATCGACCTATGAACCAGGAGGTCACAGTTTGATTCCCGGTCAGGGCACATGCCTGGGTTTGGGGCTCGATCCTCAGTGTGGGCCGTGCAGGAGGCAGCCGATCAAATGATTCTCTTCTATCCCTCTCTCTGAAATCAATAAAAATTAATATATATATTAATCCTCACCCAAGGCTGTTTTCCCATTGATTTTTAGAGAGAGTGGCAGAGAGGGGGAAACACAGAGAGAAATATCAATATGAGATAAACACATTGATTGGTTGCCTCCTGCACACGCCCCGACCAGGGCCTGGGCTGGGGAGGAGCCTGCAACTGAGGTACATGCCCTTGACCAGAATTGAACCCAGGACCCTTCACTCTGCAGGCCAACGCTCTATCCACTGAGCCAAACCGGCTAGGGCAAAACACACACATATATTCTTTAAAAATTGGCCGTAACCGGTTTGGCTCAGTGGATAGAGCGTCGGCCTGTGGACTGAAGGGTCCCAGGTTCGATTCCGGTCAAAGGCATGTACCTTGGTTGCAGGCACATCCCCAGTAGGGGGTGTGCAGGAGGCAGCTGATCAATGTTTCTCTCTCATCGATGTTTCTAGCTCCCTATCCCTCTCATTTCCTCTCTGTAAAAAATCAATAAAATATATCTTAAAAAAAAAAATTGAACCAGAGAAAGGTGGGAGGCTTGGGCGTATTCTTTGTTATCCTAGCTCCCTGGGGACTCAAATAAAAGTTTCACCCAGAGATCAGTACACATCATAGAGGAGCAGTTTTCACTCTCCATCCTTTCCCACACCAGCCACCTGACCCCTGTGCCCCAGAATGGACAGTCCTGGCTGGTGCAGCTGTGGTGGGACAGTGCTCCTGTCCCCATTTCAGGGTGTGTTCCAGTCTCAGGAGGTGCTGCCACATGGACAGGGACCCCTCCGCTCACTCCATCCTGCCTTCCCGACATGCTGGGCAGCCCCCCAGCCGGAACAAAGCCCCACAGATGTGCTGAGGGCCTGAACTTAGCTAGCTGAGGCCCCATCACATGTCTGGGGCTTTGACCCAACATGGGGGCTGCTCCACACATGGGGGAGGCAGGTGGGGCAAACAAAAGTCTCCCCTTGCCCTAACCGGTTTGGCTCAGTGAATAGAACGTTGGCCTGCAGACTGAAGGGTCCCGGGTTCGATTCTGGTCAAGGGCACATGCCCGGGTTGTGGGCTCGATCCCCAGTGGGGAGCATGCAGGAAGCAGCCGATCAATGATTCTCTCTCATCATTGATGTTTCTCTCTCTCTCTCTCCCTCTCTGAAATCGATAAAAATATATTTAGAAAACAAACAAAAACACACAAAAGTCTCCCCTTTACAGAAAATCCACCCCTGACTCGAGGGCTGGCTCAGAGGGATGTCTGCCTTCCTGCCTCTCCAGCTCCAGGCAGCTCTCCTGGGCTTCCCCACGGTGGAGGGCAGCCCCAAGACAGCTCTGTGTCCTTGTGCCCACCTGGATCTAGCCCCTGTAAAGCTGTGCCCGGTTAGGAGGTTTGGCCCCTCTCTCTGCGGGTGCGAGAGGTGGAAGGGGGCCTCTTCAAGATCATCAACCAGGGGCCATGCATGTGAGAGAGCATGACGCAGCGCAGCGTCCTCTGGGTCTGGCTGGCGAGGAGACTGCTGTGGGGTCAAGCTCTGTGTCATCTTGGGGCTTTCAAAGAACATGGCCCTGTTTCTCATTGTAGGACCAATTCAACTGGGAGTGATTGTTTTCTTCATTGGCACTAATTTGAACCAGGGTTTTCAACTTTGGATCCAGAGATGGGCTCAGAGTATCTGTAGATCTGCTGAGCCAGGATGTTAAATATTCTAGAAAAAAATAATTTTTTTGAGTGGAGGAAGGGCTAGCCTTCATCAGACTCCCAAAGGGACCCCATAAAGGTCTGGGGCCAGGAGTCCTGTAGAAAAAGGCCCCCCGCAGAGCCTGCAGAGTCCCCAGAGCTCTGGGGGCTGGGCGGGGTCTCACGCTCCCCGGATCCTATGGCCACAGGTTCTCAGTTCTAGACCAGCAGGTTCTAGACCAGCAGGGGAGGTCTGAAGGGACACATGCTTAGCCACATGTTTTTCTCCGCCAGCCTCCCAAACCATTTACTGGAACATGTGTAAGCAGGGAAGTGACAGGCCCCAGGAAAAGCGGGGGCGGGCGATCGGAGCAGCACTTCCGGACGTCCCCTTGTGCTTTCTCGGAGGAGAGCCAGCATATGTCGCACAGACACTCGGCCATGTAATGTCTGGGTGGACCGTCATGTGTGGGGCAGAGATGCAATTATCTTCCACTTATAGATGCACAGGCGGCGTCCGCCCGCCGGCCCAGGCCTCCTCCACATGTTCCCCCTGGAAATCGGGCACCAATGTGGTCATGACTCTCATTTTACCCTTTGCCTTCCACCCTGCACCAACACGCTTCTGTATGGAAAGCACAAGTTCTTTGGCTGATGACAACCTTCAGAACACAGGATTTCTTTCGGAATGAGTTGAACAACTCTATCCCCAAGCTGATTCGAATGTGACTAGGCCATCAGTTGTCCCGTGATAAAGCAGACAGATTTCTGAAGGGTCAGCGGAGGGGACAGAAAGAGCACACACATTGGGGTCAGACAGGCCCGAGTTGGGTTCCCTGCCCAGTAACTTCTTGTGTCACCCCAACACGGAGCCTCCGTGTCCTTACCCCTGAAAATGAGGGTGCCCAGTGCTGGGCACTTAGAGGGGGTCCCTAACAGTGATCACCACATTATAGGGCAGGAAGGACACCTGGAGATGAGTTAGACTGGGCTTCTCACACTGTGTTGTGTACACAAGCGCGTGGCGATCCTGTTAAATTAGATTCGAATGCACCGGGCCCCGGGGTGTAGCAGTGACGGCAGACACGCCACGCCAGCCCATGGCCTCGCTGTGAGAAGCGAGGACCACGTGCCAAAGCTCTGCTGTGTAGATGGGATTCTGAGGAGAGAGACGGGCACGCACTGGACCCACGCCTGGGCCTGCCTCCCTTCCTTTCAAAAGTGTGCTCCTTCTGTTCCCTCTACCTGCCCAGCCAGGTCTGAGCAGGAAAACGCGAACAAGCAGGGGCAGCAGGCTCTGAATTAGAGTAAGAATCCAGGCAAAGGAAAATGCAGGAGATGAATGAGGTGGCTTCTGTTGGTTCCAGCTAGAGCTGGCTCCAGGATTTCACTCTGCTCTTGTCCAGGATTTATAGCCCTGGGATCAGACCCACAGACTGGGCCTGGAAGGGACAGCAGAGGTCCTGGGTGATGTGGCCCAGATGTCCTGACATCACACAGCTTGTTAGAGGCACAGCGGGGTTGAGAGACCAGGTCTCTGGACTCCTGGGGCTAGAACACTTATCTCCAAACCCACTATCTCCCTAGAAATATTTAAAACACACACTGGTAATTGAAATATATTTCTAAATGAACCTAGAGTCCAATCATTGCAGACCCCTAAGCACCCTATAGAGGACCCACCTCCTGTGGACACACTTGAACACTATTGACAGGTCAATGAAGGGGTAAGGGGTACTCAAAACAAAGTCTCTTTCCTAATGTTAGAGGCATGGGAGGCTCCGGGAAGGGGAGGTGGGCCAGGGCAACTGGGAGTGGAGAATGGCAGGCCAGGGTGGCAGGCTGACTCCCTCCAACTTAGGAAAACCGGCCCCCTGGACTGTGAGAGCTCTCTCTGGGACCCTGTGATTCTCAGTCCCATCTGGGCCTTGCAGACGGAAGGGAGGCCTCACCTGTGGCAGTCATGCCAGATCCACGCATGGCGGCCGTTCTTGGGCCGGAAGTCGGACTGGCCGTTGTTGTGGATCTGGGAGGAAAAGCGCAGCAGCCGCCGGTGGCCCGTGGTGGGGTTGGTCTGGGCAGCCGAGGCCGAGAGACAGTTCTCCTCCATGGCGCACTGGAGTATGAACATGGGCCGGTCCTCCAGGTAGGTGGTCTGCTGGACAATCTCCGCATTGAGGACCAGGTCAGGGGCGGCTGCGGAGGGCCGACACTGCGCTCAAGCAATACCCGAGACCCCTCACCCTTCTCAAGTATTTGACTTCTGATTCCTGAACTGAGACGAACCCCCGTCCCTGCCTAGCACCACCTTCTGGAACTTACTGGCGGTCTCCCTCTCTCAAGGTCACCTTCCTTGAGGAACACCAGCCCACATTCCTCTTCCCCTTCCCTGAGAGTCCAGTTGGACGCCTCGGCCAGTATCAGTGCAGATGGGCAAAACGTTGGAAATTGTGCAATCCTTAATGGGTCCATTAGGATTCGTTATATCACTCTCTCTACTTTTGAGTAGCTTGAGACTTCCCATAATGGAAAGCAAATAATAATAAGGATGATGACAAACAATAACAATGTTCTCTCTACCCAAAAAGAACCCTCTAATATGTGGGTCCGATTCTTTTGGGAGTGATACAGATCTATTTTCCAACCTGTGTGATACTGTATGTAGATTTAGTCTTTTTGCCAATATCTACTTTTCTTTCATCTGCTTTTATTTTATGCTACCTTGAGTTTTATTTAGGTTTGTTATCTAAATGTCCTTTTTTTGGGGGGGCGGGGAGGAAGGTGTTTTACAAATATAAATGAATTAATAAGCCATGACAGCGGTGAGACCGCTTCTCTCTGCTTGGATGTATTCCCCCAGGGGACTGTAAGGGCGATGATCTCAGGCTCTCCTCTCAGACAGGATGCAATAGCTTGGGATGTCTGCCCAAAGAAGCCAGCGCTGGCATCCAGCGTCCTGCCTTCACCAGGCTGAGGAAACGTTGAGTGAGTCTTACAGGGGTTGATGAGAGAACTGAACTGACTAAGCTCAAGGTTTTATCTTTGCCCTCGTTCTCCGTGATGGTAAATGGCAGTGCATCATTTTTTATCAAGCACCTGCATATATTCATTGTCATGTTTAATTTTCAGTTTCTAGAAAAAAAACAACTGTAGATCATAGTGGTTAACTAACTTTGCCAAGATCAGCAGTAAGTGGCAGGCGGGGTCTGGTCTCAGATCCCGGGCCTCTCCTGCCTCCCTAATTCACGAGGGAGTGGTTTTACAAGGCCGGGGGTGGGGAGAGTGGAGTTTGGGGATCAGGAGATGACACGCCCGAAGGCCATCCTCTGGTCCTCTCTCAGCATGGAAGGGAGACTTCACACCCTCCGTCATTCTGAATCCTGGCAGGGCTTCCCCTTCTATATTTTCAGTCTTTCTAGAATGCCCAGGGCGTCACCAGGAAGTAAAATCACCTCCAGGCTGTGCAACAGAAAATGACCTACAGAGGAGGGCGGGAGGAAGAAAGGAAGTGGTGTGCGCCGGGCACCTAGCATGGGCTTCATGCTTCGCTAACCTCAGAACCATCCTCCTGCTAAGAGCAAGGAGTTCTCAGCCACTTAATTTGCTCAAGGTTGCTTAAAGAGCTACAGTGGCCCTGAGATTTGAACCCAAGGCCCCCAGACACCCTGGTTACTCCCTAACCCTAACCCACCCCGCCATCAAGCAAGGTTCTGTGGGTGGGGGAGTCCCTTTTGCCCCCACCTTCCCACGTAACAAGAATTAACCTCTTTGTTTCTTTTTTTCTCAGCCAATGACAGAGGGCCCAGAGCCTTGCAAGGAATAACCATTGAGACTCTGGTCCTTCCCTGGAGCCTGGCAGGGAGGGTGGATCCGACCCCCAGGAACTCACTTTCTGAGCAGGCGACTCCAGCCCCATATTGTATCCCGCCCTGGGGGCAGGCCACGTCCTCATCCTGGCGACAGTGCGCCAGGGACAGCTCCGTTCCCGAGCACTTCACTCCGCTCATGACCACTTTGTTGGCATTGATGTTTTCCTGCCAATACCAGGTCTCCTGGGGAAACAACAAAAGAAATGGCCAGTATGTCACCTCGAATGGTCACTTTCTCCTATTCTATCATCGCTCAGCCTCACAAAAGTCTCAATGCTTTATGATCCCATTTTCCAGATGGAGATAACTGAGGCACCACACCAAGAAGCACTTACCCAAGCCATGCAGTTTGCTGTGGCAGAGTGAATGAGAATTCAGGTCTTCTGACCATGAGAACTAGAGTCTGTCACACCCTCCTTTCTCCCTCCCCGCTCTGGAGAGCATTGCCAAAGTAGCTTTGGTCAAACAACTGTTCAGTGTCGTGTGTGTCAGGAATGGCCGGCACCTGCAATTCATGCTGCCACTGACTTATCCTGAGCCCAGGGCAGACATTACTAATCAATCACTGCACTCTCCTCTGAGTCTGACCGCGATCTCAGAATCCTTCTCAACACAGTGCCCCAGGAAGACACTACCAATTGATCAGAACGGGCAGGAGAGAAGAAATGTATTCACATATGGCAGTGGTTAGTTTGCTATCCATACATATAGAGAACCTGACTGTACATCCCTCATCCTCTAGATGGAAAACTGGGGCCTCGAGAAGGGACAGGACTTGGAATCAGTGACAGATACCAGGTGCAGGCCCAGTGCCCAACCCCAGCTGAGGCCCAGATGTTTTAGGAATGGGCTGATAAGGAACAAAAATAGCCAGACAGCCACTATGCCTAATGAGCACCGTTTCCTACTCCCTGAGAGAAACAGAGCGCCCTGGCTTGTCACAGGCAGTATTAGCGGAGACGCTGTGCTGCCTAGGAAGCCGGCTCCCAGAGGGTGTGGGTAGCAGTGCCAGAGGCCACGGGGCAGCTCTGCTCCGGACTCACTGCCTTCCCGGACCTGGCCGGCCGTCAGGCTCAGCACGGCTGCCAGGCTTCTTCCAGGTCTCGCCCTTAGAATCCCTCTTCCCAAGCAGGGCCACCTGGCAGGGAGCTAGAGTCAGGGTTAGCAAAGCGGGGGGCGGGGTGCTCCAGCCATTTCCCTGCTCTGTGAGAAGCTTAAGGAAAGTAGAGCCGGGGTCCTATGGACCTGGGACTGTCCATTCCAAGTCACAGGAGGAAAAGTGAGGCCCGGGAAGGTGGCTGTTGGGAGCACAGCTGGGAAGATTCCCAGGCTTCTGTCTCCTGCCCCACCCCAGCCTCTTTCTGACACACTTGTACTCTGGGGGAGCCTGTTCCCTCACAGTAGGGTCCAGAGGGAATAACTTCTGAAGCCAAACGCTGCTTGTCTTTCTTCTGCTGCCTTTCGGTAGGGGCAGGAGCTTGGCTGCCCTCCGCTGAGTCACTCCCTTTGAGGAAGGGGCCCGGGGAGGAAGGTGCAGCAGCTGTGACAGGGTGCTGGGTTGGCGTGGAAATTTAGCAGCCGATCAACCCAAGAAAGCATGAGCAGGGGCTATGGCTGGGCCTCCCAGGGAGCAAGCTAAGGCACAGGGCGTGCTGGGCCTTGGCCTGGGTGTCCACTACCCTGTAGGACTGAGTTGCTTCCCTCTGCAAAGGGCATAGAAGGACACCCCAAGATTAGCCCTTGGCCTAGGGTGAATCCCAGTGTGTGCAAACTGAGTGGACTGGGAAACCAGAGTCCAGGCCCTCGCTCTGCAGCGAGGAAAAGCAGAGGGTGACCCACCCCGGGACTCAGAGTCGTGAGGGGCAGAACTGAGGCCAGGATGAGGTTGCTGCCTCCCACCCAGCCCATGGCACGTGGCTCTCCTCCTTCTGGGTGGCTGGGGAAGGTCCGTGGGGGATGGGGGCTGACTAGAGGCAGGAGGATCAGACTGGATGGAGGGGCTGAAGCCCGGGCTTCTCACCTGGAAGGCGTTGCTGGCGAACCCCAGGCCCAGCTGCCGGCAGACCACCATGGCCTCCACAATGCCCCAGTTCTCGCCGCACACGGTCCCCCATACAAGGGACCCATTCCTCTCCACCAGCACCTCCACCCGGCCCTCGAAGGGGTTTCGGCCCCCGTTCAGGCGCAGCTGTAGAGAGAAAGGCAGGCATGGTCACCAGGAGGGATGGAGAGGAATGCCACCAGTCCCAGTTCTCCCACACCACAGGGTCCTGCCTGGGACACTCAGATTCCACAGCATCACCCAGAGCCATGTTCTCACACATTAGGTCCTGCCATGGGCATCCTGGGGCCCTCACCGGTGTAGCCAGGAGGCCCCTGGACCACCACTGGGCACCACAGCAGACCCTGCCTCTTGGAAGGAGATGCCTCAGTAACCAAAGCTCAGGTCAGGTGCTTGCCTGGCTCCCCGCTGCTCCCCCGGAGTCCACCAGTGGGGAGCTGCTCTTAGAATCAGACACTTGATAGGATGCGCTCAGGGTCCCTAACATGTTAGAATTCCCCGAGATTTCTTCTGGAACCCTCTTCTCGCACACCCTCTGCTTGGCTGGTTCCAGCTCCTGATCCTGTCTCCTCCCACAGTGCCCCCTGCTGCCCTCTCCACCAGAACCCTCTTCTGGGACCAGCAGAGCTAACTGCCTATTTGATCATTACACTTGGTACCTCTGAGACTCCCAATCCGAACTTGTCCTCTTTTCTCTTTCCACCTAAACCTGTGCTGTATCTTCCGCTTGTTCCCTATTTCAGCTAAAGTCATACCATCTGTCTCAGGGCAGCAAACTTTGTATAAAGGCCAGCTGGCAAATACTTTAGGCTTTGCGGGCGTGTGCTCTCTGTCATAAGCACATCTCTGCCATGTGGTGTGCAGGCAGTCCCGGATGACATGCAAATGACTGGGCGTGGCTGTGTTTCAATAAAGCTATATTTACAAACACAGGCGGAACGTTGGGTCTGGCCTGCAAGCTGTAGTCTGCTGATCCCTAATCCATTCTGTTATTCAAGCCAAAAATCTGGGAAGCGTCCTGAACATCGCCCGCCCTCTCTCTCGTGCCCCACATCCTGGTGGAGTTTATCTCCCAAGTCTCTTTCCAGCCCACCTACTTCCTTCCCCCCTTCTCCCAGGCGCCACCATCTCTCGCCTCTACTCTTGCTTCCATCCCCGTCAAAGGAAAGAGTGAAACCTTTAATATAATGAATATAACTCACAGTATCCATGAGAAAGAAGCAAACCATGAGTCCAGAGAAGCCCATTCGACTCAGAAGCCAGTCATTTTTGAGAAGCACCTGCTCCTGTCACTCCCCTGCTTAGAACAGGTGAGTGGCTTCCCAGGGCACCACGGCTCTCCTCTGCCGCCTGTCCCATCTCCCTCATCCTTCTTCCCCGACCTCCAGGCGTGTGGGCCTTCTTTCAGTTTCCGTGGCTTTCTGACTTTCTTGACCATGTCCCACGGTAAGTCACACATTTCTCATGGACACCTACTACATACAGAGGCCCTTTCCCGGCTGATCTTGTTCCTCTTTCCAACTCCAAACCCACTGACATTCCCCTCCGATTGGGGTCAGTGCCCCTTACATTCTATGGCTCCCCGCTGTGGTGAAAGCCTGACCGTGGGCTTTCTCTTTGTGCAGGGCAAGCACCTGCCTTAGGCTTTGATTACTGAAGTGTCTCTTTCCAAGAAGCCCACCTCAAATGAACACATTGGCAGCCATTCGACTAGATAAAGAGCAGGCCCCCTCTGCCCACGGGGGCTCCTTGGTCTCAGAGATCTTGGTTGATTTTTATAACTGACCATTTGGGCCACTTGCTTTTTCTACCTGTGCTTTAAAACCCATCTCTTATTTTTACATCCAGCAATAAAAAGTGAGCCCACAGAACCCTCGGTCCCCACCCTTGATCCCAATAAAATCAGAACCCTCGCCCTGAGCGCTCTCTCTCTACCTGTGACCTCGCTGTGTGCCCCCAAGTGTGCTGTGTAATTTCCGTTTTGTAAATAATAAACCTGTGTTTTCAAAAGTCTCTGATGGTTACAGCTGAAGGGCATCTTGTAATCATAATAAGAATCATAGGGACCAGTCCAGCCTCACACTGGCTACTGGTAGGCTGAGCCCAGCACCGAACCCCTACACTTCTCCTTAGCACTTGTGACAGTTATACTTCTACCTAACAATTTGTTTAAGGCCTGTCTCCTCTGCTAGAATAGAAGATCCAAGGGCAGAGCTGATTTTGTCTGATTTCCTGTGTGATCAATATCAAAGGCAGCACCTCAGGAATGTTAGGTACTCCGCAACTATTTCTGGAACGAATGAATAAATAATCAGTCTTACAAAATGAAAGCATGGACCAACGTATATGAGCTCAAGCAGGGAGATCTGACATTTGGGGAAGGGTTCTAACAATGCAAACCTTAATCCAAATACAGTACCTTGCTACCCTTCATGCTTCTAACAACTCATGCCTTTGGGATAAGGCATGACACCTCCAGGAATCCTCAGCACGTTAAGCTGTCTGGTCAACAGTCCTTAACAACAGCACGACAGCTGGCCAATCCTTAGCTTCAGCACGGCCCTTGGGGCACAACTCTTAATTCCTGTTATGGACTTAAGGGCTGCAAGGTCAATAGGTCAGCCGGCAAACAGACAAGCCAAGGGCAGCCACAATGTTCCATCGACCTCCCAGGGTTGTTGAGTAGATGAATGAAATGAGATAGTTCACGGACAGTGCTCAGACAGGGCCTGGCACTCAGGAAGTGCTCGAGAAATGTTAGGCACGGTCTTAGCAATGATCATTATCAGCTGGGAGTCCCATCAGAAAACAAATCGCCCCTCAGAACAGATGGAAGGGCTCAGACAGGCAAGAGGCCTGGCCTTCAGGAGGCCGTCACTGGCCTTCCTGATGCCTCCGGCTCTGCTGTGGCTGGATAGACAACCAGTTCCAAGTCTGTGGCCTGCATTAGCCATTCCACAAAAAGTCAACTGATTTTTCTAGGAATCATCTCTCTTAGCTCCTTATTGTTAGAGGGGCAAACTGAAGCCTCAAAGAGATTAAGGAATTGACTAGTGAGTGAGTGTTATAAACTAATTTGTGCCCCGCCCCATTCATACATTGAATTAATATGCTAATCCCTAATGTAACTGTATTTGAAGAGCCCTTCCAGTGGCAATTAGGTTAAATGAGGTCATATGGGTGGGGCCCTAATCCAACCTGCCTGGTGATCTTACTAGAAGAGGAAGAGACACCAGGGATGCACAAGCACAGAGGAAAGGCCACGTGAGGACACAGTGAGAACTGAAAGCCCAGGAGAGAGGCCTCAGGAGAAACCACCTCTGCCAGCACCTTGATCTTGGACTTCCAGCCTCCAGAACTATGAGACCATAAATTTTTATTGTTTAAACTACCCACGTCTGTGGTATTTTGTTCTGCCAGTCCCGGCAAACTAACAGGGATAAAACTCAGGAATCTCGATCATTCTGCCCAGTGTTGTTGCCAGTACGTTTGGGGGCCCTAAGCTGGCCACGCAGAAGCCCGACCGTCTGCTATGGCGAGAACTGATGCAGCCCATAGGGATTTCTTTCAGAGGTGACTATCCTCATTCCCTTCCCAGGGGGCAGAAACAACAGATCTAGGTGTAAAACTCTCCCACACTCTGTAGTTGAGAGAGCAGGGGCCACCTCCTGGAGCCTGGAGGGTCCCTGAAAGGGTGAGGGCTGTTTGTGCTGGGAGTTTGGTGCCTCTGCTGGCATCCCTGGAACTGGCTCAGTAATTCCCACCATAAAATAGTTCTGGAAAATTTCACTTCCTTTGGCCCAGATTGTTCATTTGGGTTGAAAACCCCACTCCACCCAACTCCAATCTGTCTGAAGTGAATGGTGCCACAGCAAGCCAGACTCAGCGCAGTCGGCATTTACAGCTCTGTTATGGCTATCAGAATGCTGCTGGGCAATCACAGATGCTGGCCTTCCCGCAGCTGTGGGGCTGTGGCCCACGCTCCTGCTCACACACCAGCAAATGTGTGGCTTGGCCGAGTGCTATTGGGTGCCCATTTTTGGCCTGTTGGGCAATGAGTTGCACAAGTTCAGTAGCACCTTTGGCATACTGGTGCCAAGGTCAAGAATCACTGTCCAAGCAATAGCCCAGCTGGGGAACCATCCTGCACCCTCATGTGTCCATGTTTGCTCATTTTTAAAAAAATGCATATTTTTATTGATTTCAGAGAGGAAGGGAGAGGGAGAGATAGAAACATCAATGATGAGAGAGAATCATTGATTGGCTGCCTCCTGCATGCCCCCTACTGGGGATTGAGCCTGTAACCCATGCATGTGCCCTTGACCGGAATTGAACCTGGGACCTTTCAGTCCACAAGCCGACGCTCTATCCACTGAGCCAAACCAGCTAGGGCCATGTTTGCTCATTTTAAAATATGCACTCAGAAAGCTCTTCCAATGTGCTACCCACCAGATGATGCACAGACCTGACCACACTCGTGGCATAATGAAGAACATCAAATAGGCTTCACCGGGCCTTTTGATAACATTGGAGAGACCTCCTGGCAAAGAGGAAGTCATCTATTGGCTACTCCTGTGGGCAAGGACATCCAAGCTAGGAGACACAATGTAGGTTTTCGAGGCCCTATCTCAGGACAGGAAGGTGTGTCTCTGACTTAATGCTGTTAAGATTTCCTTTCTTGCCAAAACCAGTTTGGCTCAGTGGATAGAGCGTCGGCTTGCGGACTGAAAGGTCCCAGGTTCAATTCCGGTCAAGGGCATGTACCTTGGTTGTGGGCACATCCCCAGTAGGGGGTGTGCAGGAGGCAGCTGGTCGATGTTTCTCTCTCATCGATGTTTCTAGCTCTCTATCCCTCTCCCTTCCTCTCTGTAAAAAATCAATAAAATATTAAAAAAAAAAAAAGATTTCCTTTCTTTCCCTCTGGTTCCCAGCATACTCTCTGTACTGTGCTTATATCTGTGTGATTTGCAGATCTGCTGTCAATGTGGCTCCTCTGGGCCCTTGGAAAGAGCCCCTGCCAAGGGTGTCACAGGTGCAGTAGACCTGGAATCCCTCAGAAGGGACTGCCTTGCGATCACACCATATGTCCAGGCCCAGTGCAGGATGTGGCACCTGGCAGATGCTCAATGTTTGCCACTAAGGACAGTGGTGCTTATGCACATGTTTTCTTTTTGGCACATTTACAAGTGCTAGGTGGCAATGTCCTGAATAGTGATGCAGCAGAGCCTGAGACCTTCCTGAGATCGTTGTCAGAGTACCCTCATACCACCTGCGAGAAACCTTCAGTGTGAGGCCAGTGGGTCTGTAATTTCTGGAGCCTCAATGACCTAAACATGACAAGGTCCCATCTGTGTCCAGTCCCTTCACCTTCTTCTGGAAGCCCATGGCAGGGGTATTACATCTCACACCAGCATCCTCCTCGTGATTGCAGCCCTGGGACTCGGCATTGAACTTGCAGTCAATGATGGACTTCTCATTCCCAGTGCACTCGATCTCATTGAGATGGATGGGTCCTATCCCTGGAGAAGAAAATAAACATGGGCTATGAGAGCTTCTGAAGGAAAGTTTCTGCAATTGGCAAGAAAATCCCAGATAATAAGAACACTTCTCTCCCACCCTCAAAACTCTCCCAACTGCCTCCCATAGTCAGCTCAATGACCCAGGCTTTCCTCCCTGGAGAGAATTGCTTCTTGTCTTGGGATCCTCTTCCCCCATAAGAGCTAATGAGGGTTGTGCTAACTTGTGTGACCTTGGCCAACTTGCTCAGCCTCCTGAATATTGGTTTTCTCTCTTAAATAAAGGAGACAAACTAGAAGATATCTAGGTTTCCTTCCAAACTTTCATCTTCTATGCGTTTATGAACCTGAAAAGGGTGACTCTCACTGCATAGTCGGGGTCCCTTTACGAAGAGATGGCATGCTCAAATTGGATGATCTGAAGAAAGTTAGAAAAGTACATTTTTACAATAAAGGTATGAACAGAGTGTAATGAACAAAGGACAGTCCAGTGCTCGGGGTCCACTAGCACTGGACACAGATACCAGCCTAGACCTGCAGGAGTGAGGGGAGGATGCCAATATTTAAGCCAGGAGAGCAAAGAGCTGTGTGGAAAGGCATCTGAAAAGAGCTGTTACCCTTGGTTGAGGGACAGGGTGGCCACAGGGACCTTGTAGGGAGAAGAAATACCTGGCCTCTCTCTTCTCCCCATCTCCAGTCTGCTGCCAGTGCTCCCTGCTGGCCATACCCAAATGTGCCTCTTGATTTTATGGGTAAGGGTAGAGAGTGGAGCTGAAGGGGGTGATGGAAGAATCCTGCAAATGACCTATGGTGAGCATTCGGGAAGCTCTCATACAGGCAGAGATAACAAGGGGAAGCTTCCCATTGCTGGGGAGAAAGAATTCCCAGGCTGACCAGCATTCAGCTCAACTCAGCCACTCATCACGATGGATCAAAGCCCACTGTTCCCAGCTTTGGGCTGCATCGACTCCCATCTTGGTCCCTGGCCTGTCTGTGACCTTTCCCTCTCCTAATCTTCACCATCTTCTTGACCAGGCGTCCTCAAACTACGGCCCGTGGCCCACATGCGGGCGTTTTTGCCGTTTTGTTTTTTTTTTATTTCAAAATAAGATATGTGCAGTGTGCATAGGAATTTGTTCATAGTTTTTTTTAAAACTATAGTCCGGCCCTCCAACGGTCTGAGGGACAGTGAACTGGTCCCCTGTTTAAAAAGTTTGAGGACCCCTGTTTGACCCTCATCACTCGAACACCCATTAAAACCTCCCATCTTTACGACGACCCTCCCCTGACCTCTGCACCTCCCTCTGGCCCATCACTTTCATCCCCTTCAGGGAGAATTTCTTGAGAGCAACATCTGTTGTTCTCTGCTTCCATTGCCAACAGTAGGATTGTCCCCAGTCTGTTTCCTCGCCAGCCTTTCCCCATCCCAGGAAAAGGCCCCTCCACCCACCTGGTTATTCTCACCAGAACCCAGAACTCATCTCTAGTACCGCCTCCTTTTTCACCAAAAGCAATCCATTACCAAAGCTGAGTGCTTTTGTTTTTTCACTTCTGCTACAACACTAGTCCAACCCTGCCATCTCCCATTTGGATGAATTCAATAGTCTCTAGTCCTCCTCCTGTTTGTTTATTCCAAAGTATTTTCCACACGGTAGCCCAAGAGATTTTCTAATGCAAATGGAATTATGTCACTTCTCGTCTTAAATCCCTGCAGTAGCTTCTCACTGCCTTACTGGTAAAATCCACAGTCATAGGCAGTCACCTCCATCTTTTACAACATTATACTGGGTCTTTGTGTAAGTGTCTGCCTCCCCCAGATGGCCTACCAGGCCCTGTGGAATCTGACCTCCACTTAGCCTTCTGGCTCTGGCAGCTCCTCGCCCTCAGCCATATGGTCTCCTGAGCCAAGTGTTTCCCTCTGCATGGACCCCCTGCCTGGACTGTCTTCCTCCCAGTCCTCACCAGCTCACTCCTGCTCATCTTTCAGGGCTCAGCCTCAATGCCATTTCTTTGGAGAAGCCTTTCTGACCCCATCTAAGCTGGGTCTTCTCAGGGAGCCTCCCACTGAGCACTCTGCTTCAAGTTCATTCACGTGGCTCTCTTTTCAATGTCTGTCTGTCTCTCCACTAGGCCAGAGGGCCCACAAGAGCAGGCACCATGTCTGTGTTCCTTTAGTTTCTTTTTATATTAGTTTTTATTTTAAATTGATTTCAGAGAGGAAGGGAGAGGGAGAGATAGACACATCAATGATGGGAGAGAATCATAGATCAGCCACCTCCTGCACACCCCCTACTGGGATTGAGCCCACAACTGACCAGGAATCGAACTGTAACCTCCTGGTTCATAGGTCAATGCTCAACCACCGAGCCACACCGGCCAGCCTCTGTGTTCCTTTTGTATTCTCAACCAGGCCCCAGCAAATAAGAAGTGCTGCAAATAGTGTCTGGATGGATGCTGACTCCACTGAGAACTTGTTGTATGTTGGCCTCTGTGCTAGGTGTTGGGGACTCATACATGAAGAAGGCAGACCCTGCCATGAAGTGCTCAGTTAGTTTGTGGGGGAGGCAGACACTTATGCAAGGACGTAATATAAAAGATGGAGGTGACTACCTATGATTTCTTAAAAAATTCTCACCTGAGGATATGTTTTATTGATTTTAGAGAGAAAGAGAGTGAGAGAGAAAACATCAAAAGGAGAAAGAAACATCAGTTGGTTGCCTCCCATATACATCTAGGTCAAGCCTGCAACCTATGGTGTATGGGATGCCCTGACCTGGAATCGAACCCTAAACCGTTTGGTGTATGGGATGACACTCCAACCAATTAAGCCACCCGGCCAGGGCCTACCTATGTTTTGAACCTAAAGGAAGGGCCCTTGGCTATGCCACGGGGTCTGAAGACACCAGTATCTAGGCTCACTGAGGCCAAAAACTAACTTGTAAGAGCAACCCATGTTATAAAAGCCAAGTTCCATTTCCTTGGAAATTCATCAGTGCTGAAGCCTACAATTCGCTGGAATTTTACAAAATTTACAAAAAACACATCTGTCACTATGGCTGGAAGCATCCAAGGACTCAGAGTGAAAAGGCTGTGACAAAATAGAGATCCTAAACAGGGCTCTTGAAGCAAGCGGAGTCCACAGCTCATGAATTAAGATGGGCGTAGAAATGGGCAGCAACCTGGGACTCCAGTTAGATCAGGCAGAACCTGTTTGATGATTGTGAGGATTATGATGATGGTGGTGATCATGATGGTGATGATAATGGTGGTGATGATGATGGTAATGGTATAATGATGGTGGTGGTGCTGATGATGGTAATGGTATAATGATGGTGGTGGTAATGGTATAATAATGATGGTGGTGATGATGATGAGGATGACAGGGATGATGATGGTGGTGGTGATGAGGATATCTAATATTTGAGCACTTACTCTGTGCTGGATTCTGTCCTATACACATTGCTTCTATTAAATCATTTAATCATCACAACAACACAATAAAATGAGGAAACTGGAGATGAAAGATTAAGTTACTGGCCCAATGGTAGGTATTATTTTCATTATTATTATTATTATTATTATTATTATATTATTTTGTTAATCCTCACCAGAGGATATTTTCTCCATTGATTTTCAGAGAGAGTGGAAGGGCAGGGGAGAGACAGAAAGAGAGAGAAACATCGATGTGAGAGAGACACATCAATTGGTTGCCCCCGCATGTGTTCCAAACAGGGCCGGGGATCAAGTCCACAACTGAGGTATATGCCCTTGACTGGAATGGAACCCAAGACCCTTCAGCCTGCTGGATGACACTCTGTCCACTGAGCCAAACCGGCTAGAGCTTTAGTATTAGCTCTTACATGTCATCACCTCTTTGTTAGTGTAAGTTATCTTTGGGGTTATATCATTTTCTCCACTTGAGATGAGCTCCTAGAGAACAGAAAAAATTACTATAAATGATTGTGGAATAAGTAAATTCTCCATTGCACCGTGCAGCCCAAATACTACTCAACGAGTGTTTGTGGATTGCTAGACTATAGGGGAAATATTAACACAAGAACTTAGCATGCTTTAGACTCCAGCTAACATCTGGTTAGTCTTCCTCTGGCCTCACTGATGTAAACTTACATGGCTTTCTCAGACACCGGGGGCCGAGGCCCAGGGAGCAGGGCTCGCTTTCCTGCAGCGTGCATATTCATGGGACACCAGGCAGAGCACCGAGCTGGGAAAACCAGTGCTTATCACCCCTTTTTTCTGCAGCACCCAGTTCTGAGGTGGGCTGGGCAGGACAGGAGGTGTCAATGGAAGGCACTGGCTGGGTGTGCAGCTGCAGCACAACCAGTGGGGTCTAAGGCTCCTGGCTTCTCCTGTTGACCTAGGTTTGACCTGCATCCTAATCCCCAGCTTTTGCTTATTCCTGGGCTCTGGACTGTACCCTGAATTGCTCCCCACCTTCACCTTGGCCCTGCTCTTCCTTCGTGTACAAGCCCTGGCCCTAGGTGACTACAGGGAGCCAGGTATGAACTCCGGATCCACAAACAACTCTGCAGGTTGCAATCACCCTTTTAAGAGCCCAGAAGAAGAGAAGAGGACACAGCAGTGTTTTGCATGTTGTAACGGTTAGCACTGTTTCACAAAGTTTTATTTCAGCTTTATGTGTATGGCATACATGGTCACATGTCTTTCTGATTGGGCATTGCAAGCAAAAGGGTTTTAAAGCTCTAGAGCAGTGATTTTCAACCTTTTCATCTCATGGTACACATAAACTAATTACTAAAATCCTGTGGCTCACAACAAATGTATTATATTTTTTGCCAATCAGACAAAAAAAGAATAAATTTTGATTCATTCACACTAGGACGGCTATTGTTGTGTTGACGGTTGTCACTTTTTTACTTGATAATCTAAGGGAAAAGAGGTCAGTGCTCCTGACTAAATAGTCAGGTATCTCATGTTTAAAAATTCTTGCAGTACAGCGGTTGAAAATCGCTGCTCTAGAGCTTCCCTGTCTAATGCAGTAGCACTTGGACTGTGGCCAGTGCAGGCTGAGATGTACTGTTAGTGTACACAACACCCTGGAGTTCAAGGAGTTGGTACACAAAATGTCAACTTTTCATTAGTAGCATTTACATTGATTTCATGTTGAAATAAAAATATTTCATATGTTCTAGGTAAAGAAAATATATTATTAAAATGAATTTCACCTGCTTCTTTTTGTTAATATTTTTATTGCTTTTTTTTTATTTTTTTTTATTTTTTTATTTATTTTTTTTTTTTTATTTATTTTTTTTTTATTAAGGTATTATATGTGTACATATCTTACCATTGCCCCCCCCCACCCCACTCCCGTATATGCCCTCGCCCCCCAGAGTTTTGCGTCCATTGGTTATGCTTATATGCATGCATACAAGTCCTTTGATTGATCTCTTATCTTCCCCACCTCTCCCTAACCTTCCTGCTGTAATTTGACAGGCTGTTTGATGCTTTACTGCCTCTGTATCTATCTTTTTGTTTTTCAGTTTATAATGTTCTTTATTATCCATAAATGAGTGAGATCATGTGGTATTTTTCTTTCATTGACTTGCTTATTTCACTTAACATAATGTTCTCCAATTCCATCCAGGTTGCTGCAAATGGTAAGAATTCCTTCTTTTTTATGGCAGCATAATATTCCATTGTGTAGATGTACCATAGTTTTCTGATCCAGTCATCTGCTGATGGGCACCTAGGCTGTTTCCAGATCTTAGCTATTGTAAATTGTGCTGCTATGAACATAGGGGTGCATATTTCCTTTCTTATTGGTGTTCCCAGTTTCTTAGGATATATTCCCAGGAGTGGGATTACTGGGTCAAATGGGAGTTCCATTTTCAGTTTTTTGAGGAAACTCCATACTGTTCTCCACAGTGGCTGCACCAGTCTGCATTCCCACCAGCAGTGCACGAGGGTTCCTTTTTCTCCGCATCCTCGCCAACACTTGTCGTTTGTTGATTTGTTGATGATAGCCATTCTGACAGGTGTGAGATGATAGCGCATTGTTGTTTTGATTTGCATCTCTCGGATAATTAGTGACCTTGAGCATGTTTTCATGTGTCTCTTGGCCTTCCTTCTGTCTTCTTTGGAAAAGATTCTATTTAGGTCCGTTGCCCATTTTTTTATTGGATCATTTATCTTCCTTTTATTAAGTTGTATAAGCTGTCTGTAGATGTTGGAGATTAAACCTTTATCAGTGATGCCATTTGCAAATATGTTCTCCCATGCAGTGGGCTTTCTTGTTGTTTTGTTGATAGTTTCTTTTGCTGTAAAAAAGCTTTTTATTTTGATGTAGTCCCATTTGTTTATTTTCTCTTTAGCTTCCATTGCCCTAGGGGCAGTATCGGTGAAGAAGTTCTTTTGACATATGTCTGAGATTTTGCTGCCTGTGGATTCCTCTAGTATTTTTATGGTTTCCCGTCTTATGTTTAAGTCCTGTATCCATTTTGAGTTTATTTTTGTGTATGGTGTAAGTTGGTGATCTAGCTTCATTTTTTTGCATGTGTCTGTCCAATTTTCCCAACACCATTTATTGAAGAGACTGTCTTTATTCCATTGTATGTTCATGCCTCCTTTGTCAAATATTAATTGAGCATAGTGGTTTGGATCAATATCTGGATTCTCTATTCTGTTCCATTGATCTATATGTCTGTTCTTGTGCCAGTACCAGGCTGTTTTGAGAATAGTGGCTTTGTAATACAGCTTGAAATCTGGTATTGAGATCCCTCCTACTTTATTCTTCTTTCTCAGGATTGCTGTGGCTATTCGGGGTCTTTTTTTATTCCAGATGAATTTTTGGAGAGTTCTTTCCAGGTCTGTGAAATATGCCGTTGGTATTTTAATGGGGAGTGCATTGAATCTATAGATTGCTTTGGGTAGTATGGACATTTTAATGATGTTGATTCTACCAATCCATGAACATGGTATGTTCTTCCATCTGTTTACGTCTTCCTCTATCTCTTTTTTCAGTGTCCTGTAGTTTTCCGTGTATAGGTCTTTTACCTCCTTAGTTAAGTTTATTCCTAGGTATCTTAATTTTTTTGGTGCGATGGTAAATGGGATTGCCTTTTTAGTCTCTCTGTCTGTAAGTTCACTATTGGTGTATAGAAAGGCCATAGATTTCTTGGCGTTAATTTTGTATCCTGCTACATTGCCAAATTCATTTATTAAGTCTATTAGTTTTTTGACGGAGTCTTTTGGATTTTTTATGTACAATATCATGTCGTCTGCAAATAAAGACAGCTTTACTTGTTCTTTTCCAATTTGGATGCCTTTTATTTCTTCTTCTTGTCTAATTGCATTAGCTAATACTTCCAGTACTATGTCAAACAGGAGTGGTGAGAGTGGGCATCCCTGTCTTGTTCCTGTTCTTAGGGGAAATGTTTTTAGCTTTTGTCCATTGAGTATGATGTTTGCTGTGGGTTTATCATATATAGCTTTTATTATGTTGAGGTATGAGCCTTCCATTCCCACTTTGTTGAGAGTTTTTATCAAGAAAGGGTGTTGGATTTTGTCAAATGCTTTTTCTGCATCAATTGATATGACTATGTGATTTTTATCTCTCATTTTGTTTATGTGATGTATCACGTTTATTGATTTGCGGATATTGTACCATCCTTGCATTCCCGGGATAAATCCTACTTGGTCATGGTGTATGATCTTTCTGATGTACTGCTGGAGCCGATTTGCTAGAATTTTGTTGAGGATTTTGGCATCTATGTTCATGAGGGATATTGGTCTGTAATTCTCTTTCATTGTGTTGTCTTTATCTGGTTTTGGTATTAGGGTGATGCTGGCTTCATAGAAGGAGCTTGGAAGTGTTCCTTCCTCTTGAATTTTTTGGAATAGTCTGAGGAGGATAGGTTTTAGTTCTTCCTTGAATGTTTGGTAGAACTCTCCTGTGAAGCCGTCAGGCCCCGGGCTTTTGTTTGCCGGAAGCTTTTTGATGATTTCTTCAATTTCGTCCATAGTTATTGGCCTATTGAGCTGTTGAGATTCTTCTTGATTGATTTTTGGAAGGTTGTATTTTTCTAGGAATATGTCCATTTCCTCCAGGTTGTCCAGTTTGTTGGAATAGAGCTGTTCGTAGTATTTTGTAACAATCCTTTGTATCTCAGCGGGGTCTGTTGTTATTTCACCTCTTTCATTTCTGATTTTGTTTATTTGGGTCCTCTCTCTTTGCTTCTTGGTGAGCCTGGCTAGAGGTCCATCAATCTTGTTTATCTTTTCAAAGAACCAGCTCTTGGTTTTGTTGATCTTATGTATTGTTTCTTTGGTCTCTATGTCATTTATCTCCGCTCTGATCTTTGTTATTTCCTTCCTTCTGGTTACACTGGGCTTTTCTTGCTGCTCTTTTTCTAGCTCTTGGAGTTGTAGGGTTAGGTAATTTATTACCATTGTTTCTTGTTTTTTGCAATAGGCTTGTAGAGCTATGAACTTCCCTCTCAAGACTGCTTTCGCTGTGTCCCATAGATTTTGGATTGTTGTGTTTTCATTGTCATTTGTTGCCATGATGTTTTTTATTTCTTCCTTGATCTCTCTGGTGACCCAGTCCTTGTTTAATAGCATGCTGTTTAGTCTCCATGTGTTTGATTTCTTTGGATTGTATTTATTGTAGTTGATTTCCAGTTTTATGCCACTGTGATCTGAGAAGATGCTTGATATAATTTCTATCTTCTTGAATTTGAAGAGACTTTGCCTGTGACCCAGCATATGGTCTATCTTTGAAAATGACCCATGTGCACTTGAGAAGAATGTATATTCTGTGGCTTTGGGGTGAAATGTTCTGAAGATGTCAATTAATTCCATCTGGTCTAGTGAGTCATTTAGGATTGCTGTTTCTTTGCTGATTTTTTGTTTAGAGGATTTGTCCAATGGTGATAGTGGGGTATTAAAGTCTCCTACTATGATTGTATTGCTATTAATCTCTCCCTTGATATCTTCCAGGAGTTTTTTTTATGTATTTGGGTGCTCCTATATTGGGAGCGTATATGTTTACCAGAATTATTTCTTCTTGTTGGATTTCTCCCTTTAGTATTATGAAGTGGCCTTCCTTATCTCTTGTTATGGCATTTACTTTGAGGTCTAATTTGTCAGATATAAGAATTGCTACCCCAGCTTTTTTTTTCATTTCCATTTGCCTGGAAGATATTTTTCCATCCCTTCACTTTCAATCTGTGTGAGTCTCTTGTTCTGAGGTGGGTCTCTTGTAGACAGCATATATATGGGTCATGCTTTTTTATCCATTCAGCCACTCGGTGTCTTTTGATTGGAGCATTTAGTCCGTTTACATTTAAAGTTATTACTGAAAGGTATTTGTTTGTAGTCATATCTATTTTTGTGTCTGTATTCCTTCTTACCTGTTTATTTCTTCTTTTTACAGTATTCCCTTTAGCAATTCTTGCATTGCTGGTTTGGTGGTGATAAACTCCCTGAGTCTTTTTTTGTCTGCGAAGCTCCTGATTTCCCCTTCAATTTTGATTGATAGTCTTGCTGGATATAGTATTCTTGGATTCAGTCCTTTGCTTTGCAACACTTTGTATACCTCCTTCCATTCACTTCTAGCTTGTTGTGTTTCTGTTGAGTAATCATTTGACAATCTGATGGGTGTTCCTTTGGAGGTAACTCTCTGTCTCTCTCTTGCTGCCTTTAAGATTCTCTCTTTATCATTTATATTTGCCATTGAGATTATGACATGTCTTGGTGTGGGTCTTTTGGGGTTGATCCTGCTTGGGACTCTCTGTACTTGCGTAACTTTTATCTTTCCCATATCCGGGAAGTTTTCTGTCATTATTTCTTCAAATAGATTTTCTAATCCCTGCTGCTCTTCTTGTCCTTCTGGCAGCCCTATTATACGCATGTTACTTCGCTTCATGTTGTCCCGAAGCTCCCTTAGGCTTTCCTCCTGCTTTTTAATTTTTTTCTCCAATTGCTGTTCAGATTGAGCTTGTTTTTGTACCTGATCTTCTAACTCACTAATTCGGTCCTCTGCTTCTTGTAGTCTACTGTTGAAACTTTCCATGGTGTTTTTGATTGTAGCTATATCACTTTTCATTTCTTCCTGATTCTTGCATAAGTTGTTGATTTTCTCATCCATCCGATGTATAAATTCCACGACCATTGCTCTGAACTCCTTTTCGGTCATGTTGCAAGCTTCAGTTTCACTAATTTCCTTTCTTGGCGACTCCACATTTTCTTTCCTCTGTGAGTTATTTCGTTTCCCCATTCTGGCTATCACCAGAAAGCTCAAGCTTCCGTTTGTGTGGACCTCGGCCGTGCGCTGTGGGGACTTCGCTCCACCCGAGTTTCACTGAAGTGCTCTGACACTAGGATGTGTGGCTGCCTTTGGTTGATGGGAACCAGACTTGCCCAGGGTCAGTGTCCCCAGTGTTCCGTGTGGTCTCGTGTGCACACTTAGAATCAGGGGCCCTGTCAGCACCACACTGTTAGTATGTGCCGAAAATGAGATCCTTAGCATGTGCCAGGAGTCAGCGTTTCCTTGTATGGGAATCTGCTGGGAAGTCTGGATTCTTGTTGTTTCTTCCACTGAAGCTGTGATAGCAGTTCTCTGTCCCCAGTGGCTGCAGGGTCCTGGTTTGTGTCAGAAGCCAGGATCCGAGTCTCAGGCAGCTCTGTTTCTCAAGATGGCGTGGTTTCCGCGTCCGCACCAGCCGCCGAGAAGTGTCCGCTTTGTGCGCGGGGCTCCGCCGTCTAGGACTGCCCGGTTCGGCAGCCCCTTGGAAGCCCTGCAGAATCTATCTGACCCTAGCTCATACAGACACACACACCACACACGTCTACACGTCTACACTCTCCTCTATGGGTTCCTCACTCACACTCTCTCTCTCCCTACCTTCTTGCCGGTCGCCATCTTTTCGGTATAGCCTTTATTGCTTTTTTTTTTGAGAGAGAGAGAGAGAGGAAGGGAGAGGAAGAGAGAAAGATCAATGTGGGAGCAAAACATCGATCGGCTGCCTCCAGCACGCTCCCCACTGAGGACTGAGCCTGCAACCCAGGCATGTGCCCTGACTGGAAATCAAACTGACAACGTTTTGATGGATGGGACGATGTCCAACCCACCGAGGCACACTGGCAAGGGCTCCCTGCTTCTTATTTGTTTGTTTACTTATTTATTTTATGTGGCTACTAGAAAATTTAAAATTATGTCTATAAAATGTTAAATTAGATAAATGGCTTGCATAATATTTCTATTGGACAATTCAAGTCTTTTAAAATATATATATATTTCTTTATTGATTTCAGAGAGGAAGGAAGAGGTAGAGAGAGATAGAAACATCAATGATAAGAGAGGATCATTGAATGGCTGCCTCCTGCACGCCCCCTACTGGGGATCGAGCCCGCAACCCAGGCATGTGCCCTTGGCCAGAATCGAACCTGTGCAGGCCGATGCTCTATCCACTGAGCCAAACTGGCTAGGGCAACAATGCGAGTCTTGAATGTGTAAACTTCTTTACTATGTTAGTTCAGCTGACCCTATGTGTGCAACCCGAACTCATTCATTCATCTATTCATTCACTCTTGATAAAATTAATGTTCCCGGAGCACTGCAAGCTGGGACAGACTTGGCAGTAAGGACACAGAGATAAAAGACAGAGGCCCTCCCTGCACGCAGCACTCAGTCATGGGGACTGGCGGATGCATAGACAGACAGCTGGAACGGAATGCGGTCTGAGTGCCGGGGGTCCCGCACCAACAAAGTGCAGTGGCCAACTTTGACCTGACATCCATCCTGGCGAGAAGCACAAGTTTCAGAGAATCGCAGGAGGCTGGAGTCAGACAGCACCTCAGACATAAATCCAGAAAGAACTCTGAGGCCCAGAAGGCCACACAAAGTCACCGTGCAAGCAGGGGCAGGGCTGGGACTGGGACTCTCAGTGGCCGCCCTTTCACTGCCCTCACTTGGGTGTGGTCACTTGCTCTACCAGCCAGAGCCAGGACTGCGGGACTGACCCCATCTGCTCTGAGACCTGACACTGAATGTGGACTTTTCTCTTTCTGCCCAGCAGAGTTGACCCCACCCAGTGTGGCAACAGATAGTAAATCATCCAATGGTTCTTTCATACATCATAAATGTCAAACATCTCATTCTCCCAGAGTCCCGCAGGCCCTTGGGAGCCTTTGGCTGCTCTGGGCAGCGGAGTAATTAGGTCAAACAGCACATACCCAGGAGACATGGAATGTTTATGTTACCCAGTGCCTGTTTATTCCTCAAAACGAGCGCGGTCTCTGCCCTGTTGGCCTTGGGAGAGCACAAACCATCACATCAGCCAGCCAGGAAAATGCTCTGTACTAAATATGCGAGATTTAAGGGAAGCCCATAACCGGGAAGGAGGAGGACTGTCGCACGGCCTAACAGGCACACTGTGACATTAAAGTCCACCCTACACCCCAAATTTCAGTGCACTCCCAGGAAGCTTGCAGAGATTGGAGAGTGCCGGCAGAGGGTGTTCTGAAAGTGAGCAGGATTTGTTGCAAAGGGAAAGGCCCAAGTCTGAGTCAGACGACTGGCGTTTCAGTTTTTCTCTACCATTAACTATCGGATGATCTCGGGCTGTTCTCCAGAGCCCCAAATTCCTTATTGTTTGGAGTGGTCAGCCTGAGCTCCCCTCCAGCAATGCTGCCTCCCAAGCCAGGACTTTCTGCAGTCCCTGCACCATTATTTGCTATTATTTCCTCGGGGCTGGGATCCATGACCTCATTGCATTCCTTTCTGTGGGGCAATGGCCCTATGTCTGACAGCTTGGAAACATCCTCTCCCCTCAGGACAGGACACCACACACCTCCTCCCCGCCCATTCTCCCCCCTCCCACCCATTCCCCCCCTCCCACCCATTCTCCCCCCTCCCCACCCATTCTCCCCCCTCTCCACCCATTCTCCCTCCTCCTGGGCCCTCTAGCCCAGGTACACTGCAGCCGCCCTGCTGGTCTGCACTGAGGGCTGCTTTCCCTGCTCAGCCCACAGTTCCCAGGAGAGGCTGGGCACTCATTGGGCTGCAGTGCCTGGGTGAAGAGCCTCCTTCTGAAGACCCAGGGCTCGCACGGGTCAGTGGCCTTCACGGCCGGGCGGGAAGGGACGCCCTCGGTTGTGTTGTCATGTCACGTCCACAGCATTGCTCTCAACTCGAACGTCCCTTGAGTTTTGTTCTTTGCTCAAACAGAACATTTGTTCCGGACACTTAATGAAAACCAGCCCCTCTCCTTGGCATCCCTGACATCGGAGGGGCAGCGTGTTCCCAGCGTCTGGGGGCAGGGAGAGTTTTGCGGGGCTGTGCCGGAGTGGAAGAGTCAGAGGACATCGGGGGTTCCTTTGTGCCCCGGGTGGTCCACAGCCCGATGAACCCCGGGGCCCTCTCCTGGAGGACCCTCCCAAGATTTCCAGGTGCTCAGCGGGGCAGTAGGAGCCCTGGGTTAGGGGTTGGGAGACCCCGTTACTCATTGACTGCTAACATGTTGTCTCATCTCCCTTCTTTGGGTTTCAGCTTCCAAATCCGGAACATGGGGACTTGGTGTTCCCGAAGGCCCTTCCAGCCCTGACTACCCAGGAGAGGCCTGAGAGTCTCTAAGAGAAGCAGCCGCTGGGGGCCAGAGGAGACGCAAGGAGAGCATGGGGAGCCCCAGCAGCCAGCCGTGCTGGGCTCCTCTGCCATGGTCCCCGTGGAGAGAGGCCTCCGCATGTCCCCCACTCCTTACCTTGGCCCAGCTGGGAGCCAGTGATGGCCTCTTTGGCACTCCCAAAGCCCAGCTCTCGGCAGACCACGCTGGCAGACACCAGGTCCCACTTGTCATCACAGATGGTACCCCATTCGCCGTTCTTGAGCACCTCCACGCGGCCCTCCCCGAGGTTGGCACCACCTCTCAACCGCACCAGGGGCTGCTGAAGAGACACACGATTCTGATGAGTGAAGAGGCTGATGCATGTTCAGCGGGCAGCCACTGCCCACCTCCTCCCTTCCCAACTGCCCACCCCAAGCCCAGGCACCAGGGCCAGGAGTTCTAAGGGTGTGTGTGTGTGTGTGTGTGTGTGTGTGTGTGTGTGTGCGCGTGTGTGTGCATGTGCGTGTGGTCGGAACACTCACTCTGCAAGGTCGGCTCTGCTTGGCAGTCTCTTATGGCGCTTTAGTCCTTGGCCACTGGGGAGCCCATCGGGACCCTCATCAGCTCGTTCCCCAGCCCATGCCTGGCTCAAGGAACTTACCACCAGCACTTCTCTCCACCCCCTCACCCAGAACCTCAAATGTTAGAGCTACAGAAAGAAGCTCCTACCCCCAAGTCTGCAGACCCCAGATGGAGGTCATTCCACCTGACTGTACCAGCCCTGTAAAACCAGGGCCCTGCCTGGCCACCACTCTCAGTCCTGACCCCACTCCAGTCCAAGAGGCCCCACTCTTCGGAAGGTGCAGGCAGGGTGGGCGGTTACAGATTAAACACCCCGGATGCTCACTAGCAGCCTGGAAGCCTGATCACCTTTGGGGTCTGCTTCGTTGCACAGGAGTCAGAGCCACTGTCCACCGGGGTCGCGACCCACTGGACCACACCTTACGAGAAGGGGGCCGGGTCACCTGACTCCATCTGCCACACACCCTGGTCTGCATCAGCTTCTGTGCATGCTTGGGTGTGCATGCGTGTGTGTACCTGTACATGTGTGTTGGGGTGGGGGACTCCGAAGGCTTCGGGGCTCTGTTGACTCTCGTTTGATTCAACACAGAGGGTAAGGGGTGACTGTGCAGCTGTTCCATGTGTGTTGGATCAGACCAGTCATTGTTCTACTCTGGCCTCTGTAATCCTCACCCCGGGCTCCCTTCACCCCATCCCCACCCCACCGATGGCCCAGCCAAAGCAGGCCTGGTTGGAGTGGTGTTTTTTAATATTTTTTTTCAAAAATTGATTTTAGAAAGAGAGTAAGGGAGAAGGAGAGAGAGAGAGAGAGAGAGAGAGAGAGAGAGAGAGAGAGAGAGAGAGAGAAACATTGATGTGAGAGCTGAACATCAATTGACTGCTTCCTGCATTCCCCTTACTTGGGCATGTTCCCTGACCCAGAATTGAACCAGCAACCTTTTGGTGCACAGGACAACACCCAACCCACTGAGCCACACAGGCCAGGGCTGGAGGTGGAGATTTTCAAACATTCACATATACACCAGCCACCTTGAGGGTCCAGGGATCAGACGAAACCCCCTGTCTCCATCCTCCAGCCGAGGTTCCCACTTGGTCACATCTCTCTCCCCCACTAGCTGCGCCTCACGGCTACCATGGCAGGGTAGGGTGCTGTGACAGCACCCAGTTCTACAGCTCTCAGGGACTGCTCGGGCCCTGGCACTAGGGGGAGATGAAAAACGGGACGGGTGGGTGCAAAATGCCCACTGGCTTCAGGAGCTCTAATTCTAAGCAAAACAAGTAACACTGCTGGCTCCAGCCGGTTTCCTGCAGCCTAGGACCCTCCCTTCTCCCACCTCCCTTCCCAAGCTGTCTGGCTGGATGCCAGCCCCCTTCCCATGGAGCCGGCCATCCCTGACCCACGCTCAGTGGAGGCCGAGCGCCAGCAACCTCGCCGCAGCCTGCAGTGGCCAGGCCGAGTCAGCGGGCCCTGGAGGGAAGCGAGGAACCAAGGGAAAATGTGATGTCAGGCTCCCTTGCGTTTTGCTTTTTTAATTGGTTTGGTATGAACTTGATTCATCTGCTTTAAACCGCACAGTAAGAGGAATTTCCAAACAGTAGGACCTGGGATCGGACACATGAGGAAAGCTCAGAGGCTTGGGCTGAGGCCACTCAAAGGATGTGGCCGTCAAATCACATGGCAGGGGCCCAAGTGGGGGTGTGCGTGGGGGGCAACAGGGGGCGGGGGCGCTGGCACTGTCCAGGTGTCACAGGGCTGCACACCTGTGTGGTCAGGTTTGTACACTTTGGAGGCCCCTGACGGGGGCCCTCTGGTTGATGCTGGGCTGCAGCACTCACTTCACCCCTTTCCTTGAAGGCCTCTTCTTTTGTCCAAATACACCACCCCCAGTGTGGGCGGGACCCCCGGTATGCTTTATTGTCTTCTGTCCTGGTTTCCCTTTGAGGTGGATGTGTTGTTACCCCCTTTCCCAAAGCATGTCACTGATGTTGGTGGGCAGGGGCAATTGGAGAGGGCGGAGGGGAGAGACAGGGGAGCAAGGAGAGGGGAAAAGGGTGGGAATAAAGCTGCCTCAGTCAACAAAACCTGCCAGGTTTGGGCGGGTCTGCTCTGGCCCCACTGCCTGGACACACCATCTGCCCCCATCATGACCTTTCCCCCTCCTCCTACCCCTGCCGTGGTCAGAGTTGGCTGGGAACTCACCCCTGTCCAGCTACCTAAATCCTAAGTTCCAAGGTTTGATCTGGCGCAAGGAATCATTCCCTACTAAGTGCTCAGCGCTCATTTCCACTCCTCCCTCTCCTCTTGCATGTGCTATTTCCCACCCACTGTTCTCACCCCCGGTCCCCATGGACATGCAAGTCCCAGGGACCCATTGGTGGACATAGGAAGAAAGAAGAGCAGGAACAAGGAAAGTCTCCCTGATTCTCCAGGGAAGTAGAAGTGCACTCTCTCTTCCTCAGAGAAGCGCCACGCTGCCCTGTTTGGGATAGTTCTCTTGTCCCGGGAAACCAGTCAGTTGAAATGGGATGTTCATTTATATGAGCAGCTGTGCGTCTGCTCACAGGAGCTACCCAGGAGGATTGTTGGTAATTCTGAGAACCACTGCCCCTCCCCACTTCCATCTCTGAACACATTCACACACACATGCACGCACATGCACACACACACACACACACACTCACACACTCACAGGTGCTGGTGCACAAACATACGCATGGTAATGGCAGGTTTTCATTTCTTATCTTTGTGAGAGCTTTTTAAAATTTTAATCCTTTTTGTTGCAAAATGAACCAAAATATGCTTGGAAACCTTTGTAGCTCATGTCACGTGCTTCTGAGGGTTGTATGTGGCGTGTTTCCAAAGCCCTAGCCCAGTGGTCGGCAAACTCATTAGTCAACAGAGCCAAATATCAACAGTACAACGACTGAAATTTCTTTTGAGAGCCAAATTTTTTAAACTTAAACTTCTTCTAATGCCACTTCTTCAAAATAGACTCGCCCAGGCCGTGGTATTTTGTGGAAGAGCCACACTGAAGAGGCCAAAGAGCCGCATGTGTGGCTCACGAGCCGCAGTTTGCCAACCACGGCCCTAGAGCATTCTGTCCTCCGGGGACTATGCAGAAGCACCGTGTGGGTAACCGGGCCCTCCGCTCGCCTGGTATTTGTCTCACAGCGGGGACTCGGGTCTCAGAGTGGGGGGCGGCGGTGGTGGGAGGGGTGCTAATGATTGCGGGCAGGGGCCCAGCTGCCTGTCACAGGTGGAAGTGGCTGTTGGTGAGGCCGGCCCTGACCTCTAGAAACGGGGTCTGAGTTGGGGCTGGCTCTCCTCACTCTCTCCTGGGGATCCCTGTCTGTTCCCTTAACTGCCACCACCTCCACAACACCCCAGGAGCCCAGTGGCCAGGCTCCTGGCCCATCCTCACCTCTGGCTTGTAGGCCTTCCGGAATCTCGAAGGTCCATCGGGGCTGAAGACCTGGCCAGGCACGCAGCTCACCACCGCCGGCAGCCCATTCTCACAGGTGACGTTCTTCACGGGGTCCCGCGTCACCTGTGTGCCCAGCTTGCAGCTGGAGACGTGGGCCTCCGTGCCCGTGCAGTCCATGGAGAACCGCCAGTAGCGCGGCTTCTTCCGGGCGGCAAACATTCTGCAGAGGCCGGACGGGGCAGGTGACCGGGGGTCATGGCCCCCACCCCTCATTCCTTCTGCACCTGGCACTGAGCACCTGCCCCGGGCCAGCCACTGTGCTGGCTACTGGGAACTTGCTGGGGGGACCGGAGGGCATGGTCTCTGCTCCTGGAGCTCAGCTGGCCTCATGGAAGGGGATCTGCACAGCGCATCTGCAAGCACTCCCTGAGCGCCCCGCACGCTGGCCCTGCACTGGGCACTGGGGGGCAGGACCTGGAAAGGGAGTAGCCTCCGGCCCCCCAGCAGCTAGGAGACCAGGGACTGACTCAGTGTAGTGAGATAATACCAAAGCCGATAAACACAAAATGCGAAAAGGTATCTAAAAGAGACGAGACCCGTCAGGGTACATACCTAGGTTGTGGGTTCAGCCCCCAGTCAGGGCATGTACAGGAGGCAACCAATTGATGCCTCTCTCTCTCTCTCTCTCTCTCTCTCTCTCTCTCTCTATTTGTAAGATAATAAATAAAACTGTATTGCCCAGATAATTTCAATATTTATTGTCATCCCCTTTATCAATGAGCAATACAGCTTGATTAGTAAGCTCTCTCCTGATGATCTACAAGATCAAAAACGATGCAAATCCAATGAGGACATTCTAAAGTTACGCCATCTGCTGAGTTAACGTGTAGTTTGCTTGATAAAATTATCATACTGGTGATGAAACTCAGCCACAGACCTCATCAACCCTACACCCGGGCCCAGGGAGGCTGCTGGTCTCCACCCCTCGTCCTAGGCAGGCTCTTACCTGCAGCCCCTTTTTCTGGAAGGCAGGCGAGGGGGTCCAAGCTTTTTCTAAAACAGTAACTATCAGTGAGTAATGAATTGGTTAACAGACAGGGTACTGTGCCCCAGTTTCCCCATCTCCAAGTTAGAAGTAGCATTAGGATCCGCTTGATAAGACCGTTAGGAAAATTAAATGAGTTAATACTCAGAAAGCCCTGAGCACCCGTGTCCAACACATTGGAAGGGCTACATACATGTTTGTAAGATAAATAAGACTGTACTGGGTAAAGCGGAAGAGGAAGAGAGGAGAGAAGGGTGGCTGCAGGGACAGAGGGCAGGGTGGAACTGGGTTTGAATAATGGCAGGATTTGTGAAGGTGGAGGGCCAAGATGACCCCTGTCCTCTCACACTGTCCTAGCGCAGCGGGGTCCCTGTGCTCATCCCAGCTCGTCAGAGCCCAGGGAGATGGCAGAGGGCCAGACTGCATGGGTGCTGGCTGCTCAGAGGGGCCCCGAGCGGCCTGGCCCCCGGAGGGGACAGAGCGAGGTCCTGTCCCTGTGGGTCTGGCAGGCCTGGGAGTTTCTGCTTTGTCTCACAGTGGATGGGATGTGAACATAGAGGGAGGAAAAACCCTACAGCCTACCACCAATATCTCTCCTTAACCAAAAATTGAGACTTGTAACAATTCTAGTATGCGTGTGGGCGCAATGACACGGAATCTTTGAAACAAGGACTGTCCGGGAAAATTCTGGATGTGTGTTCAGCAGAGCGGCAGCCACCCAGGGGGACTGTTGATAATTCCGGGAACCTCTGCCCCTCCCCACTTCCTGCAGGCCCTGCACTTGGAGCCTCAGCCTCCAGCATGTTCTCCATGACACCCTCACATCAGGAAAGAGAACACACTCAGGGTCAGCTGCACGAGGATTGGTCAGCTCGCACGGCTTCGAGAATCCTTGCTCTCAGCTTTCAGGAAACACCAGCTCTGCCAGGAACAGACGTGCTGAATGCTGCCGCCTCCCCAGGCAGCCCGGCCTCCCTCTTACATCAGCTCACAGTAATGCACCCTGACCCTCCACAGGCTCCCATCGGGCAGCACCCACCCCTCTCCCATGATTCACCCCCCACAGGCCCCAGGGGGTGCAGAGGAGTGCTGGGGAGGATGGGTGGGCAGCCACTCCAGGCCCAGGGATTGGAGAGGGACCGGAGTTAGGGGAGAGCCATTGGCATGGATGGGAAGCCTGCTTGAGAAAGAACTGTCCATTCTATGGCTAGACTGATTCAATTAAAAATAAAAAGTCCTGCTGGCTCCCTCCCAGCCAAGGGGAACCCTGCTTTCCCAGGAATTCTGCCAGCTGCTGAGCACGTCTGTTCCAATTACACACTTTGGAAGTAGGTGTGGATGAAAAGGGCCACATATAAACCTGACAAGCTCAGGGGAGGCCTGTGATCCACTATAAAGTAACCATACAGTCCAAAATGAAAATTTTCTAGCTAAAAGCAGGTCATGGAAGGTAGTCATTTCCTAGGCCAGTACCGTCCCTGACGAAGGTCAATCTTTACCTTAATCGAGCCTGTCTATTGTCTTTGCATCTACCTTAAAACATCTTTGGAATGCTGGGGTAATTCCCCCCCACTCCCTGACTCCTCGGGGCACAACCATTGCACAGAGCAGAGACCACAAATCCTCCATTGTTATTGTTATCGCACTATTGTTGACTGTTAGCTGTCCTGTACCCACCTTGTAAGAGGTATGTGTCTATTCCTTATACTGTTTATCCAATCCTATAGATCAGGCATCCTCAAACTACAGCCCTCGGGTCACATGTGGGTGTTTTTGCCATTTTGTTTTTTTACTTCAAAATAAGATATGTGCAGTGTGCATAGGAATTTGTTCATAGTTTTTTTTTAAACCATAGTCCAGCCCTCCAACGGCCTGAGGGACAGTGAACTGGCCCCCTGTTTAAAAAGTTTGAGGACCCGTGCTATTGATTCTTCCCTCCTTTGTCTTCTCCAACCTAGAAGCCCTAAAAGATTGTGGCTGGATCTTTGGCCTGTAGCCTGTAGCATTGCTGACAAAGGTCAATCTGCACCGAAAGTGAGCCAATCCATTGTCTTTGTGCATCTAAGATAACAGACCCTTAGACCGTCAGCTGTCATGCACCAGAGTGTGAGACCACAGAGCCCCTCATTGTTCTCTTGTTGCCCAAATACTATCTCCATGTGCTGTAAACATTAATTGTTAACGATCCTGTCCCCACCATGTGAAAGCACTTGCCTCTTCATTGTATCCAATGCCAAAGATTTCCCTGCTTTGCTTTCTCCTGCCTTCCTAATCCACCACCAACGGATTTCATGTAACCCTCCTCACATCTTCTCCTTTTATTCTAATGTATAAAATAAGCTGTAAAGCTGCCATTCTACAGAGCATTTTGCTCAATCCGTTGAGATTTTGCTTCCTGGCAAAGGTCATCAGTTTGGCTCAAATAAACTCATTAAAATTCCCCACAGGCTTGGACGTTTCTTACATCAATACTTTGAATTCCTTCCTCTACCTGAAACCAAGGGAGGCTGGCATTTCCATTCCACTCACGGACCCTTTGGTCCCGTGTTTCAGCCAACCAGCCAAGCAGAGCCCTTCCACTCGCCCCAGATGCAGCGCTAGATGCAGAATTCCAGCTTGTGTCAAAAAATCGGCATCAATAGTGGGCTCTGCTTTCAGGCGAAAAAGAAAAGACCACAGTACAAAATGCTCCTGCCCCTGGGATGGGCCCTGAGGCTACGAGGCCCCCCAGCCCAGAGCAGAAAGCTCACAACAAAGCAGCCCGTGTTGGGGAGCCCTGGACTCCATCTTGAGTGAGTCTTTGGGTGCAAAAGCCTCTGGGGACATGTGGGTACCTCCCTAGATGCCTCTGACTTGGAGGACAGGGTGGCTGGCAGAAGCTGAGGAAGAGCTGCAGTCCGGCCTTGGGGAGACTCTGAGCGGCCACCAGACCTGCAGGTCTGCAGAGGGAGCCAGGGTGGAGAGCCTTGGCCACACCCTGGTGAGTCTCCGAGGCTGCCAAGCCCCTTAGGGGCCTGGTGCATGCAGAGAGATTACTAACACCATTCCAGACGCAATTACTTTGAAAACAATTTCCTTCCTAGAGTGAAAGGCTCCCCTGGGAAACTGCTTCCCCTGGCCGGCTAGGAAGGGCAAAGGGAAATGGGAAAGATGTTACTGGCCTCGGATTCAGGGACCATGAGGGGGGTGACCCTCTCTCTGGTTCCCAGGCTTCTGTTCTCCTTAACTTCTGAGCAGGGCTCACAGACACCCCACCCTCAAGCCAGCCCTGCTCCTGCTCTGATATAATAGCAAGCTCCATGGTGGGAGCCCGGGCCGAGCGGCCAGAGCTGGAGCAGGTCTGAAGGTGGAGGTAGCAATGTGGACAGCACCCCCCGAGTAGCCCTGTACAGCTGTCCTGTACCCACCTTGTAAAAGAGTGGCATGAGAGGGCTCTGTGACCCCCAAATCCACTGTCCTCAGGCCTGGGTCTCTCATCGTGCAGATGGAGGGCTTGGCCCGGGTGACCTCTGAGGCTGCCCCATGCCTTTTGCTAACAGCTTTCTCCAGCTGGCTGCCGTCTCAACCCCTCAGAGCACCACCGAGGCACAGAACACTTCCCCCAGCGCACCTTCTCTTCTGAGGCCCAACTGTCAGCGGAGTCCCAGAGACAACACAAAACGGCAGAGACCAGCCGGGAAGGCTTTGCCCCGTGCTCCTGTGCCCTCCACACCACCTCCAGCTGGAGGTCCAAGGAAGGAGCTGGTTTGCAGCAGCCTGAGCCCAAAATACCACCCGCTAGCACCCCGGATGCTCCCAGCCTTGAGGCCCTCTTCTGCCCCGTTTGAAAGAGCAAAGGCACAGACTCAGGGGTGGGAGGTTCAGGGAGGCAGTTTTAAAACCAGCATGTGAGAGGATCCGCTGCCTACATAGATCTGAGATGCCTCCTCAAAATCAGGGAAAGCACTCTGGACCGGCCAGTTGGGGAGATGGCTTTCAAACGCCTTTGAACAGGCACATGTTGCCGGCCTCAGGGACCCCGTCCTGCCCTGGGCAGGGCTGATGGCAGCCTTCCCGGGCACAGCACTGGACTCAGACCAATTGTCAGCCGGGGCACTGTGGGGCAGCCAGATGGGAACTTGTTGGGGTGGCGGGTAGGGGTGGGTGGGGTCTGCTTTTCTTGGCTCCAATGATAGGAAAAGCTGAGAAGGTGTCTCCAGGGAAGAAGCTGGCCAGCTGGCAGGAATTCTCCAAAGTATTCAGAGGACGGGAACCCCACTGCAAACAGGAAAGTCTGGGCCACATCTGAGGGTGTCTGGGGTGCGGATCACCACCAGGCTCACCCCTAGAGGGGTGGTGAGCCCGCCCAGCTGAGTAGCTCAGCCACCAGCACTCAGCCTCATGGTGGGCTGGGGACTCTGACCCAAAACGGCCCAGCCAAGCCCAGGACCTACAGTCTGCCCTGAGCCCAGGGACCTGGACGGGGAGCTGGGTCTGGGTCCTACGTCTCCTGGCTTGAAAGGAAAGAGCTGGGACCCTGTCGCTGGAGACAGGTGCTTGGATCTTAGATCGGCCACTTTCCTCCCTGACTTCGTTTCCTCAACTGTAAAATCATTCCCGACGCTGTTAGGATTCAATGGCTAAGAACAGGGCCCGGCTCACAGTAAGCCCTCGGTAAACCAGTCACCATAAGAGGAGACAGGAAGGCCCACTCCCACCCAGGACCCGGGCCCCCGCTTGTCACGGGTGAAGCCCCTTCACTGGGCAAACTACTCGAAGTCCTGTTATTATCTACTCCTTTCCCTGTGGGAGATACTAACTTTGGAAACCATAACTAAATTATAAGATTTCTCTGGGACTGGTGTAACCGATCGGATTTCCTAACAGTTTCTGTGAGTTCCAGATTTTTCAAACTAATCATTTACTGAGGGCAAGTAAACATTTCTTACGTTGGTGTTGTCCCGGCTCGGCCCCGGTGGTCACGGAGCTGGCTGTCGGCACTGAGCAGTGGGGTTTTTCTTGCACGTCACCTCTGCCATACCCTCCCAGCACCCCCGCCCCGCCTCTGTCATCCACAGGAGTGTGAGTTCCTCAGCGGCCAGGCCTGCACATGACAGCCGGTTGGCGGAGCCCCTCTGTGCAGCGCCCACCGCAGGAGCCTGCTCCTCACAAAGCGGGCCCCCCCCCCCGGCCCCCCAGGAAACAGCGCTTTGAGTGGGCCTCTTACTTGTACACTTTGGTGTTGTACGCCTTCTCCCCAGGGAAGCCGAACATGCCACAGACCACACGGGAATTCTTGGCCGTCCAGTGCTTGTCACAGATCTGCTTCCAGGCCTTGCCCTCCTTCACCTCCACGTAGCCCTCCGTCACGGGGGTGCGCTTGCGGAAGGCGGAGAGGATGGCTCGGATCCGGATGTCCTCCACCTGGATGTTCAGGTTCTGGGAAGGAGGAGGCACCGAAGGACACGGTTACTTCCCTGGCCAGGTGTGGAGAGGGGTCTCGGCCAGCCTCCTCCACCCTCGGGCCCTGCAGGGGCTACGGGCACTGCCCAAGAGCACACAGCACAAGGCCATGGCGATAAAGCGTCACGCATGGGAGGGAGTGTGACTGAGGGGACCCGAGGACAGGGAGCAGGGGTGACCTGGCCATCAGAAGACGAGGAGGGCCCAGCAGCCTCTCCCATGTCCCCCACAAAGCCTGGAGAGAGAGGCAGCAGCCCTCCTGCAGGCTCGCAAACTACAGCAGAAGAGAGAATGTGCTCTTTGAATTTTCATGGTCTACATTATAACTAATTTGCATTTTGTATTTTACTCCAAAGCATATGTGTGTGAGTGTGTGTGTGACTGTGTGTGTGATTCTATGTGTGTGTGTGTGAGTGACTGTGTGATTCTATGTGTGTGACTGTGATTCTGTGTGTGTGTGTGTGAGTGACTGTGTGTGATTCTATGTGTGTGTGTGCGTGTGTGTGTGTGTGTGTGTGTGTGTGTGTGTGTGTGTAACTCTCCTAAGACTGAAGTTTCATGCAGATGAGCCTCAGCTACCCTGAGGCTGATGGTGCCACCTTGCACACCACCCAGTCCGTATCTCAGGGTCGACATTTCTAAGTGAGAACATCCCAGGAGAGTAGGGGTAGAGCTTGGAGAGAAGCATGGAGGGGAGTGTGTGCAGGGACCCAGGCCTGCTTAGCAGGGGGACACGCCCTGGGGACCAGGAGGTAAGGGTGGACACAGTCTGTGGCAAGAAAGGGAACGATTCTGAATGCGTTGAGGCCTTTGGAAAGGCCCGGACTCACCCCCAGCCCCACCCATCATTCCGAGACAGCGAGTGAGAGAGGCGGGGTCCTGGTGGAGGAGGTAGAGGAGGCTCAGTCGGGGGCAGACTCCTGTCTCACCACAGCTGAGGGTGGGCTCTCCTCCCCACACCCGACACTGAGCAGCAATTTCCCTGCCCCACATCTCCTCCTGGTCACAGGGATTTGGTAGAAGGACAGGGGCTTTGGGAGGCCACGCTGGGTGAGAGGAACGGGGGCTGCCCCGGAGTTTATGCTTTTCCGAGGCTCACCCAATCTCCCTCAAACACTGGGGAAGCTCCCCGCTAACCTCTCACTTCCAGCCCCTCCTCTCTGCCCCTGCCGCTGCACATGGAGCCACCACCAGCTCTGCCAGGCTCCCTGCTGAGCCCCTGCCTCCATCTCCCCCCTCCATCCATCTGCCACACGCCAGCCACCAGAAAGCTCTTTGTAATCTTGTCCCTTGACCGTCCACTTGTGCCCATGTAGTAATGCCCCATTACTTAGGTGCCAATGGCCTGACATGACTAATTCTGCCTCCCCTCCAGCTGCCCACTGTCCCCAGCCCCACATGTATACTCGGATCCAATGAAATGAAAACTGTAACACCTACTGCGCGTGAGCCCCACAGTTAGGCTTCCTGTGCTTTCCCTCGTGCAGTCCTCACACAGCAGAACGAGGTGCTTTAGAGCGATTGCCCTCCCATGATCCAGATGAGAAAGTTGGTTGGCCCCAACTGCCTCCTCAGGACCACCTAGAGGCGGAACACCCGAGGTATGTGGTCAAGTGCTCTCTGACCTGGGCTGGGGGGGGGGAAGAGGTAGGGCCGGGCTGGGCAGGGGGGAACCCAGAGACTCCACCCAAATGCCAGCGAAGGTGCACATGATCCACAAGGTTGAACAGGGCCATTATTTGGGTGCCCTGGCATTCGCGTCTCCTCGCCTCTAGCTTCAGGGTGCAAAGCCAGGCCCTGCCCACCAGTCCTGCCGGGCGGCGAAAGTATGTGGCCGGCAGTGATGGCATTTGGCCCTGGTTCCTCTCCACACGGAGTGGAAGGAAGGCCGCCAGTGGCAAGATGATGTTGGCCAGCTTGGATCCCAGATTCTTTACAGCTTCCATTCAGGCCACAGGACCCGTGCCACCAAGACACGTGGACAGGGGCGAGCCAAGAAAGGGCCTGACTGAGGTCTAAACCAGCTGCGGGCCAGCCCCCTCCCGCCTCTCCCCACCTCGGAAGCCAGGCTGGAATTCCAGCTGGCGATGTGTAATGCCCAGAAGGAAAGTTACCGCTGTAACAGCAGCTCTGTGGCTTCACAGGGCAGGCAAACCCCAAGGACTTTATTACATTCACAGATCCTCCCCTCTTACCCCATCCCACACCCCCACCAGGTGTGAAATGTGGACGTCAGCACCCCAGCTGCAATAGGAGAAGGAAGGCCTGGGGTGGGGGGAGCTCGGCAGATCCCTGTACCCTTGTCCTGATGAAGGACAGCACCCCCTCAGCAGAAGTACAACTGGTGGGGAAAGCCAGGTTGGCTCTAGGATGTGGAAAATAAGGCTTGGAGAGAGAGCCCTGGCTGGCATTGCTCAGTGGTTAGAGTGTCGGCCTGTGCACCAGAGCATTTGTGGGTTATTCCCGTCAATTCCCATCCCTGGTTGGGGCATGTGTGGGAGGCAACAGATGGATGTGTCTCTCTCACATCGATGTTTCTCTCTCTCTCTCTTCCCTTGCTTCCACTCTCTCTAAAAATCAATGGTGCCCTAGCTGTTTTGGCTCAGTGGATAGTGTCAGCCTGTGGACTGAAGGGTCCTGGGTTCGATTCTGGTCAGGGCACATGCCCGGGATGCGTGCTCAATCCCTAGAGGGGGGCGTGCAGGAGGTGGCCAATCAATGATTCTCTTGTATAATTGATGTTTCTGTCTCTTTCTCCCTCTCCCTTCCTCTCTGAAATCAATAAAAAGATATTTGAAAAATAAAAATAAAAATAAATGGAAAAAATATCCTTACTCCACCCTTCCCCTCCCCCCGCAAAAAAAAGGCTTGGAGAAGTGAAAGTGCTAGAACAGCTGTCACTGTCCTTGTTATTTCACCAGCTCACTTGTGTGTGATGGTGTGTGTGATGCCATGTGTGATGGCATGAGTGATGGCATGTATGCCTGTGTCCATGTATCTGTACAAGTCTCTGAGGGATGGACCTTTTTGTGTGTGTCTGAGCGTGACTATGTGTATGCTTAGGGCTGTGCGTCTGTGCGTTGTGTGGGTCTCTGTGTGTGGGGCATGTGTCTATTTGTGTACCTACATGGTGGAGGCCATGTGTCTATTTGTGTACCTACATGTGACTCCCAGGACTTAGGCTCCTGGTGAGGAGCCTCCCTGGTCTTCCTATCTCATTCCCTTTGGAGGGACTTGCTTCCTCCAAAGCCTTAGGAGAGCAGCCTGTGAAGGTTTATAATCATTGTCCCTTTAAAATGGGATGTCTTTTATTCACCTTCCATGGAACCAACTCCTTCTGGCTCTGTTGGGCTCAAATCCACCCCATTCATTCATTCATTCATTCATTCAACAAAATACGGTCTCTCCCCTTCATGGGCCCTGCCAGGCTTCCTCCCAACCACAAGGCCTGCCTCTTCTCTGAATAATAATGACCGCAAGGGCCCTTGTTTATCAAACACCAACCAAGTCATTACAGGTCAAGCTCCTGCTCAGAACTTCCCATCCATCCCTCGCTCAATTCCCAAGACAACCTATGAGAAGGCTAATGGCATACCACACTTCAGGGAAAAACGAGAAAATTTGGCCGGCTTTTGCAACTTCTCCAAGTTCATACAGCCAATCAGTGGGTAAACAAGGGTGAAAACAGCTCTGACTCCAAGCCTGTGCTCTAGGCTCCCAGGTACTGGTCTCTGAGAGGTCCTGGCCCCCCACCCAGACCCTGTCCACTGCCTGGTGTTGAGTTGACCCACACGGGGTAGGGCCTGGGGCTCAGGCCTCTGGGTGGTCCTGTAGGGCCTGCCCAGGGCTGTGCACATCTGTAGCCCACCCTGCACCCACGCGGAGGAGCAGCGAGTCAGACCCGAGTGCGCACACTTGAGGGCAGAGCTGCCTCCCAGCTGCTCTTGGGTGGGCCGGGGCGACAGGGAAACCCTGCGCGGCTCAAATTCAGTGCTCCCTGCTGGTTACCGAGCTCACATGGCCGCTCAGAGAGCCCGTGCAGGAAAACACGCAGACACACATCACTTCCCTGCTTATGTCACTGCTGTGGAATCCCTTCCACAACCACAAGTGCTAGGATTTCCCCCCGCAGAAGTTCAACTCCAAAAGAGAAGAAAAGCTTTGAAACACTAAAACATACACATTTTTCTTGTCTAAATAAGGGCTCTCTAGACTTGCTAGTCTTACATTAAGCACAATAGCTCAGAAGCTGGGAATGCATTTGGCACATTTTAAAATTCAAATTAAGATCTGAATTCTGTCCCTCTTGCCAGAGGCAGAAGTTCACCAAGCCCTTTTTTTTCTTTACTATATTTTTATTGATTTCAGAGAGAAAGTGAGTGGGAGAGAGAGATAGAAACATCAATGATGAGAGAGAATCATTGATTGGCTGCCTCATGCACGCCCCCCACTGGAGATCGAGCTCACAATCCTGGCATGTGCCCTTGACTGGAATCAAACCCGGGACCCTTCAGTCCGCAGGCATATTCACTGAGCCAAACCAGCTGCTAGGGCACACTGAGCTCTCTTAAAGGCTTTCCTCCAGGGAATCCACAGGACCTTCTGTATTTGTCCTTCTCAGAGCTCATCACACCCCCTGGGAGTGATTATGGAAAAGCAAGGTGCGGCAAGCCCAGGCCACCTGCTTCGGCCAAGAGCTTGGACCCCAGGCCCATGCCTGACTGATATTTCACACTTGCAGCTTCCGTGAATGACTTTCAAATTCCACAATGTGACTGTGTAGGGCTGATGGATGCCAATGAGGAAAAATCACTAGTTTTGAAAGTCTAGTTGGAGAGTGCAGGAGAGAAAGATATAGGGGGAGGGGCAAGGCAAAAATGCAAGCAAGCCTACAATGATTTCAGTCTATCTGAAAACCGGCCACCAACGCATAGCCTTTGTGACTCCCAGGACTTAGGCTCCCGGTGAGGAGCCTCCCTGGTCTTCCTATCTCATTCCCTCTCTTCCCTTTTTCCAGCCAACGAGCTTCTCCCACTGCCATGCCAACATCACTCTTTGAACGCCCAGGGAGGCACGTCTACAAGGACGAGGTCTTTGCCAAGGACCCTCCTTCCCTCTGCTCTAGAAGTCATAATTTACCATCAGCCCAGGCTTCCCACCCGAGTCCTCCTCCTTGGAGTGGTGTTGGGGTGGGAGGACCATGGTGGACATACACCAGTCCTCCATCATCCCAACTAGAATGCACGACTGGTTAGTTCTACACAACCTCCGCTTGCTTAGCAAACCCCTTCCCTCTGTTTCGAACAGGTTCCTGCATCTTGCTTCTCAAAGCCTGCAGCTTTCTTTATTCAGCTCTTTTTAAAAATGGCCTTCTGGGTAGAGATCCCTTTTCCCAATTGCCAGCATGGCACTGTCCTCAGCACCTCAACCCAAACACATCCAGGATGGCCTCAGTCCTCTCTGCTTTCACTGCAGGAGGCTCCACCCGTCCACCTGGCAGATCAGAGCCTCGTGTGCCTTTTGCACGCTCTCTCCTCCTCACGCTTACAGCCCATTCTGCGCAGCAAGCCCTTTCTATCCTCCCACCGCCTTTCCACCCGCGCTTCTGTTTCCCAGTCAGCTGTGCAATGTGAATCCTGCAGGTAGGAGAAGGGCATTATAATTCGGGAATCAAATTATATGGAGCCCTAGCTGGTTTGGCTCAGTGGATAGAGCTTCGGCCTGTGGACTGAAGGGTCCCGGGTTTGATTCCGGTCAGGTCCCTTTCGTTTTTCCAGCCAGTGATCTCCCAATACTTCCCAAGGTCACTCTGAACTCCTGCAATTCTCTCTTCTCTGTCAGAATCCTACCAATCCTCATGGACAATTTCATTTGTCCATTCAAAAAATATTTGTTGCGCCCTGGCCTGTGTGGCTCAGTTGGTTGGGCTTCATCCTGTGCACCACAAGGTTGCCGGTTTGTGGGTTGCAGGCTTGATTCCCAGAAGGGGGTGGTCAGGAGGCAGCCAACTGATGTTTCTCTCTCATTGAAGTTTCTCTCCCTCTCCCTCTCCCTTTAAAATCAATAAAAAAATATTTAACAAATGATCTTACTTATATGTGGGACCTAATGAACAAAATAAACTGATGAACAAAATAGATCCAGAGACATAGAAGCATGGAACAGACTGACAAATTTCAAAGGGAAGGTAAGGGTGAGAGGGGTGGTGGCGGGGAGAGAGATTAACCAAAGGACTTATATGCATACAAAGGCCGGGTGCATGAAAATTCATGCACTGGAGGGGGGTCCCTCAGCCCGGCCTGCCCAATCTCACAGTCCGGGAGCCCTCAGGGGCGGGAGGTGACCTGGCAATCAGGGGAAGACGACGCCCCCATCACACCTCTGCTGCTGCCACTGCCAGCAGCGCAAGCCTCAGCCCAGCCCTGGTTACCTGAGCCTCGGGTGGCCCTAGGCGGCTGGGCAGCCACCATCCAAGGCTTGCCTGTACTTCGAGCTGACCCTGGGCAGCTGGGGGGCTAGGGGACTGGGGGACTGTGGAGGCAGGCGCGTGGAGCAGTCAGACCCACCTGGGGGCGGGACCGGCTGTGCCATGCGCCTGCCGCCCTGGCAGGGCTGAGGGGACTGGGTGCCGCCATCTTGTGGTTGTGGGCGCTGCTATCTTTGAGAGCATGGCAGTGGGCGCTGCCATCTTTTATGAGGGTGTGATGGTAAATTAGCATATTCCCTCCTTATAAGATAGGATATATAACCCATGGAGATAGACAATAGTGTGGTGAAGGCCTGGAGCGGGGGGCAGGGTTGGGATGGAGAGAGTCAATGGGGGAAAAAAAGGAGGGCATCTGTAATACTTTCAACAATAAAGATAAACTAAAAAATATGTATTTGTTGCCCAGCCAGCATGGCTCAGTGTTTGAGCATCGACCTATGAACCAGGAGGTCACGGTTTGAATCCTGGTCAGGGCATGTGCCCGGGTTGTGGGCTTGATCCCCAGTGTGGAGCATGCAAGAGGCAGCTGATCAATGATTCTCTTTCATAACTGATGTTTCCATCTTTTTTTCCTTCTCCTTTCCTCTCTGAAATCAATAAAAAAAAATATTTTTTAAAAATTTCTTTTGGGTTGAGGACTATGACATCCAGCACTGTTCGAGGCCCTGAGACATAGGTCAACCAATTAGGCAAGTCTTGATGTCACTCCTGACAGAGGGCAGACAGCACCACCTCCTGCACGCAGCCCCCTCAGCCAAATATCTCATCCACGAGGATCTGGTGTCTTCATCCCTCTAGCGTTTGCTTGCTGAGTTGCTCCTTTGATCCTTGCTTATTCTGACTATCTTATGCTACCCTTTATCTGTCCATGTGTGTTTGCTGCCTCATTGGACGGTGAGTCCCTCAAGGGCAGGACTGTGCTGCCTTCATTTTTGTATTACCCACGGCTCCTACTGCCAGACAGACACATAGTGGGTCCTCAAATATTTTTGGAATGAACCAATAATAATTTCTAAAAATCCAATGGCAGGAATTCGGTTTAGCTAGAAACACCAGGCTCCCAAGCCAAAAATTTAATAAAGACTCCCTTTATTCTTTGTTTAATGAAACCTAAACAGTGAGGCAGCGTTTGCCTCCCTTCTTCACAGCATATGCACTGCTTGTGTGACAATAGAGGAACAAGAATGTTTGTCCTTTATCGGTGCGTTCTCTTGTCATCTTGGCTACTTAACACCCTCCTTCCCCGCCCCCCCTCGAAATCTGATGCAAATAAATAGTTATTGAACAAAATTGAAAGCGGATCTGACCGTCAGCACGCTTCAGACGGTTTAGCTAAGTGTAAATTTGTAAAGCGTCTGAGGCACGTTGTATTAGAAGGGTCTGGCTGCACGGTAATTATCCCCTTTGATGATTAAATCGGGGATTCACAGTAAGAAATGCCTGTAACATTCCCAGCCTGTGACTTGTGTCAGATGGAGGAGAGGGGAGAGGGGCGGCATGGCCACGGTGTCTGTTCCTCAGCTCTGTGATGGAGCTGGGTTGGGCCGGTGGGGACGGGGCTGGGGTGGTGTGGAGAGCTGAGGTCATGCTGAGCTACCAGAGGAAAAAGCCGCAGTGTGTCTGGGCCCTCCTCCTATAAATCATGAGTTTGCAGCGCTGCTGGAAAACCGAATGCTCTGTTTCATTTTCCGACCCGAAGCACTGGGGTAGGTAACAGAGGCTGCTTCTTTGAGAACAGGCAAGCCCTGCTGTCTGCAGGAAGCTGGCGGGACACCTGCTCCAGCGGCCAGTCCCTCTGACCCAGCAGGAGGGCTGAGGCCACAGCCCAGCAAGTCTTGGGCCAGGCCCAACAGTCCGCCACACTCCCAGGTGGGATATCTGATGTTTCTCATAGCAATCATCACCATGGTAACAGAGTAATGACCTGTGAAATCATCTTTCTCCACTACTGAGCAGGGCAGTCCATCAGGGCAAGACTGTCCATTCATTTCATTAATCCTTTATTCCCAGGGCCTAGCATTGGGTCTATGCTCTGAATGAATGAATGAACAGATACAGCATCCAGCTGCCTTAGCAATAGCCTCGTGGGGATGGGGCGGGTGGATTCCTTGGCACTGACCCCTCCAGAATGGCTGAGGTGACTCAAATGGACCGCTGGGGCCCATTGCAGAGCCAGACTGGACACTACCAGCCTGCCCTCATCACATCAGCAGACTACCGACCAAGGCATCCACCCACCCACCTCAGCCCCATGCCTTCCACAGAGCATCCCCACCGTTCTTTCCCCATTAACCCCGCCCTTCCCAAACTGCCACGCCCTTTACCGTCCACCCCACGCTGCTCAGAGTGCTACACTGTTCATTCACTTATTCCATCGTAAACAATTTATAATGCTGCTTATTCACTTATTTCATCTCACCAACAATGATGATCGTATTTATGCTTTGGAAAGCGTTTCATGTGCCCTGGCCACCAACCAAGTTCCCAGACCCGCCAGGATGTGCGTGGTTTCAAACATTTCATGTTAGCTGCATAAATGCCCTTTTGCTTTTCAGATGCCGTGACCTATTTTTAGTTGGGAAAATAGGTCACCCTAGAATTGCTTCTCTTGTGTCCCTTGTGGTGGCTGGCATGCCTGGCCTCACGGAGGCCCTGGACAAACAGGACCGTGGAATGTTAGCACGGACAGGCCCTCACACATCCTCTCCCTGCGAGCGGGAGACCAGGCCTGGGACGGCCCGACAGTCAGCAGGACTGGGGATTTCACTGCCCTGCTGGAGAGGCCGGCACACACTGCCCACTTGTTACCATTTCTCCTCCGGCCACAGAGGGAGGCCGTCCAGCTATCCTGTGGCCATTGGGGGAAGCAGGTCTATATTTAGGCCTGGAGGGACCACCACCTTCTCGGCTGCACAGAGATGAACACAGCCTCCCTTTCCCCCCTAAACTCCCCGTGCAACCTGTTGTACCATCTCTCTGGTGGGAGAGCAAAACTCTGCCTGGGGATGCTGGGACTTTTTAGAGTTGATTCCTCCCTTTTGGGCCCCAGGCCTCCACCTCAGATGCCTCAGATGCTGGTGAGATAAGGCTGCTGCTAAGAAGAAAAAAAAAAACACAGTTGAAGCATTTGGTAGCTGTCTGTGACTAATAAAAACCTGGACTCCCGGAATCAAATGTTTGCAACAGCTTCAGTCCCTGTGGTTAAGAGAAGAAAAAGCTTTTTCAGGTCTCAGGCCCTTCCAGAAGGATGTGAGAGAGTGGAGGGCAGGGCACCCGCTTCTCCCAGCTCTGTCCTCCCCGTCCCGCTGGTGGCCCCCGCAGACGGCCTGGGCTGTCTGCTGTCACAAAGGAGAAACTGAGTCTCTGGGGCCACCGGGGGAGAGGCCACACCTAAATCCTACAGCCTAGATTTCCAATCAGTTCTAGTAACCTAATTGCTTTGGCAAAGGAGCCTTTAAAAAACGGGTCAGGAAGGTGAGGTGGGAGGTAGAGAAAAGGAAAAGACCCGACTGTTCCTTATCTAACCACACGTGGCCCCAGACACAAGCCTTTCTATGAGCACATGACTTAGCAATGCGCAAAACAGCCAGCTAGAGGTTTGCTCAGAGGGCATCTGGATTTGTCATCTCTCCTTATCTAATGCTTTTTCCAATCTGTCTACCCGCCACAGACCGGAAACAAAGCCTCTCGATTTAAGAACCTCTGGAATCCTGGGGATGTTGGTTGGGGCTCTGTTTTCTAGGTTTAAAACAGATCTGTTCCCTTGGAACCAATAGTCTTTCCCTTTTATTTTTCGCTCCTGCTTACCTCTTTGCAAGATTTTGTGGTTTTAAGGTTCAAGACTCATTGTCCCTGTGAAGAGGCTATTTTACAGCGAGGTGTCCAGAGACCTCTGAAGGGTTAGTTGCTCCAGACATACGGCTGCAAGCCTCAGGCTCCACTTGGACCACAGCCCACGAGTCCTGCCTGCAGCTCTGAGGTCTAAAACTTAGACTGCATAGGAAGAGATGACAGAAAAGGGAGAGCTGAGACTGCCTGGCTAATTTTCTGGATGAAAGGAACCCAGGCTGGTTCATCAGTTGTAGGACTAACTCCACAGTCTGCAAGCACTTTTACAAAGGCATCTGATTTTTTCCCCCCTTAGGAATATTTAAAACTGTCTTGTAAATGATGAGTGCATGCTGTGTTGTTCTGACAGCGTAATCATTGCCACTCTGGATTAGCTAGAAGGACTGGATTCAACCCGCTCATCTTAAAGAAGAGAATGGACTTGCCAGGTGTCCTAAATGCTGGCCAGCAGGTAGCTCCGGGCCCACACCTGTGAACTCTCCCTCGGTGGGGCCATTCACACAAAGAGGGTGTGCTCTTTCCCTGCTTTAGGAGGACATTTATGAGGTGTCAAGGGGCCACAGGGATGCCCCAAGCAGACAGAGGAGTCCACTGGAAGCAGTTAGCTCATTGAGTGAAATTCCATCAGCTGGGCCCCAAGGCTTAGTGACTCATGCCTCTGGCATCCCAGAGTGGGATGAACTTGGTCTGGACTGATGCACAGTTTTCTTCCACTCTCTGCTTCAGAAATTCCAGTGTGTTCCTGAGAAGGCCCACGCTTATGAGGGTCATCTCCCACGGTCTGTGATCTGAACCCAACCTCAAGAGGTCAAGGAGGATGGATATTATAGAGCTGGCTACGCCTCTGCAGAGTGAGGCTGTGAAGAGATGGGGTGTCTGCATCTCATTCATTGGACTAGTCCAGTCATTTACACCTGGGGTTCCAAGACACAGAGAAGGCATTAACTGACCCTTCACTTTGACCACACTCCACTCTTGGCCACATTTTTTCCCCCACTTTTGAATGTATGGTTCCTAAACTGGGGGAAATTGAGAGAGGGCTTTAGCTCTTACACTTTGTTGTAGAAGAGTGAGGGCAAGAAGTCTGCTCCTACTTTCAGGCCAAGGTCGTGAGGAGCCAGAGAAGAGGCAGGGAGAGAGGCAACCACACAGCACATACACTACCAGCATCCCTTCTCTGTGTGTGTGAGAGAAGAGAGAGAGAGAGAGAGAGAGACTGATTCACATAATGGTAGATATTGCCAATAACCAGCTGTGGGTGCCTGCTGTGTGGGCTGGGTGGGTGCACTTTCATAAGTGTGGAGTAACAAGGGATCTTAAAAATTGGCAATCTTAAAACGCCTTATCCTGTTTCCTCCCCAGTATAGAAATCTAGCTGCAATTTTCCTGGTCAGAGGACATCCAGTTCCTGTTTGAATCACTCCAGTGACAAGGAACTCACCACTAACAGGGCAACATCACCCACTGCAAACAGGCAGCCCTCAGTGTGACAGAATTTTGATGCTGAGCTGAAATTTACATCCCATTACCTTCCCATCCATCTTAATTCTGGGAGTTAATATAAATCATAAGCATTGTCTCTAGGATAACACTTCAAGTGTTTGAAGAGCACCACCATGTTCCCCACCACCAGATCGCTTTTCTTGACCCAATATCTTCATTTTCTCATATGATACAGTTTCCAGACCTGTCCCCATCCTGCTGGTCCCTTCTCTGGGTGACCTAGTTAAGAGAAGGCCCCATCTCCTGCCCCCATGGCTGCTTCGTGCTTCCCATGCCCAGCTCAGATCAGGACCCAAGTGACCGACAGAGACTTGGCCGACAGCAGCTGCCCTCTCACTCCAACAAGAATTGTTTGAGTTGTCTTGTACCCATGGTGTGGGGAAGTGGGTTTATGATATCTAAATCCAGCCTACCACCAGGAATGCTCAGGACCTACTCAAGAAGGCAAATAATCCCTTCCACTAATATTTACAGGGTAAAATAAGATTGTTGTTAGAGTAATAAATTTGACAGTAAAATAGTAGTCAAGTTTTCAGGCAAATTTAAATTGGCTAGTTGAAACAAGCTAATATTCTAGAAAAATTAATCGTACTGGACAAAAAGGTATTCCTAAAGTGTTAACTAAAATTTTTATTGGTACTTCATCTCATGATAAAATTGTGCACCATGTAATGAACCTAAACAGTAATATTATAGTGCAAAAAATTAAAAATTTAAAAGCCATCAAGACTACATTATAAAATTTTCAAAAGCCGCCTAACATTTAAATCAAAAAAGGAGGGGATAGTAGAAGAATATCATGTAAGCAAAAATATCCTGTAAGTAAATTACATCTAGAAAATTAATACTTTAGAAAATTAATTGTAAGGCTAAAGGCAAGACACCCATGAAAAACACACAAGGTGTCAAAACAAGCCAGAGGAAAATCATTTGGGCAAAAAATGAAATAGGATTCCAAGTCAAATTTATAGAAAATATTCCTTTATTAACTTTTGGTCGAGAATATGTTTGTATATTTTCAGAAAACCACTCCGAGACCATGTGGATTCCAGCAACAGAGAGGAATCGACAGTACTACTCCAGCCATGAAGACAGAAGAGAAGCAGTCCAGAGGTGGAAGATGCTGACGTGGCCTTCCCATACTAGCAGGTAGCAGCTGTGCATCACTGCAGGTTGCCCAGGACCAAACCAGAGAGAGTCGGACCTGCATTACCACCATTTGTCCACCATCCAGAACTGTAATGTCAGTGCTGACATGTACACATAAGGAACTGTTGGACATTGAAATTGGGTCTCAAAAGAACTGTTGGCCCAGAAAGAAACTCACTACAGACTGATTCATTTGCCTGTCACCATAACCATTATTGCTTGTCTCATTTTCGGTTCTTATAAGTGTATTTCTAATAGCACATGATCTCACTCATCTAGGGGAAATAATGAACAACATAGACTGATGAACAAGAACAGACCCAGAAACAAGGAGGCATGGATCAGACTGTCGGGCCTCAGAGGGAGGCTAGGGGAGGGTGGGGGTAAAGGGGAGAGATCAACCAAATGACTTGTGTGCAAGCATATGAGACTAACCAGTGGTTAAGGACAACAGGGGGGTGGGGGCATGTGTGGGGAGGGGTGTGGAATGGGAATGGGGGGATGAGGACAAATATGTGATACCTTAATCAATAAAGAAATTTAAAAAAAAAAAAAGAGAGAGAGAGAGAGAGAGGGCCCCAGAACTGAACCCTGCACTTATTTCTTGGTCCAAAATGCAAAGACTTTAGGGAAATAACTCTTCTTTTAATGTATGGGTTTATATTTACTTTATTTTTAGCCGCCATATCATCCCTGTGGCTTATACTGAGCTGTTAATCAACCAACCCCCTTCAGGGATATCCTATCTAATAATAGAGTAACATGTAAATTACCATCACTCCGATACGCCCATGATTGGGCGGCGGGAGGCTGGAGGGCGGGACTCGGGGTGGCCTATCCTGCCCATTGAGAGGCACGGATCCGCTGCCACTGAGGGGGGCTACCCTGCTGTTGAGAGGCGCAGGGTGCAGGACTCCCGCCCCCTGTGCCTCTCAACGGCCAGATCCGCGGCCGCTGAGGGAGCCTGCCGCGGACACCCAGCTGCGCCTCTCAACGGCAGGGTAGCCATGTGTCCACGGCAGCCCCCCTCAGCGGCCGCGGACCATCAAAAGTGGGGGAGCTGGGTGCCTGTCTGCTCCGGCACCAGGCCTTTCAGAAGCCTCCACCGAGCCGGAGGCTTCTGAAAGGCCTGGTGCACCAGCGGACAGGCACCCAGCTCCACCGCGAAAAGCGAAAGTGTGTAGGGGACCCTACATGTGCATGATTCAATCATGCACTGGGCCTCTAGTTTTAAATATAATTAACATTTTTCAGTCACGTGCCATAGCTTTTTCTCTGTGGCTGATCGCGCGCCCCCGCAACACACACACACACACCCTTAACCTTGATATAGGACCTTCTATTCATCCCTAATATGTTATAGGGCCTATCATTTCAACCTACTGAGGTTTTTCTGAACCTCATTCCATAATGTTCTATACCAGTGGTCGGCAAATGGCGGCTCGCGAGCCACATGCAGCTCTTTGACCTCTTGAGTGTTCTAACGCCACTTCTTCAAAATAGACTTGCCCAGGCCGAAAACCGACTTCTGCGCATGGGCCACGAAGTTTCAATCGCACTGTACGTGCGCGCCCACATGTGGTATTTTGTGGAAGAGCCACTCTCAAGGGGCCAAAGAGCCGCATGTGGCTTGCGAGCCGCGGTTTGCCGACCACTGTTCTATACCAACAACCTTCATGGTTTTCTGTCTAAAATGAATTTGATCAGTACTCATCTTAATCTCCATGTAAATTTCTGATAATGATGGAGAAGCAGGAGAGGAGCCCTGGGAGACACCATAGAGCCCATCCCCTGTGTTCACACTGGCCACTCAGCAGCTGTCCTGGGTACCATTAGTCAGCACACTGTGTCTCCACCCACTGGCATGCCCACCAAACCCTATCTTGTCCTCTCATCCACGCCATTAAAAAGAGACATTTCTTTAGCCAAGAGAAGTGACTCCATGACTTCAGCTCCTGACAGGCTATTACATGAGGTATTTCAGAGGAACTTTCCAGCAGCCCATAGAAATCCCCTAGGTGGTCTGGGCGGCTCCCTGCCCATCGGGCCAGCTCTGCCAGGAAGCACAGGCTTTAGCCACGAAATCCTGGATGGAAGAATTCTCTGGCAACTCTCAAAGGCTCTCCTTAGACATCCTGAGATCTGTGCCCTTTCATGACCTACTTTCATCAGACACCACAGGGAAGAGGTACAGGGCACTGCCCATCAGTTGAAAACTTCCTCAATGTCTGTGGCTGGACATGAGAGCCCCCAGTCTGACTTGTGGGAACCAATCATCTGGCTCCTGAGAACCAGTCTGGCTCCCGAGAACCAGTCTGGCTCGATTTGTAGATGGTAAGAGGGAGGCCTTCTAGGAAAGGGCAGAGTCTGAAAGATGGTGGAAGTCATCTAGCCCTTCAACTCGATGTCCCCCAGGTAGTCCTCTCTGAGTTACTGTAAATTCATTCAGGATCTAGGCTCCTTCCGGTGTCCCCAAAGGTATGCATCTTGCCTTCTCAGATTATAAGGGCTGGAGGACAAGGGCCAAGTTTTCCTTCCCTAATGGTGTCCCAGACTGTGATGTGCAAGCAGCAGACACCCAGCAAATGCCCAGCATAAAGGTAGGTACCAAGCTTTCTTACCATGGATTCTCGACCCTTCCAGAATGAGAAAGTACTGTCCAACATATTTTTTCAATCACGTTTCTACCTATTATACCCAATTAATTCTACCCAATTTTCATATGACCTTATTTCCCCTTCAAATGCTCAGCATTAGAAGTGCCCACAGAGGTAGCCAATAAAAATTCTCTGTTGAAGTGGTATTCACAGAGTCCTTTTCCTGAATCATTTTTGTACATTTTGGCCTACCTCCTTTTGCTTCAAACCATCAATGATTTTCTTATGCCCAGAAGGCTGGATCTTCACTTGACAATCAAAGTGGATTAGCCTAAGGTTCTAAGCTGAACAGAGGCCTGTTAAAGATGTTATAAATAAGCTCACTGTCCTAGTAGGCAGGGCCATGCTGTAAAGGAATGAGTTGCTTCTGTGTACTTCTCATCGCTGTTTAGTTTGATGTTTCATCCTGGGAGACTCTTCACCTACGGGGATAATGGTCTTTGGTTTGCATTCCTGGGAAGAATATTTGGGAATTGGAGATATTGTTCCCATTAGGTCCCTAGCATTATTTCTATTGGATAAAATGGTGACTTAGATAGAACCCCTGCCCTCCAGGAGCTTCTAATCTCATTGGAAAGATAGGATACACATAAGTGGTGCTAATTATACTATATGAGGTTATGAAGAATGGAGATGAAAAGTGTGAAACTGGGTTGGAAAAGTCCAAATCATAGGCTTCATGGTAAAGCAAAGTACTGAAGCCCTAAATAAAGTACATTAACTATAAGAATCTCTTCTAGTTATTCCTAAAAAATCGCATTTGAAGAATGTTGGCTAGAGGTGGTCTCATCCTGCCAGCTGAGAGAAGGCTAAAGGTCCTATCCTATGCTACAGGGCAGGCTTGGACAAGTTCCCAGCATGCTCTAGGAACACATGAGAAAAGAGCAGGACCGTGTGAGTCATGAGAGGAAACATGAAGACCACAGTCTGGGTAGAACTTCCTCTGAAGCCCAAATAGGGCAATTTCAAGAGTCACCTTTCTTCAGCATTAGTCTTGGGGTTAAAGCACAGTGAAGGCTCCTTGGCCTGGACTCATGCAGCTCCCACTGCCCCTGGGGGATGACATCCAACATGTTCCTTGAGAAAGGCGTCTTGGCTGCCTCCTCCTCTGGCCCCATGCCCCACATTTCCTGCACAGAAGAGCAGTGCCATAAATATCTGCTAATTTCACTGTTTCAGTGGAGAGCTTGTCGAAAAGATAAATCTGAAATGAAGCCATAAATGTAGAAGAAGGGTCACGAGCCTCTTGCCTTTCCCAGATGCTGGCTCGGGCCAGGCTGGCAACCTCAGAGTCATCTGCGAGAGCTGGAAACAATAACCAGGCCCCACAGGGGGAGGTTCTGATGCAGCGGGTCTGAAGGGAGGCCCCAGGGTCTGCATGTTAATAAACAGTGAATTGTACTTTTATACACAGCTGGAACCAACAGTTTAGAAAATGTTTTCTCTATTTTTTTTATCAATGTCAAGAAACTTTAATATACATACTATTTAAACCCATGATTCCATAAATCCACTTCTTGTTCAAAATTCTATTGAAATGATAAAAAATGAAATCAAAGACTATGAATAATGATATGTATAGTAATCCTATGTATACTGATCTGTACATGTCCAACATGCAAGAAAGGATACCTACATTATAGCAGGTTCATAAGATAAAATATTTGGCAACTAATAAAAAACAAATGATTTGGAGAATCTTTGATAACATGATAAAATTTTCAGGATATATAACACAGAATTAAAATTTTAGATATAAAACTTTGAGTCATAAGATTTCAACATTATAAATATTACCTAATATCTGCATTTTTAAATGATTCTGATCCCCAGCTACATTTGGGAATAACTTCCCTGTGGTAGCCCCCTCCATGATGGCCCCAGTGATCACCTCCTGTGTCACTCCCTTGGGTAACCTCCTCCCACACTGTACACAACTGTTTTGTGTGACTAACAGAATACAGCAGAAATGAAGGGGTAGCACTTCCGAGATTAGTTTAGGCAATACTGTGGCTTCTAAGTTTTGCTCCCTCTCTCTTTCTCTTTTAAATCACTCACTCTGGAGAGAGACATGTCTTAAGGAAACTTAGGCAGCCTGCGGAGAGGACCAGGGGGCCTCCGCTGACAGCCAGAAAGAAACTAAAGCCTGCCAACAAACACATGAGTCAACTGGGGAGAGGATCTCCCAGCCCCAGCAGCCTGACTGCAACCTCATCAGACTCTGAGCAGAATCAACCAGCTAAGCCACTCCTGGATTCCTGACCCTCCAATCTATGTGAGATAATAAAAGTTTGTTGGGTGAAGCTGCAAAATCTGGGAGGTAACTTGTTACGTAGCAACGGATAGCTAATACATTTCCCTAGTCCAAAGGGCAAGCTCCTGAACATAGCACAGAAGGTCGTTCATGCCCACCTTTCTAGTTGCACTTCTCATGACCCCCAGATTCACATTTTTCTTGAGCAGTACAGGCCTGCTTATCCCCAGTTCACACCTCCATGCCTCTGTGCCTTTGCCCAAGCCATTCCCCACTGATGCCCTTTCCCCACTGATGGCATCCCCTTCTCCAGAAATCCTCCCTAAATGCCCCCCCCACACCAAATTATGTTGGCTTGGTCCCCCTCCTTAGTGCTCACACACTTCTTGAAATCAGTAAGTGAAAAGTGAGTTACATGTAGAAAAAAAAAAAAAAAAAAAAAAAACATCTGCCCGGCCAGTGTGGCTCTGTGGTTGAGTGTTGACCCAGTGCACATGCCTGGGTTTCAGGCTCGATCCCCAGTGTGGGATGTGCAGGAGGCAGCTGGTCAATGATTCTCTCTCATCATTGATGTTTTTCTCTCTCTCTCCCTCTCTCTTCCTCCCTCTGAAAACAATAAAAACATATTAAAAAGAGAAAGAAAAGAAAACATCCATATGAAGGCGTCAAGAGCACGACTTGCCTCTACGTGGTTGATCAACGAATTGTCGAATTTGAACCCAGGAATCCTTTTCTCACTGCACACCACACCCACGTCTTCTGTATGCTTGCAGTCGGTGACACCCCAGCCATTGGAGGAGCAGGCTGCGAGGGTTGCCTCTTTGCCAGTGCAGTAGACATTGTCCAACCAGATGGGCCCTGAAGGAAGCAGAGAAGAGAAAAACCAAGCACTATGTCAAAGTAGATTTGAATTTGGGGAGGGGGAGGGCACCAAAGTTGTACACAGAAAGAGAATTTTTCTCTAATCTTGGCAGCTGTGTGTGGTCATTAATTGATTTTTAGCATGTTAAGATATTGCATATAGTTCTAGACCATCTGGATTCCCTTGCCAGAAGGACACGGTAGATTGAACATGATCAGGGTAGAAATTAGCGTTGAGCCCGGATGTCACACGGCGTAGGGGAAAGAGCGGGGACTTTGGATACTAAGCTAGATTTGAATTCTGGCTCAGCCTTGGTTAAAGCCTTTTCCTCATCAGTAAAGTGAGGATAATAAAGACGCTTGAATCGCAGGAGTGTGGGCAGGAGAGATAATACATGGCACATGTCTAGTTTATTGTTGGCCCATAGTTACTAAAAAATGATAGTGATGATAATGATGATGATGATGATGTTAGTTATACTGACTATGATGTAAGCCAGACTCACCTTCACCTGTAGCAGAGGCTGGACCATGACCCCTCAGCCATTCTGCACCTGAGGCTTTGAAGGTGTTTCCCTGTGTCACCTCCCCTGACTTCCCCATACTTCAGGGAAGAGGATGAGGTGACCTTGTTAGTCACACTTCACAGATGCAGAGCTCTGCTTCAGAGGGCAACTCACTCTGCAGGCCACCCCCTGAGCCTGGTGCCCTGGTCTGTTCAGTGTTCTTCTCACTGCCTGAAACTTCCATCCACTGACTCCAAGACTAACCCACAGAGCCACCTCCTTACTTTTCAGAAGTCAGGTGACGAGGATGTGGAGAAATTGGAACCCTTGTGCACTATTGGTGGGATTGTAAAATGGTGCACCCACCATGGAAAAGAGCATGGTACTCCCTCAATAAATTAAAAACAGAATTGCCATATGATCCAGAAAGTCCCGGAAGAATGGAAAGCAGGGCCTCATAGAGCTATTAGCACACCCATGTGTCTTACAGCATTATTCACAATAGCCAAGAAGTGGTATATCCATACAGTGGAATATTATTCAGCCTTAGAAAGGAAGGAAATTCTAAAAAAAAAAAAAGGGAGGAAATTCTAACACATGCACAATATGGGTGAAATAGGCCAGTCACAAAAAGGCAAATCGGCATGTTTCCACTGACATAGGTACCTCGTGTAGTCAAAATTCATAGAGACAAACGTAGAATGGTGGGTGCCAGGACTGGAGGAGACGGGATGGGGAGTGGTTGTTCAATGGGGACAGAGTTTCAGTTTCCCAAGATAAAAAGTGTCCTGGAGATGGTCACACCACCATGTGAATGTTCTTAACACTACCCAACTGTACACTGGAAACCAGTCAAGATGGCATGTTTTTTTTTGTGTGTGTGTGTGTGTGTTTAATGTTTTTATTGATTTCAGAGAGAAAGGGAGAGGGAGAGAGAGATTGAAACATCAATGATGAGAATCATAGATGATGAGAATCATTGATCGGCTGCCTCCTGCATGCCCCCCATCGAACCCACAACCCAGGCATGTGCCCTTGACCAAATCGAACCTGGGACTCTTCAGTGTGCAGACCGATGCTCTATCCACTGAGCCAAACCGGCTAGGGCAAAATGGCATGTTTTTAATGTTAGGTGCATTTTACCATAATTAAAATTAAAAAATTTTAAAGGACTACAGGGTTTTTCAAATAGTGATTTTTATAAGTGCCGCTACCACATGAAAGGAAACAAAATCAGGCAAGCCTATCATGCTTCTTAAGGCTCCATGTAGAACCCTATAGTGTAATGAGGTCAGATAACAGGGTCCCCCATTCTCTCTCAGGCTTGGGTACTTCCTGACTTGGTCAACCACTTCAACAAGCCTGTTCCCCATTTCCAAAGTGAAAACAATGACACCCAACAAACAGGTTGCCATGGATATTCAATGAGATAATCTTGTTCCTGGTACATTTTCAACCTCCCTTTCCCTTTCCTTCTCTCAGTAAGTCAGAAAAACAATGAATACTGTTGTTCCCACGATGCCAGGAAGAAGCAGATAAAAACACTCCCACTGTGGAGGTGAGGAAACCAAGGAGACTCTGAGGCTCTGAAGGTCAGGGAGGACGCAGGGCCAGTCTCCGGACATCGAGGCCCCGTGACACGTGTCCACTGTGACAGATGGCTGGTCAGGCCCCAACAGGAGCGCTCTGGCCGCATTGAGGGGAACAAAGAGCTATTGAAAACATCTGGGCTGAGGTTTTCCAACTGGTTTCTCAATTTGGCCCGGTTTCCAAGCCATCAAGCTCCACTTGAAACATATGCTCCCTAACCGATTGCTGTTTCAACAACAAACCAATGTTTGTCTTGCTAAGTAGCAGCAAGGAAAAGACCCTCCACGGCTGACGCGGCCTCTTCCTGGGAACATTCTGTAGCAAAGCTGCTGAAGGGACAGAGGTGCTGGGAAGAAGCAGCGCCCTTATCCCATCGGCAATGAGAGGAACCACCCTTGCTAAGGGGACGGGGAGCCAGATAGCACATGGCTAAAGGCAGCATGAAAAGCTAAAAAATTTACACCAGGTTCTGCTTAACTTCTCATAAGGAATGTTTGCAGTTAGCCCCTGGAGTGTTCATGGGAACTAACTTAACCTCAAAGAACTTTCTTTCTTTCTTTTTCTTTCTTTCTTTCTTTCTTTCTTTCTTTCTTTCTTTCTTTCTTTCTTTCTTTCTTTCTTTCTTTCTTTCTTTCTTTCTTTCAATGTTTTATTGATTTCAGAGAGAGGAAGGGAGAAGGAGAGATAGAAACATCAATGCTGAGAGAGAACCATGGATCGGATGCCTCCTGCACATCCCACACTGGGGATCGAGCCCACCACCTGGGCATGTGCCCTGACCGGAAATCGAACTGTGACCTCCTGATTCATGGGTCACTGTTCAACCACTGAGCCACACCAGCAGGGCAGAACTGCTTTCTTAAGAAGCTTCAATTCACCCCCAATCATTCTACTCTTTGCACATTCTCACCCGTTATTTCTTAGATGGTAGAAATACAAACTTCTATGCAGCCCAAGATAGCATCACCGTGCATGTATTCTCATGTGGCCTGAATTCATTACAATTTTTTTCCCTGTTTACTTAATGCCCATCAACTAGACCAGTGATGGGCAACCTTTTGAGCTTGGTGTGTCAAACTTCGCCAAAAAACTGAGCATAACTCGGGTAGTGTGTCACTTTGAGGAAAAAACATTATTTCACAATATTTATAGTTTAAATAACATAAATGTATAATTGTTATATATAATTGTATTTAATAAACCTCAGCGGCCGCGTGTCATCAGAAATGGCTACGCGTGTCAGTGCTGACACGCGTGTCATAGGTTCGCCATCACTGAACTAGACTGTCCTGATCCCAAAGTGGCCAGCTCTGGCTCTGCCCACTAAAGGCAGATTCTAGGCTCAGCGCAACAGGTGCCATCTACCAGCTGCTAGGAAGGTGGCATTTGGGTCACATGGGGGGTCAAACCTTGGACACAAAATGCCAGTCAAAACTTCATTTCTCCTTTTCCACTCACGTACCCTAAGAAATGCTTCTGGCCCTGGGCGGTTTGACTCAGTGGATAGAGCGTCGGCCTGCGGACTGGAGGGTCCCAGGTTTGATTCCGGTCAAGAGCATGTACCTTAGCAGCTGATAGATGTTTCTCTCTCATCGATGTTTCTAACTCTCTATCCCTCTCCCTTCTCTCTGTAAATAATCAATAAAAAATATATTTAAAAAAATTAAAAAAAGAAGAAATGCTTCTGACATGAGGAGAAGAGATGTATAAACAAATCCACAGACCACTGGGAAGAGGAAGATCAGAAATGAATTTCTACTTGAGCACCAGAGCTGCCAGGGAAATGGAAATTGTTCAAGTTAGGATCTTTGGGGCCTCACTTGGTCACCTGCGGGCGTTGTCACTGATCTGCACTGGGAACCAGATCCCATCTCGGACCTAGGACAGGCAGAGGAAAGCAGCCGCCTTCGGCTCAGGTGGCTGGGAGACCCGTCCCAACGGTGAGCAGTGGGCAGCTGTCCCTCTAGAACCCTCTTAGGGCTGGAGATTTCCCTGAGCTCAGTGGCGCTTTGGGAGAAAAGACTGTAGACAAGCCAGGCTGGAAGACCCAGGAGCTGTGGGGACTCCCTGGCTTCCTTACTACACCGTGACCTTGAGGGAAGTAGGTGACAGTGAACCCTCCTGGAGGGTCGCCTTGGAGGGGTGCTGCTGCGCATCCCAGCTCTTCCACAGAGCCGACTCTCGGGTTCAGCAAACTCATTAGTCAACAGAGCCAAATATCAACAGTACAACGATTGAAATTTCTTTTGAGAGCCAAATTTTTTTATACTTAAACTTCTTCTAATGCCACTTCTTCAAAATAGACTCGCCCAGGCCGTGGTATTTTGTGGAAGAGCCACACTCAAGGGGCAAAGAGCCGCATGTGGCTCGCGAGCCGCCATTTGCCGACCACGGGCCTAGGGGAACACCCCCCAGCCTGGTCGCAGTCTCTGGTCACTATGCCACGTACTGTTTGCCACCTGTTCTTAATAATCTCCCAAATCGGCATGAATCAATCGGCTAATATTGACTGAGTTCCCACTATGAACCCAGTGCTAAAAATCCTAACTGATTAAATCAAATACTTACATTTAAAAGGTCTCCCATGAGCCCTGACCCGTTTAGCTCAGTGGATAGAGCATAGGACTGTGGACTGAAGGGTCCCAGGTTCGATTCTGGTCAAGGGCATGTACCTTGGTTGCGGGCACATCCCCAGAAGGGAGTGTGCAGGAGGCAGCTGAATCGATGTTTCTCTCTCATCAATGTTTCTAACTCTCTAACCCTCCCTCTCTCCCTTCCTCTCTGTAAAAAAATCAATAAAAATTTTTAAAAAATAAAAATAAAAGGTCGCCCATGATATAAATCAATTGACCACTTTCTGTGGATAGCATGAGGACTGTTAAATTATTATAGCATCTGTTTCTCCCTTCCTCTCTTGGATACTTCTTTCCTATGTCTTGATGGTTTCAACATCCACACAGATTACCTTTCCAGTACTTCTGGACTCATTGTCACTCAACCTCCTCTCGCCAGTGACTTTCCTCCACGCTACGTCAGCTACTACCCATGGCCATAGACCTTGTCATTACCAATAACCGTACACCCCCCCCATCTCCATTTGTATCCTTGTGCCCTGTGCCCATGTCCCTACCCCATCTCTCTAACAGACTTTTCTAGTATTGCAATCTCTGCAGAGACCCACAATCCATTGATCCCAGCTTGCGACTGTCCGTCACTCCCCATGCAGCACTGTCTGTGGACCATGATTTGAATTCCTCTACTCCCTTGAACTTTTCTCCCATCATCAAACCTGAATGACACCATCTGAGCCAGGTCACTGCCTCTCCAGCCACCCCTTGCCCACTCCTGGGCAAATGAAAGTGGAGGGGGGACCACACCCATTTTGTCTGATGACAGGTAAATTTTAAGTTTGTGTAGAAATAAAATAAAGTTATCACTGTAAAAAAAAAAAAAACACCCACAGTCATTGGAAAGTACTTGTTATAAATATTTAGGCTTAGCTCAGCCGGTGTGGCTCAGTAGTTGAGTGTTGACCCATGTACCAGGAGGTCATGAGTTTGATTCCCAGTCAGGGCACATGCCCAGGTTGTAGGCTTAATCCCCAGTAGGGGGTGTGCAGGGGGCAGCGGATGGATATTGTTATTCTTATCAATGTTTCTATCTCTCTCTCTCTCTCCCTTCCTCTATTTCTAAAATCAATTAAAAATATTGAAAATAATAAAATAAAATATTTAGGCTTAGACAGCCTGGAATAGAAAACAAAGTTGATGTTACCCGCCGATCACTCAACTAGCAGAATAAACAGAGATGTGTGACTATGGAGAAGTGTCTGGAGTTTTGTAAAGAAGACAGGAAATGGGTTTAAGAGCCCAGCACTTGCTAACTCATTTTTGCTGCTTTTACTCTGGTCCCTGCCTAGGAACCCAGAGTCAGCATCAGAGAACATGTCACTCCAAGTGCGGTTACTCCAACAGGATATATTCAATTGCACAGAAGTGAGACATGCATGACATGGAGTTTCCTTTCTCTGATAACTTCTAGAATAACAGAAAGCCAGGGTTGCAAGGGGCCATAACAATGATATAATTCAATGAACCCCAAACCTGGCTATGTACAGTCACTTGGGAGGTTTCCAAAAGCCACAGGGTCTTAGACTCCAGCCCAGACCCTAACCCAGAATACCATGGGTTAGTCTCCCCAGGTCTGCTTATGCTGTCAGCTGGCATTACTCCACTAGTCCTGGATGAGACTCTGGGCACCTCTGCTTTCGTCCAGGCAGCCAAGTTGCTTTTCCAACTCAGGGATGCCAACTCTCTGCTTCTGGATTATTATTTTTTTAAAATAATGCTCTCCCTCTGAATTTACTTTCCAACTTAGGCTCATAAACTGTGAAAGTTTCAAAAGTTCTCTATCCTATATAATAAAAGCCTAATATGCTAAGTGTCTGGTCATCCATTCAACCAATCAAAGCATAATATGCTAATGATATTCTAAGGCCGCTCAAGCGCTCGCTATGACGTGCACTGACCACCAGGGGGCAGACACTCCAACCAGTAATTAGCTTGCTGCTGGGGTCCGGCCGATCAGGAGATCAGGACTGAGGGAGACGGGCTGGACATGCCCTGGAGCCCTCTTGCAGTCCCTCCTGGGCTGGCCAACCTCCTGCGTCCCTCCCCGGCCTTGATTGTGCACTGGTGGGGTTCCTCGGCCTGGCCTGTGCCCTCTCGCAATCCAGGCTGAGGGACCTCCCCCACTCCGAGTGCACAAATTTCGTACACTGGGCTTCTGCTATAATATACCATATATATATTGATTTCAGAAAGGAAGAGAAAGGGAGAGAGAGAATCATTGGTCAGCTGCTTCCTGCATGCTCCCCACTGGGGATCAAGCCTGCAACCCAGGCATGTGCCCTTGACCAGAACTGAACCCAGGACCCTTCAGTTCGCAGGCCAACACTCTGTCCATTAAACCAAACCAGCTAGGGCTCAAAAGTTCTTGAGAGCCCAACTTCCAGAGTGGGAAACTGAGGGCCAAAAGGAGTAACACCTTGTGCTTAAGGACAGAGTTAGTTAGGTCAGCAGCAGGCCTATGCTCAGGTTCTAGGCTCCAACACCTGCTCTCCCTCAAAGCTCTTCCCCCCCTCTCCATTATCCTATCTAACAAAGAGGGAATATGCTAATTGGCCCTCAAGCCATCGCAAAGATGGCGGCACCTACAGCCAATGAGAGAATGTGCTAATTGACTGCTCCGCCCTCAAAGATGGTGGTGCCCACAGCCAATAAGGAGGAAATAGGCTAATTGACTGCCCGCCCTCAAAGATGGCGGCACCCACAGCCACAAGATGGCGGCACCCAGTCCCCTCAGCCTCAGCTCTGCGCTCCTGCCTCTGGAGTCCCCCAGTCTCCTCAGCCTCCCAGCCACCCAGAGCCAGCCTGAGGCTCAGGCAAGCCTCGGATGGTGGCTGCCCAGCCGCCCAGGGCCGCCCAAGGCTCAGGTAACCAGGGATGGCCGAGGCTTGCGCTGCTGGCAGTGGCAGCAGCAGAGATGTGATGGAGCATCGCCTTCCCCTGATCACCAGGTCGCCTCCTGCCTCTGAGGGCTCTGGGACTCTGATAGGGGGCAGGTTGGGCTGAGGACCCCCCGCCTCCAGTGCATGAATTTTCATGCACCGGGCTTCTAGTATATATATATCTCCATCCCAACTTTGGTAATTAACCCAAAGCAGCTATGTTCCTGCTATGGCAAAGCTCAAAATAGCACCTGAGTGTTGAACTAGGGACAGGAGGGTGTGGAGAGTCAGAACGTGGCCTCTGGGCAGCCTTTGTGAGAAAGAGCAGAAGGAAGTCCTTGGAAGAACGGTGGGGAGAAAGGCACCAGCTCTGCTGGCAGATGCAACCCCAGCCAGGCCACATGTGGGGGAGAGGAGCACAGACTGACTTCAGCCCCTGCCTAAGGCACCAACCAGTTTGGTTCACCGAGGACACCAGACTTTGTGCACTAAAACCAGGAAATCTGGCAAAGCAGACCTGTTGGTCACTGTGGGGTTCCCCAGCACCCCTCCACTCCCACCTTCTTGCACAAACGCAGAAGGCTGCCCAGATGGAATTATCAGGAATTCAGACTTGACAGCAATGGCAGATTCCTTTCCCAGGCTAACCGCACGCAGCCCATTCCGGGGTTTCCAGGGAACGGCACTCGTTCCAAAGCACAGAGTGTTTACCTTCCCCTTTGCCGTAAGAGGAGCTGGCCGTCCAGGACTTGGCCTCCACGTATCCCAGCTCCCGGCAGACGACGTGGGCAGCATGGATGGAGAAGTCATCATCACACACGGTGCCCCACTGGCCCTGATAGTACACCTCTACCCGCCCCTCACTGTGCTTCCTCTTCTGCCCCGCCAGGCGCAGCTGGATCTTGGCAACATCGGAGGGCACCTGAGGCCGGTGGTACTCGGGTGCGGGCTGCTGGAAGTACTCCGGGTAGTGGGGCCAGCTCTCATACTGCGCCAGGCTCAGCAAGGGGAGGAGGGACAGCACAGCCAGGAAGCTGCAGAGGCAGGGGCCTCTGGGCCTCGCCATGCCTACCCTCTGGCTGGACAGCCTCTTGGGCGGGGACGGCAGCGGGTGCTTCGGGCTACAGGCAGGAGCCTCCTAGAAGAGAGGAGAGATGCAGGTTACAGAAATCTCCAGAATCTCAGGGACTTCCTACTCCTCTGCTTAGTAGTGAAAGCCCTTCACACTCGAGACTCCAACCTCCTCTCTTCTCCCACCTTTCATTTCAGCCAGAAAGGTCTGTGCACTCCCTCCCCCGCTGCCCACCCACCTTCCCCTATCTCTGAATTGCTTCTTTCCCCACGAGGTTCCTGGCAGAAAATGAAGCACACAGAGACTTAATTTGAGGAGCGTGTTTTAAAAGACTATTTACAGAGCCAGGAGCAGAGATAACAGTAATACCCGGGATGGTCATAGAGAGGCGCTGTTGGCACCGAGGCTGGAAGCGCAGAGAGGGCGTGGTTACCAGAGCTGGCGAGAGGGGCTAAGCTCAGAGGGCCACCTGTTTGGAGCTGTGGCCTTAGTGAAGGGTCTCAGAGCCAACCCACAGCAACAGAGGCAGGGGCAAGAAATACCCGGCCTCACTCTCCTCCTCCTCTCTCCCTTCCTGGTGCCTCCCATTGGGCAAACCCAAGAGTCTGCATGGGTTGGCCTCCTGGGCACAGGGGATGGTGGGGGTGGGGTGGGGGGAGAGACCCGGTGGAAGGGCTAGCAGAGGGTGTCCAGCACTCTCTCTCTCCCCACCTCTTACACCTTCTCCATCTCCAGGGCCCAGCTCAAATCCCTCCTTGGGCAACATCTCACTTCCAAGACAGGCTTATTATCTAGACATTCTTCTCACCCTGCCCAGACGTCCCCAAGTAGGTCACAAACTTCTTAAGGGCAGGACTTCTCTGGCTCCTCCAGAGTGAATAGCATAGGTTCATGGACCACCCCTAAACCACCTTGAATGAGAGGGTGATTTGTTCCAGGGCCCAAGCTGCTGGGGAAATGCTATACTGACTCTTGGGGACTCCCATGTAAGGTCCTCCCTCCCTCTGGACCTTACCTGACCTGGATGGAAGCAGCCTCTTCCGGGTGCTGAGAACACCCCCGGGAGGTCTGGTGTCTGTCTCTACTTGCTCCTGGGCGGCTGTTCCCTCTGCGCACACATCTGACCCCCTGGGCTCTGCCTTCAGACACCAGCACACGCCCACCGTGCCTCTGGTCGCAGCATGTCTTATACTCTGGGCCATGAGACCACTGAGGCCGCGGAGTGAGAAGGTCAGTGGCAAAGCCCCTTGAACAGCTGGACACAGGGCTTGTCCTTGGCTGAACTGTGGCTTCTGCAAGGAGCAGCCTCAGAGTGCAGCCTTCATGCCCTGGTGACAGCTCATAGACTCTGTCCCCGAGGGGTCTGTTCTTTGTACAGAGGAGAGGCATAAAGTTCTTCATGGCAAACGGAAAAGAGGCTGAGTGACCTGTCATTGGGGAAAGGAGGGCTGGACAGCAGAGCGGGGAAGAGCCGATTCTGGAGCCAGATAATCTGAGCTTGAATCCTCACTCTGACTCTTAAAAGCTCTACGACCTTGGGCAAAACACTTCACTTCTCTGTGCTTAGTTTCCTGTATGTGAAGTGGGGATGATAATTATATCTAGCTCATAGCATTGTTTTGAAGGTTGAATGAATAACATCTAATAAACACATTAGGAGCATCTAACAAAAATTTAAAATTCTCAAGATCATGGTCCCCATACCCAGACAGAGCCTGCCTCCAAGAGTTCCAGCATAAGGTCATATAACAAGATCATATGCCTTGGCCCTTGCATAATTCAGAGAGAGGGAAAACTATCTTAATGGGACTGCAGGTGTGTCTCGTGGAAAAGGAAATACACTTGGCATATGGGGCCCCCCAAAGCACAACCAGGACCAGTAGGTGGAAACTAAAGGGTGACATAGTACACTTCATTTTAACCAGGTACAGAGGGTAGGCTAATCGTACTCATGGCTCACCACCATCAATGAAGGACCAGGTAACTGCCCAGAGCTGCCCAAGAGGGATGATGTCACTGGCTAGAGGCAGTTTCACAACTGTTGGCATTGCCTGTCAGGGCCCCTCCTCATGGCGGGTGCTGGTGCGGAGATGACAGCGCTGAGAGGACAGTGAGGACTGAGGACTGTGGAAGGCTCAGTTTCACTGAACACCCAGCCATCCTTCTCACATGACTCACAAACAAGGCCAGAGGGTTGTAGGTTCCTGTGATTGCCCCCCCAGATCAAAGCTTGGCCCTGAAGGAAGGCATCCTCGCCTCCCCTGCCCTGGCCACACTTCGTGGCCATCAGAGCGCGTTTGCATGCAGGAGCTCATCTACCCTCACTAGAGGCTGAGGCGTGAGTGGAGGAGGCAGAGATTATGATTCTTATTTCACAAGAGAAAATTCGGAAGCAGAGAAGGCTAAGGGCTTCACCGGAGTTGCACCATGACTGCAGGCAGAGCCAGAACTCGCCACTCCCAAGCTACCAAAACATCAACAATTCACCATCACATATAAAAAATGCCCAAACTCCACCCTGGCTGCTGTTGCCCAGTGGTTACAGCATCAGCCCTACACACTGAAGGATCTCGGGTTCGGTTCCCAGTCAAGAGCATGTACCTGGGTTGCAGGTTTGATCCCCAGCCCCAGTTAGGACATGAGTGGGAGGCAACCAATCAATGTGTCTCTATCCTCTCTCTCTCTCTCTCTCTCTCTCTCTCTCACACACACACACACACACACACACACACACACACACACACACACATCTCCCTTCCTCCCTTTCTCCCTTCGACTCTCTCTTAAAAAAATCTATGAAAAAAAAATCCTTGGGTGAAGATTAACAAAACTAAAAAATAAATAAAAAATTGCTTCTACAATGTCCAAATTCCACCTGGGATATAGACACCTTTCAATCTGGCATGTATCTACATTTCCTCGCTTCAGTTCCAACTATGCTTCTCTCCCTGCCCCCACTCAGCCCTTCCCATGTCACCTATCCCATCAGATTTGGTTTCAGTTGTTCCACCTCCTAGAGCAGTGGTTCTCAGCCTTTCTGATGCCATGACCCTTTAATACAGTTCCTCATATTGTGGTGACCCCCAACCATAAAATTATTTTCGTTGCTACTTCATAACTGTAATTTTGCTACTGTTATGAATCATAATGTAAATATCTGTGTTTTCCGATGGTCTTAGGCGACCCTGCTAGAACCGCTGCTGTAGAGCCTAAGACCATCAGAAAACACAGATATTTACATTACGATTCATTAACAGTAGCAAAATTACAGTTATGAAGTAGCAACGAAAATAATTTTATGGTTGGGGATCACCACAACATGAAGAACTGTATTAAAGGGTCATGGCATTAGAAAGGTTGAGAACCACTGTGCTAGAGCAATGTGTCTCCTTTCCCATCCCTTCCTTTTCCTCCAAATACCCTAGTTCAGTGGCCGGCAAACTCATTAGTCAACAGAGAGGCAAACGGCGGCTCGCGAGCCACCGCAGTTTGCCGACCACTGGCCTAGGTCATGAGCCCTCCCATTCTTCAAGGAAACCTTCCCAGATTCTAATGAATGTCTTCTCTGGTTCCCTTAAAAATAGCATTTTGCTTTATACTGTTGTCATGCCAGGCTCTACCAAACCCACAGCCCCAATGGGCAAAAGCCATCACTGTGTCATTTGCACACAGCACCTCATGTTTCTGGCTTCAGCAGACCAGCTTGTAATTAGATAGACTGGACAAGAACACCTGGAATAGGCAGATGAAGTTCTGAAGGCATATATTTGAAGACACTGGAACCCTATAGAGGCAGCAAGAGTCAAGAATCCCGAGAGATAGGACGTGCACTGAGGTGAGCCCCGCACCTAAGTCTGCTTTTCCCCTCCAGGCATTAGCCAGTTCCGCAGGCATTGGCCAAGAGGCTGAGAAGCTTGCTTTGGGCAGCCTCCCAGGACAAAAACAGGAGTTCAGAGCCTTCTAACAGGAGGTGGGGCTCTGTTAATTAGGCCCGGGCTGGAGTGGAAGGGGCCCAAGTTAGAGCACAGAGCTGTGCTCTATTGTTAGAAAGCTCTGGCATCTACATACTTGGAATTCCCCAGGAGAGGAGAGAGAGCATGTAGGAAAGAACTGTTTAAAGAGATAACAGCCAAGAATTATTTAAAATTGATGACAGATTATCAGCCCAAGCAGTATAGCTTACATAGAAACCGCGTCTGAGCACATCAAAACCCAGCTGCAGAAAATCCAAGGCAGAAAACCTTAAAAGCACCCACAGTATAAAAGGAGCATTACCTTCAAAGGAGCAGCAGAAGACCAACAGCTGAACTCTTAACGGAAAACAAGGAGAGGAGGAAGGCAATGACATGACATTTTCAAATGGAAGAAAACAATAGCAGTCAACCTAGAATTCTGGAACTGCTGGAGAGAATGAAGGTAAAACAAGGACATTGCAGACAAACAAAAATGGGGAGAATTTGTTATCAGAGGATCCATAAAATGTTATTAGTAAAAAAAGTTCTTCAGGCCAAAGGAAAACTGATCCGAGATGTTAGTATGGAGGAGCAGGAGGAATGAGGGTATAGGAGGGGCAGCTATGTAGGTAAATCTAAATGAGGATCAACCTTGTAAAAACAATAAAATGACTCATGGGGTTTAAAATATGGGGTGGGCACAAGTAGGTGTGCAGTTATAATACAAATAAGTAATACAACAATTAATAAATAATAATACAAGAATAAACTGTTTTGCATGCCCACAACTGTAAAGCTCATTTTGCCCAGCCCTGTCTATCCATCATTAAAAGCATAGGAACAACAGCACAAAAGGTAGGATGGGGTTAAATGAACCGCGTTTCAAGGTCCTTGCATTGTCCGGAAGTGGTAAAAGTACTATTTTCTATTAGACTTTGCAAAGTCTAATAGGTGCATGTTGTGATCATCATAAGAGTAATAGCAAAGTAGCATGAACAGGGTAATAAGGGAGGGGGTGATGGAATTATAAAAAAACTAGAGGCCCAATGTACGAAATCCGTGCATGGGGGTGGGGGGGTATAGGGGTGGGGTTCCTCAGCCCGGCCTGCACCCTCTCGCAATCCGGGACCCCTCAGGGGATGTCTAACTGCCAGTTTAGGCCTGATCCTGAAATACGGAACCACTGGCTCCTAACCACTCGCCTTCCTTCCTGCCTGCCTGCCTGATCACCCCTAACTGCCTCTGCCTCAGGCTCTGCCTTGGCCCCTGCTGCTGTGGCTTTATCCGGAAGGATGTCGGGAATGACATTCGGAAGGTCGTTTGGCTGTCCGGTCTAATTAGCATATTACGCTTTTATTATTATAGATACTGAGTAATCCAAATTAAAGTAGAGGAGAAAATAACACAAAATAGTTGTCACAATAAAAAAAAAAAAGTAAGATGGTGGATTTAAACCCAAATATATCAAGAATGACATCAGATGATTTAACAAAACTTTATATTTTTTTCAGAAGACACAGAGATTTACAGTAAAGGGATGGAAAAAGATAGTCAATGCACACAAACACTGGTGCGAAGTCAGATAAAGTCACCTTCAGACAAAAAACATTGCTGTAGGCAAAAAGGGACAGATTATGATGACGCAAGAGCCAACCTGTCAAGAAGACATAGACTCAATATGAATAAAATAAATATTGACAGATTTAACAGGAAAAAATTGAGAAGTCTGTCATCATAGTGGGAGGTTCTACACACCTCTGTCAGGAACTGATGAAGCAGGCAAACAGATCCTTGCACTGAAGATGTGAAGGACGTGATTAACAAACGTGACTAACTGACAAGGTTTTAGCAACCATATTCAATGACTACAGAAGACAGGTTCGCTTCAAGTTCACATGCAAAATTAACCCAAAGGGACCCTAAGTTGGGTCATAAAGCAAGATTCACCACATTTAATGAAATCACAGCGAATGTGTTGCCTGACTATAGTAGAATTAAGCTGTAAACCAATAATAAGAGAATAGCTAGAAAATCTACAAATATTTGCAAATGCGATAAAAGGGAAAAATAAACGATTAGGGCATTCATCCACTTAATAAACACCATTATTAGCCCCAAGAGGGTAAGGAGGCATAGAGGGGGTCAGCGAGTTGCCTGAGGTTGCACTGATGGTAAGGGGCAAGCCAGGATGTGGACGAGGGCAGCAGGCTGACCTGGGCTGTGTCCTTAGCCACTGTGCTTACTGCCCCAGACAGCTTCCCCGAAGGCCAGCCCATGCCTACTACCTCCCACGTGCCTACTGCCTACTACCTCCCACGGTCTCCCTCACACCAGAGCTACAGAGGCCTCCAGGCCACCTATTCTTATCGCAAAAAGAAATGGGGGAGGGGAGGAAGTGTTCCTTCATTTTTTAAAAAGAAATCTTAATCTCTGGATGTGCATATCTATAAACTGCTCCACCCATCATCTTGGAATCTCTAATCTGTGGGAATGGCCAGTGTTCAACTCCTAAATCTTTCTAGAAAAGTGCTCCTGAAATGTTTGCTTCTTTTGTAGGGCTTTCTCCGACTCCTTGCTCTGGGGAATTGTAAATGATTGCACCCAGCTGCTTCTCTCCTCTTTTAAAAATAACTTTTATGGGGTTTTGTTGTTGTTGCTTCTTATTGTCAAAGTTATACGAGCTGGTGATAAAAATGTGGGCAATGCCGTAAGTAAAAGAAAGAAAATCATTTGCAGCACCACTGTCAGAGGTAACTGTTAAAACCACTGTGGTGTATACCCCTTACGGCCCTTTTCTGAACATAAATATTTGCTTTTCAAAATTGGAATTATCAAATATCACATGATCTCACTTATATGTGGAATCTAAGGAACAAAATAAATTGATGAACAAGATAGGACCAGTGACCTGGAAGTGTGAAACAGACTAACAGAGCTCAGAGGGAGGGCGGAAGGAGATGAACCAAAGAATTTATAAGCCCATGGACACAGACAATAGACAGGTGAAGGCCTGGGGTCAGGTGGGAGATGGGTGGAAGCAGAGCAGAGGGGGAAAAGAGGGGAAATCTGTAAAACTTTCAACAATAAAATAAAATTTAAAAAAAATTGGAATCATCTACATAGTGCTTTGGTAAACTGCTCTTCACATTTCACAGTATATTGCAAACATTACGCCTCATTGTCTCTTATTTTATGAAACTTTTATTACATAGTATTCAATCTTTTTTTAAAATATATTTTTTATTGATTTCAGAGAGAAAGGGAGAGACAGAGCGAGATAGAAACATCAATGGTGAGAGAGAAGCATTGATTGGCTGCTTCCTGCATGCCCCCTACTGGGGATCAAGCCCGCAACCCAGGCATGTGCCCTTCAGTCCACAGGCCAATGCTCTATTCACTGAGCCAAACCATCTAGGGCCTCAATATTCCATCTTATAATGTAGCAGTGGGAATTGTAACCCACCCCACCATTCATTTGACATTGTTCCTGTAGATGCTGACTCTGACTAATAGGTAGCTTGTAGCATCTCTAGATATAAAAGCCTAAGTGACCGTTATGACCGGTTGATCAAACGACCAGTTGACCAGTCACTATGACACACACTCAACGCAGGAGCTGTCTCCTGGTGGTCAGTGTGCTCCCACAGCCAACCTCCCTCAGCTGGCCAACCTCCCACGGTGCCTTCCCCAGGCCGGCTGGCCCCGAAGGGCCCCGGTCACTGGCCAGGCCAAGGGACCCCACTGTGCACGAATTCATGCATGAGTCCTCTAGTGTTTGTATAAGAATCCTAGGAACTAACTTCAGAAGATAAAGACTCCGACTTGCAGTTTATCCCAGTTCTGGGAAATTTGCTGACCTTCAAACACAGAACCAGGATGATGAAGGCCAAGATGATGCACAACAGACCTTCTCTTGACCGGTTTCCAGGTCCTTATGGGAATGACTGTCTGGCCTGCACATAGAGAACTTTTCTACCCCCTCCCCTTGATCTCTTTGTTCTGACTTGCCTCCCCCTCCTTATAAAAACCTCTGCCTGTACTGGGATGTGGAGATGGGCTTTGTGACAAGGGTCCCGCTCTGTGTAAGGAGATTGGTTTTTGTGGCGGCAGGCAACAGAACTTGGGTTTCGGTTATAATAATCTTATCACTTTTTTTCTTAATTTTTAATTTATTGATTGACTTAAGTGAGAGAGAGAGAGAGAGAGAGAGAGAGAGAGAGAGAGAGAAAGAGAGACATCTAATTGTTGTACCACTTATTCATGCGTTCATTGGTTGATTCTAGTATGTGTCTGGACCAGGGATTGAACCCACAACCTTGGAGTATCGGGACGATGCTCTAACCAACTGAGCTACCTGGCCAGGGCTATCATTATTAATCATTATTATTATTACTATATATATATATGTGTGTGTGTGTGTGTGTGTATATATATATATATATATGTATACATACATATATATATATATATATATATACGTGTATATATATATATATTACTGCTATAAAGATAGTTGAAATTAATATCTTTGTCTCTAAACTGTCCATCATTTTGGAATAAATTCCTAATAATAAAATTGCTGGGTCAAAGGGCTGGTAAAAAGTGAACACTTTTGTATATTAACTGCCCTTCAGAAAGACTGTGCCAATATTCATGTCAACGGCAGGATGTAGGTTTCCCACATCCTCAAACATTCCAGCTATGACCATGTTTTCAAACTTTCTCCCACCTGATAAGCAGAAAAAGGTATCTTATGACCAGCATTTCTTTTGTTGCTAGTGAGGTTGAGTCTCCCTGCCCCCGCCCCCCTGCTTATTGGTCACTTATATTGCTTTTTTAGGAAATTACCTCTTCATGTTTTTTATCCCTTTTTCTATTAAATATTCATCTTTCCCTTGCTCTAGCTGGTTTGGCTCAGTGGATAGAGGGTCGGCCTGTGAACTGAAGGGTCCCAGGTTTGATTCTGTCAGGGCACATGCCCAGGTTGCGGGCTCAATCCCCAGTGGGGGGTGTGCAGGAGGTAGCCAATCAATAATTCTCTCTCATCATTGATGTTATCTCTCTCTCCCTCCCTCTCCCTTCCTCTCTGAAATCAATAAAACTATATATATTTTAAAAAAACCTGAACATTTAAAAAACAAAACAAACAAAATGTTCATCTTTCCCTTAATGCTTTGTCAAAATTCATTTTCATGGGCATCTATGCAGCCCTCAGGAGCCAAAAAACCATCAGGTAGAAGCCAACGACCAAAGCAGAGCTTGGGTGGGTGGAGTGCCGGGTCACCCCTTCAACGAGGCTTCATTCTACCATAACCCACTGCAGACCCGAGGCCTTGCCCGCTCCCCTGGTGGGCGCCTGCCAACCAGGATAGGTCAAGGCTGTTTCCTGGTTGCGGTTCTGAGCTTGAGCTCAGGTACAGCCCCTCCTCCATCCCAGACCCTCGCTGCAGGGGGTGAGGGGCCTCTAGGGAACCCGCTCAGGGTGGTCCCACTGCTGCAGCTCAGCTGGTTCACCTGGGCATTGGCAGCCAACCTCCCTCGGCCGGCCAACCTCCCACGGTCCCGCCTGCCACCCAGATGATGCATTTAGACCTGAGCCCTGGCTGGAGGTGCAGAGGAGGCAGGTGGTGCAAGGTCAGGTCCAACTGCAGAGGGCAGCACCGGGACGGACTCTGCAGTCCATAGGAGCTTGAGCCTGGGGGGTCCTGTGGCTGGGGGGCAGCCACATACGTGAGCCTGCGGGGTGCAGGCATGGCCTACCAGGGTCCCAGGGCGGGAAATGCCCACAGGCTCTGCGCCTGGCTTTTCCCACCAGCCTGCAGCAGCTGTGCTGGAGCCGCGCCCAGGTGGGCGCCTGCCAACCAGGCTGGGTCAGGCTGTTTCCTTGTAGCTGAAGAAGTCCTCTCTCTGCTAAAGTTACAGGGGTGCTCTGGGCCCTTGCTTAGCACAGGTCAGGCGCTTGTAAAAATGGGTTGGACAGACTGATGTTGCCAAAGGGGAGAGAGGAGGGAGGCAGGGCAAAAAAGGTGAAGGGATTAAGAAGTACAAATTGGTAGTTATGGTATAGTTATAGGGATGTAAAGTATAGCATAGGGAATATAGTCAATAATCCTATCTAATAAAGAGGTAATATGCAAATTGACTGTCACACCCTCACAAGATGATTGCCTATGACCAGGCCAGCAGGGGGGTTAGTGAGGGACAACCAAACAACTTAACAGCAGGCTGTGTGGGGCGACCAGGCTGGTGGGGGGCCATGAGGGGTGACCAGGCCAGCAAGGGGGGCAGTTAGGGGCAATCAGGCCGGCACGCAGAGGCAGTGAGGGGCGATCAGGCCGGCACGCAGAGGCAGTGAGGGGCGATCAGGCCGGCAAGGGGGGGCAGTTTCAATTTCAAATAAAAAACAAACCACAGAATTACACTATGTCTTGAATCATAAACAAATATGGTAAATTCATTCTCCTTTGACCCTTCGGAACATTTGATAACATTTGGATTGATGGAAGACAATCCTCCTCCTCACACCTGCTCTTCCTCTTCACTCAGAGAGTTGTATTTCTCTAAAGACATCAAAAAGCCTGGTGGAGCCCTTAGCCAGGTGGCTTAGCTGGTTGGAGTGTCATTCCCTACACCAGAAAGTGGTGGGTTTGATTCCTAGTCAGGGTACATACCTAGGTTGTGTGTTTGATCCCCAGTTGGGGCATGTATGGGAGGCAACCAATTGATGTTTCCCTCCTCTCTCTCTAAAATCAACAAAAACATATCCTCGGGTAAGGATTAAAAAAAAAAAAAAAAAGCCTGGTGGAAACATCTCTCAGATTCTATCTGATTGATACACAGTTGGGAGAGTTTTTAAACAGGAAGATATCTTCTCTACCTTCACCTTTGAAAATCTCCAAGGTCATTGGCAACCCAGGAAGAGCCTGCACCAATGAGACTGCACTACCACCACCATGGAAACTCCAGGGCCACCCTCTGCCTGACCACAGCCAGCATCTCTGCAGCTCAGGTCTCACCAGCCCTCTCCAGGCAGCAGAGGACTGTCCATAGGAGGAAGCCCACCTTGGGAAGGATTCTGTGAAAACCTCGCCCACGTGAAGTCTAGGAACTATGGAGCAGATGGTTTTAATTACTCACACAGTGTAGCTGGCGAGAGGATCCAAGGCAAGATGCCCAAGGACCGCAAGCCTTTGACTGACACAAAGAAGAGCCAGCACATGCCAGAGGAGTGTGGGTAGGGCTCAGCAGAAAGCGGTAAATGATCTGTCCCAGTATGTTTTCAGGGGACTCTTGATGGAGCAGTTGAAGACATTCTTACATTCAATTCAATCCATTGAGGATACAACGTTCACACGGTTGATGCTAGTATAAACTTGCTGACAGAGACACTTGGCCCTCAGGGGGTGTCTGGAACAGCTAGGGATAGAATTCCTGCATATCACTGGGACTCAAGGTCCCAAGCATTCCTGACAAATAGCAGCCAGAATCAGCTCCCTGCATGCAGCGACTCATCCAGCCGGCCTGCACATTCTTCTCCACAAGGAAGGGGCCGGACAGGGGGCCACCTCCCTGCTGCCAGTAAGCAACATGGACCACCGGCTTAGAGTCACACAGGAGTGGGTTCAAATCCCATTTCTTCTACTTATTAGCTCTGTGACCTCAGGCACGCTCAGATTTTCGAAGTCTCAGTATTTTATAAAATGGAAATATGTACTTAAAAGCAAAATTTTTAAGGGAAAACAAGAAACACCTATTTTTCAGTACTATTTTTCTTTAAAAAAAAAATCGCCCTAGTGATTTGGCTCAGTTGATAGAGCATCAGCCTGTGGACTGAAGGGTCTTGGGTTTGATTCTGATCAAGGGTACATGCCCATGATGCGGGCTCAGTCCTCAGTAGGGGGCGTGCAGGAGGCAGCCAATCAATGATTCTCTCTCATCATTGATGTTTCTATCTCTCTCTCCCTCTCCCTTCCTCTCTGAAATCAATATATATATGTTATATATATATATAAATCAAATATTATATTTCTTAAATTCCTGACCCATAGTAGGTGGTCAAAAAATATCGGATAAGGCCTAGCCAATTTTGCTCAGTGGTTAGGACGTCCACCCAAGAACTGAAGGGTCACAGGTTCAATTCTCGTCAAGGGCACATACCTCCTCGGCTGCAGGCTCGATCCCCGACCCCAGTCGGGGTGTATGCAGGAGGCAACCAGTCGATGTGTCTGTCTCACATCAATGTTTCTCTCTCCCTGTCTCTCCCCTTCCCTTCCACTCTCTCTAAATGGAAAAAATATATCCTCAGGTGAGGATTAACAAATATATATGACATTTTGGTTCAAACATTTTGGTTCAAACAGGCACTGCTTGAATTGGGTCAGCAAGCAGTGCCAAGTGCCAACTACAAGATGCTAAGCTGCATTACGCAATTGGTCATGTTTAATTTTTTTTCTTCCGACTTCTCCAAGTGTTATTTGGGGAACTGGGAACTCCCACGAATGAGCTCAGGTAGTTCCCTCCTGAATCCATCTCTTGCAACAATGTATTTGAAAACTAGAAATAAACATTTGCTCTAAAGAATACACAATATTGGAGAAAGCTTAATTACTTAAATAAAAAGGTGTCTTCACTTGTGCTATGTAAACGAGGCAGGTGCTGAGTTCAATGGGAGGGTGGGCTCCAGGGAGTCTGCAGTGTCTGCAAATAAGACTTTCAAGCAGGATGTAAGCCAACCTGTGCTTCCTGGTCTTGTGAGGAGTTGAGGCTGAGGGTATGGCCAGAGGGGGAGAAAGAGGATCGCAACCTGGATCTTGCTCAAGTTTCTCAGTTGATCCTGAACAGTGTTACTTCAATTGCTTGATAAACATCATTTATTGAAAGACATCTTTAGTTTTAAAGCATATGTCACCCAAGGAACTTCCTAGTACATTATGAAAACAATGATTTCTATGATTCCGAGAGTGGCATTGTAATGATAATGAATGAACATTTGAAAATCCTTTACTTAATTTTGACCCAACCAGGTTCCAAAAGGAAAAAGAGAAAATGTAAAATGGGAATTTCCAGGGTCCTTTTCTTAGGTTGCTGGTTTGACAGCTGAATCATTCCACCTCGGAAAGAATGTGAAAGGCCTGCTCCCCCAAACATCTCTGAGCCTCAGGCTATCCCTGGGGCTGCTCCAATGTTTTTCTTCCCCGCTCCTCCAAAGCAATCCCATTTGAATCACTTCATCATCCACCTGAAGAAGGCATTCTGTGCTGTAGAACTTGCCTGCCTAGCAATATTTTCTGGAAGTCAAGTGGCTATTGACTTCAGCAGCACATTCTTACACAATATCACAGGCTGTGGCCTCTTACCACTGACATCTAACTTTGTGGCCCAACAAAAAATGCCCAATTAACAACGCAGATAAAGGGGGAAACACGTAAAATGTGTGCACTGATGCGCATAGTGCATTTCATACATTAAGCAAAAAGCACTGTTCGTACACAAGCTGATTCTTTAAACTGTCCCCCATCCCTACACCCACGAACATGACTATCTACGGGATAGGACCCTCCTAAAGCAGGCCTCACTCTGGCTCCAGCTTTGCATGACAGCTCTGCTGCTTCTGAGGCCCCCGGCGGGGGAAATGATTCATTCCTCCCATCACTTGCTCCACACCGTGTGCTCTGGAGCTCCCAGTAACTGGCTTGCCTAACCCAAATGGGATGCATCCCATAAACAACCATGCCACGCCCCAGCTAGGAGCAGTGGCCACATATATTCAACAGTGAAGTGTGGGGCTCCGCTGAATTCTTTCACCCGGATGGAACAGTCAATTCAACGTCTCTGCCAGATGCAGGCATTCCGATCTGGAGTCAGGGGGGTGTGGTGGGAGTTGTCTCCTCCATCCCCCGCAGGCCACCAGGGACCCTTGCTCGACCAGCAGCAGTGATGAATGGTTCTCATTCAGGGCCCAGAGTGCACCGCAGAGGGGCTACCCCAGCTGTGGTCTGGGTGCTGCTCTGACCCCACATGGAACACATTCCTTTGTGGAGGAGGGCTGTTTGGGGTGAGTGGGGTGTGCTCAGAGGATGAAGGAAGTGAGTGGCGGACAGCGGGGCCCTTCTGAGCCACATCAGACAAGATCACCGACTTGGACATCACGCTTGGCCAGGGCTGGTCCATGAGGCTCCTGGCCAAAGACTTCACCTCAGTCCCATCTCTTTCTGGCCACAGAGCATGAATGTTCAGGACACAATTTAACGGTGAGAAGGTAGGCATGCAACGCTGAATTTTTTTCAGCCTCCAGAAAGAGGCCTTTGTGAGGAATAATTTGTTACGACCGATGGGGGTTCCCCCACAATCCACCTCTAGCTCTGGGTGGAATCTCATTTTGACCAGGCTGCTGTTTCCTGGCGAGGCTGAGGATACAATTTTAAACACTTTGAAATGTGCCTGCTGGCGACACTCAAATTGGATCAGGAAGAGAGCCAAATATACACTGTCTGTAAGAACAAATCTTATCTCTACAGCACACAGCCCGTAGAGAAGGGGCAGGGAAAACCCAAAATCAATGCTGCTGCTTAAAGGCGATACTACTATATGCCCTGGCCCGGTAGCTCCATTGGTCACAGCATCATTCTGATACGCCAAGGTTGTGGGTTTGATCCCTGGTCAGGGCACATACAAGAATCAGCCAATGGCCCTAACTGGTTTGGCTCAGTGGATAGAGCGTCGGCCTGTGGACTGAAGGGTCCCAGGTTTCGATTCCAGTCAAGGGCATGTACCTTGGTTGCGGGCACATCCCCAGTAGGGGGTGTGTAGGAGGCAGCTGGTCGATGTTTCTAACTCTCTATCCCTCTCTCTTCCTCTCTGTATAAAATCAATAAGATATATTTTTAATTAAAAAAAAGAATCAACCAATGAATGCATATGTGAGTATAATAACAAATCAATGTTCCTCTCTCTCTCAAATCAATAATTTGCTTTTAAAGGCGTTTTATGGTTTAAACCTGAGCATCTCAGTCCATATTCCTATGCGTGAAGCCTTAGTATCACTGCCAAAGTTGAAATCCCTACAACTGTGTCTCCTACAATGATTTAATGCTAAATACTATTGTTTCCTGAGGCAGAAGAGGAAAGAAAGGAGGGTTCAACAATGGCTCTTTCTCAGCACCTGTACAACTCACATGACCTTGGGGTTGAGCCTCACAATCAGCTAGCCCAAGGTGAGATCCAACCCATAAAGGGGAAAACAATCAAGACCCAATTACAACAGGAAAGACCAAATAACCCACACAAGGGACATTCCTAGAGCATCCAGATCAGGAGATCAAAGAGACTGCACCACTGGGTCCCTCAGGACACTTACTACATAAGGCCACCCCATGAAGACTGGGTGGCATAGCAGTTCTATCTAATATATAGAAACAAACACAAAGAGACAGTTAAAATGGGGAGACAAAGAGCCAGGCTCCAAATGAAAGACAAGGAGGAATCTCCAGAAAAAAGAGATAAATGAAGTGGAGGCAAGCAATTTATGAGACACAGAATTCAAAGTAATGATTATAAGGATGCTCAAGGAATTTAGTAAGAACAAGGAACTTAGTGGGAACTACATCAGCATGAGAATGGACATAGACACTGTGAATACGAACTAGTTAGAAATTAAGAATACCATCTGCCATCAAGAACACACTGCAAAGAATTAAAAGTGGGCTGAGTGAAGCAGAGGATAGAATCAGCAATTTAGAAGATAAGGCAGAAAAAAAATACCCAATCAGAGCAACCAAAGAAAACAAATTTTTTTTAAAAAAAAGAGGATAGTTTAAGGGAACGTTGGGACAACATGAAATGTAACAATATTATAGGGGTCCCAGAAGGAGAAGAAAGTGAGCAAGGGATAGAAAACCTGTTTGAAGAGATAATGACAGAAAACGTCCCTAACCTGTGAAGGAAAAAGTCACACAAGTCCAGAAAGCACAGAGAGTACAATCAAGACGAACTCCCAAAGAACCCATTAGACACATCAAAGGCAAATGTTAAAGACAAAGACAGAATCTTAAAGGCAGCAAGAGAGGAACAGTTAGGTACCTACAAGATCATTCCCATAAGGCTGTCAGCTGATTTCTCAATAGAAACCCTTCAGGTCAGAAGGGATTGGCATGATGTATTCAAAGTAGTGAAAAGCAAGGACCTGAATCCAAGACTATTGTATCCAGAAAGGCTATCCTTTAAAATTGAAGACAAAATAAAGAGCTTCCCAGACAAGAAAGAAAGAAAGAAAGAAAGAAAGAAAGAAAGAAAGGAAGGAAGGAAGGAAGGAAGGAAGGAAGGAAGGAAGGAAGGAAAAAGAAGGAAGAAAGAAAGGAAGGAAGAAAGAAAGAAAGAAAGAAAGAAAGAAAGAAAGAAAGAAAGAAAGAAAGAAAGAAAGAAAGAAAGAAAGAAAGAAAGAAAGAAAGAAAGGCTAAAGGAGTTCATTACCACCAAACTAGCATTACAAGAAATGTTAGAGGGACTGCTTGAAGAAGAAGAAGAAGAAGAAGAAGAAGAAGAAGAAGAAGAAGAAGAAGAAGAAGAAGAAGAAGAAGAAGAAGAAGAAGAAGAAGAAGAAGAAGAAGAAGAAGAGGAAGAAGAAGAAGAAATAGAGACAGGAACATAGGTATAAATAAAAAAGGGCAACAAATAAGTACCTATCAATAATAACCTTAAATGTAAATGGAGTAAATGCTCCAATCAAAAGACATAGGGTAGTTGAATGGATAAGAAAACATGACCCATATATATGCTGTCTACAAGAGACCCACCTCAGAACAAAAACTCACATACTGAAAGTGAAGGGATGAAAAAAATATGCCATGCAAATGAAAATTTAAAGAAGCTGGGGTAGCAATATTCATATCTGACAAAATAGACTTCAAAACAAAGGCCATAACAAGAGAAAATGAAGGCCACTTCATAATACTAAAAGGATCACTACAACAAGAGGATATAACTCTGATAAACATATATGCACCCAATACAGGAGCATCCAGATATATAAAAAAACCTCAGGAGGATTTTAAGAGAGAGATTGACAGCAATACAATTATAGTAGGGGACTTTAACATCCCACTGACATCACTGAATAGATCTTCCAGAAAAATATCAGTAAGGAAACAGCAACCTAAATGAAACACTAGATCAGATAGATTTAATTGATATTTACAGAACATTTCAACGCAAAGTGGAAGGATATACATTCTTCTCAAGTGCACATGGGACATTCTCAAAGATGAACCACATGTTAGGACACAAAGTAAGTCTTAACAAATTTAAGAATATTCAAATCATACTAACCATCTTCTTAGATTACAATGGTATGAAACTATATATCAACTACAATGAAAACACTCAAAAGCACTCAAATTCATGGAGGCTAAATAGCATGTTATTAAACAATAAATGGGTTACTCAGGAGATCAAGGAAGAAATAAAAAAAATACCTGGAGCCTGGCTAGCATGGCTCAGTGGTTGAGCATTGACCTATGAACTAGGAGATTACAGTTCAATTCCCAGTCAGGGCAGATGCCCAGGTTGTAGGCTTGATCCCCAGTGGGGGGTGTGCAAGAGGCAGCTGATCAATGATCACTGATGTTTCTGTCTTTGTCTCCTTCTCCCTTCCTCTCTGAAATCAATAAAAATATTACCTGAAAAGCCCTGGCCCGTGTTGCTCAGTGGTTAGAGTGTTGCCACCAAAGCATTGTAGGTTCGATCCCTGGCTTTAGTCCTTCAGTCAGGGCACATGTGGAGGCAATCAATTGATGTGACACATTGATGTTTCTCTCACTTTCTCTCTGTCTTTCTCCCTCCCTTCATCTCTCTCTCTCTAAAAAAAAAAAATAAAAAAAAAATAAATGGAAAATATCCTCAGGTGAGAAATAACAAATAAAATGAACACATAACAACCCAAAATTGATGGGACACAGCGAAAGCAGTCCTGAGAAGGCATGTTACATGCCTACCTCACAAAGTAATAAAAATCTCAAATAAACAATCTAACCCTACACCTAAAAGAACAACAAGAGAAGCTCAGAGTAAGCAGAAGGAAGGAAATAACAGAGATCAGAGTGGAAATAAATGACATAGAGTCTAAAAACAAAAGGTCAATGAAACCAAGATTTGGTTCTTTGAAAAGATCAACAAGATTGAAGAACCACTAGCCAGACTCACTAAGAAACAGACAGAGGACCCAAATAACTAAAATCAGAAATGAAAGAGGTGAAGTAACAACTGACATTACAGAAATACAAATGACTGTAAGAAAATATTATGAACAACTATATGTCAACAAATTGGACAACCTGGGAAAAATAGACAAATTCCTAGAAACATATAATCTTCCAAAACAGAATCAGGAAGAATCAGAAAACCTGAATACATTAACAACAACTAATGGAATTGAAGTAGTAATAAAAAACAAACAAACAAACAAAAACTCCCAGCAAACAAAAAGTTCTAAACCTGATGGTTTCACAGGTGAATTTTACCCAAATATTCAAAGAATTAACAACTATCATCCTCAAACTATTCCAAAAAGTTCAAGAGGAGGGAAGACTTCCAAGCTCTTTTTATGAGTCCAGCATTATCCTAACTCCAAAACCAGGTAAAGAAACTACAAAGAAAGAAAATTATAGGCCAATATCCCTGATGAACATAGGTGCTAAAATCCTCAACAAAATATTAGCAAATAGGATGCAGCAATATACTCAAAAGATCATACACCTTAACCAAGTGGAATTTATTCCTGGGATGCAAGGGTGGTACAATATATATAAATCAATAAATGTGATACATCACATAAACAAAATGAAAGATAAAAATTACATGATGCCCTAGCTGGTTTGGCTTAGTGGATAGAGCGTCAGCCTGTGGACCAAAGGGTCCTGGGTTTGATTCAGGTCAAGGGCACATACTTTGGTTGCAGGCTCCTCCCCGGCCCAGACCCTGGTCAGGGCACATGTGGTTGGCAACCAATCAATGTGTTTCTCTCACATTGATGTTTCTCTCTGTCTTTCCTTCTCTCTTCCATTCTGTAAAAATCAGTGGAAAAATATCCTCCAGTGAGAATTAACAAAAAATAAATAAAATAAATAAAATAAAATTTACATGATCCCATCAATAGATGCAAAAAAGCATTCCATAAAATCCAGCACCCATTTATGATTAAAAAAACAACTATCAGCAAAGTGGGAATAGAGGGAATATACCTCAACATAATAAAGGCCATATATGACAACCTACAGCCAGTATCATTCTCAATGGGCAAAAACTAAAAGCGTTTCCCTTAAAATCAGGAACAAGACAGAAATGTCCATTTTTTCGACTCTTGTTCAATATAGTGTTGAAAGTCCTAGCCATAACGATCAGATAAGAAGAAAAAAAGGCATCCAAATTGGAAAGAAAGAAGTAAAACTGTCATTATTTGCAGATGACATGATATTGTACATAGACAAACCCTAAACACTCCAACAAAAAGCTACTAGTTCTAATAAATGAATTTGGCAAAGTAGCAGGATACAAAATTAATATCCAGAAATCAGTGACATTCTCATACACCAATAATAAACTCTCGGAAAGAGAAACTAAGAAAACAATTCCATTTACTATTGCAACAAAAAATTAAGGTACCTATGAATAAACTTAACCAAGGAGGTAAAAGACCTACTCAGAAAACTATAGGACATTAAAGAAAGAAATAGAGGAGGCATATACCATGTTCATGGAAGAATTAATATCATTAAAATGTCCATACTACACAAAGCAATCTATAGACTCAATGCAATTAAATACTAATGTCATATTTTCACAGATCTAGAGCAAATATTCCAAAAATGTATATGGAACCAAGAAAAGACCCCAAATCGCCTCAAGCAATCTTAAGAAAGAAGAACAAAGTTGGAGGGATCACAATGGCAGAAATCAAACTATACTACAAAGCCACTGTAATAAAAACAGACTGGTACTGGCACAGAACAGGCATATAGATCAGTGGAACAAAACAAAGAGCCCAGCCCTATCTAGTTTTCTCAGTGAATAGAGTGTCGGCCTGCAGGCTGAAGGGTCCCAGGTTTGATTCTGGTCAAGGGCATGGACCTAGGTTGCAGGCTCGATCCCTGACCCTAGTTGGGGCTTATGTGGGAGATAACCAATGATGAGTCTCTCTCACATCAATGTTTCTCTCCATCTGTCTCTCCCCCTCCCTTCCATTCTCTCTAAAAATCAATGGAAAAGTATCCTTGGGTGAGGATTAACCAAAAACAAACAAAACTACAGAGAGCCCAGTCCTGCTGGTGTGGCTCAGTGATTGAGCACTGACCTGTAAATCAAGCTGTCATGGTTCAATTCCTGGTCAGGGCACATGGCCAGGTTTCAACCCCCAATAGGGGGCGTGCAGAAGGCAAACAATCAATGATTCTCTCTCATCATTGATGTTTCTATCCTTCTCCCTCTCCCTTCCTCTCTGAAATCAATAAAAATATATTAAAAAACAAACAAAAACGCAGAGAGGCCAGAAATCAACGCATGTCTTTATGGTCAATTAATATTTGACAAAGGAGGCAAAAGCATACAATGGAGTAAAAAACAGTCTCTCCAATTAATGGTGTTGGGGAAATTGGACAGGTACATGCAAAAAAAATTTTAAAAAAAGAAAAGAAAAGAAAAAAAGAAACTAAACCACCAACTTACACCATACACAAGAATAAGTAAAAATCCAGAAGAAAACATAGGCAGTGAAATTTCAGACATCTCTCGGAGCGATATTTTGCCAATATGTCTCTAAGGGCAAGAGAAACACAGGAAAAAGTAAACAAATGAGACTACATCAAACTAAAAAGCTTCTGCACAGCAAAAGAAACCATCAACAAAATGAAAAGGGAGCCCCCTGTATGGGAGAACATATTTGCCAAAAATTCATCTGATGAGGGGTGAATCTCCAAAATATATAAAGAACGTATACAACTCAACACCAGGAAGACAAACAACCCAGTTTTTCTAAGAGATGGCCCCTCAAAAGTGGCCAAGGTGGCATCTTGTGAGCTCAGTTCCTAAGTGATGGTTTCCCCAAGCCCTTCCTGTTTAGCTTCCTCGTGCCTCAGTGAACATTAATCATAGCAGGACTCACTTTGGCTTTGAACACCTTCTGTGCTCCTGGAGCTTCCAGGCCAGGCTCTCATCCAAGCAATGCAATCTGGGCCAACAGTCACTTCTTCAGGCATGAGCCCCTCAGATGAGATCGAGACCCGGGGACCCAGAGCGGAGGAAGCAGTTGGTACGGAGACCACACCCATCTTTGGCTTGTCTGGAAATGTCTGGCTTCAGGGGTCGGGGGTAGGAGTTTGCTAAGAGCCTGCGATCTGGGCTTCTGTTTTCCATAGAAACACTGTCTCCCTTCCAGAAGCCCAGTGAGCAATAGCAGGCACCAACTGCCACATCACCAAAGCTGGCCAGGCTCGGCTGCACAATGCCAGCGGTACCGTGTCACTGGCACTCATTCCTGGAGGTAATGGCATCCAGGGAGTAGTGGCATATACCCAGAGACCTTTAAGTTCTTGCTCTTCCTGAGGAAAGCAGGCTTTCTCAGCTACCTTTGGGCCTGATCAATGTTATACATGCTGATCACCAGTCTTTTCTGGGCCTCCTTCTAAGAATGATCCTAATATTCTTATTGGAATGGCATGGCATGGCTCCCACTGTCTTTAACATGACACGCACCAGCTTTAACCCCGAATCCTTAGCTCTAGCCACAGGGCTCAAGGTTCACCAGCATTCATCATAGTGAATGTACTAAAATCCACTAACTTGAACACTATAAATGGGTGAATTGTATGGTATATGAATTATATCTCGATTAAGCTGTTCAAAAATCTACTTAAATGACACTTTAGTTTAGCAGCATCTATCTATTAAGCACTGTATTAGGCACCAGGAATGCAAAGATGAATGTGACATGGGTTCACAAGGAGTACACTGTACACGCAGAGAAGCGGTAACAGCACGGACATAGGCACAGAAATAGAACTGGGAGGCAGTGATTATAACTGGGGATGAGGAACAGGGAAAGCTTTAGACATTTGACACCTGAGCAGGTTTTGAAGGAAAGTGAGTTTGACAGGTGGGGGGCGGGAGGGGGAGATCATTCCAGGCCAGTCTGAAATAGCACAGGGTATTCTGGGAGCCCTGTGTGGTTCAGAATGACAAGATGAAAAGTGAAAGGGCTGGGCGGGTGAGTGTGGTGAGGGGACGTGGAAGCCATGAGGCTGAAAACCAGCGGAGGATGTGAGGACGTGTGAATGTTCTGCGGAGAAATGTTGCGTTTTCCTTTGGGGAATGAAGACGGAGCCAATGAAAGGTAAGCAGGAGGGTGATGGGCAGACTGTGATCTAGAGTAGGAGTCAACGAACCACAGCCCATGGGCCCAATCTGGAAATAACATTTTGAAAATAAGGTTTTATTGGAACCCAGCCACGCTCATTTCCTTCCTGGTCATCCGTGGCTGCTTTCTCTATCTCTCTCTCCCTCTCCCCTTCCTCTCTGAAATCAATAAAAATATATTTTGAAAAAAATAACAATAAAATATTTGCTATCTGACCCTTCGAGAAAAAGTTGACCGACCCCGGCTCTATAAGTGTCACTGTGGCTACTACATAAAGGTTGGCTTCGCATGGGTTAGGGTTGATGGAAAGGCCTGGCCAGTTTGGCTCAGTGGCTAGAGCATTGGCCCACAGACACAGGTTTCATTCCTGATCAAGGGCATGTACCTTGGTTGCAGGTTCCCCAGCCCGTGTAGGAGTGTGTTCGGGAGGCAACCAATCAATGTGTCTGTGTTTCTCTCTCACCCCTCCTCCGTCTCTTCCACTCTCTCTAGAAATCAATAGGAAAAATATTCTCGAGTCAGAATTTAAAAAAATTAAAAAGGACGGAGGGAAAGGAGACCAGTTAGGAAACTAGCAGCTCTCCAGGCAATGGATGGCACTGGGGTAGATCATGACGTCATTACATTGTTGCAACAGATGACGTAGGGGGTTAGGAGTTGGGTGGAGAGGTGGGCATGGCTTTGAGAGCTTCCAGAAGGGGGAAAAAAAAAATACACACACATGGAGAATATTAATTTAAGAACATGAAGAGCCATTCAAAAGGATGGGTGACCCAACAGGGTTTCACTGATGTATAAATTCTAGTTTTTCCTGCTTGATCATTAAAATGTACTAAACTTGCTTAGCAGAAGGCTCTCTCAGACAGACCTCCTGAATTCAGGGCAGCTTAAAAGTATTTTAAAAGATTATTCTTACAACTTGGTAATGGGCCTGCCAGAGCAATTCCAGCTAGCCTGATGACAAAAGTCTGTCCAGATAAAGGCTTGGGACTGGTGGTGTTTAACCAGGTACGCCATCATTATTCTTGGGAGGAAGGGAGAAGAGTTTCTTTAAAAATGTACTTTACTCAAATGTATATTTGTGTTGGTTTTATAAAAGCTTTGAGCCCTAGCCGGTTTGGCTCAGTGGATAGAGCGTCGGCCTATGGACTGAAGGGTCCCAGGTTCGGTTCTGGTCAACAGCACATGGCTGAGTTGTGGGCTCGATCCCCACTGTGGGGCGTGCAGGAGGCAGCCAATCAATGATTCTCTCACATTATTGATGGTTCTATCTCTCTCTCCCTCTCTCTTCCTTTCTGAAATCAACAACAAAAAAAAAAAATATATATATATATATGTGTATATATATATATATATATTTATATATATATATATGTGTGTGTGTGTGTGTGTGTGTGTATTAAAAAAGCTTTGAGACAATAAATAGGGAAACAGCTTTCTTTCTAGATCTTTGCGTCGTGTGGGCACTCTGGAAAGCTGTGCTGTTTGTGCCAGGACATCCTTGGTACCCGGGACAAGGCTGAGGGCGGGGAAAGTTCATGGATCCAAGTTCAAGAAGGACAGTATAAAGAAACTGCCGGAGCAAATTAAGCTGTTCACAAGTCATCGACATAAGTATCTTCTCATAAAACACACGCTTTGTAAGCAAGAGACGTGATTTCCTCGGAAGATTCACTAGGTATTCCACTGGCAACACATCAGGCAACATGGGAGCTGCTGCCATGGGACAGCCACGTGGCCAGCTGTGCCTGCTTGTCTAACAGAGATTTTGACAATGAAAAAACAAAAAAGAAAAATCACCATTGACATATAAAATTACAAATTATAATACTAAAGGTACTCCAAGGGAAGGGATGAAAAAGCCTTGGGCAAGAAGAACTTATTAACTGTGGTTCTAATCACGTCCTCATTATCCCCTGAGTTAGTTCTCACTCTACACCTGTACTTGCCACACACCATTTGCCGGGGTAGATTGTTTCTGCCAAGGGAAATGCATAATGTTTTCAAAAACCCTGGGCAGAGCCCTAGCCGGTTTGGCTCAGTGGATAGAGCGTTGGCCTACGGACTGAAGGGTCCTGGGTTCGATTCTGGTCAAGGGCACCTGCCCAGGTTGTGGGCTTGATCCCCAGTAGGGGGTGTGCAGGAGGCAGCCTATCAATGATTCTCTCTCATCATTGATGTTTCTGTCTCTCTTTCCCTCTCCCTTCCTCTCTGAAGTCAATAAAAATACATTTTTCAAAAAGAAACAAAAAACTCTGGCAGAAATCTTATCTACACTGTCACCATCATGCTTCCTCACCCTCGGACAAGGGGCTATTCTGAAAGGGTGGTCCTGATGCATAAAGACTTCTCTGAAGCAGGTGGCGGGGGGAGACTGGCCAGCACACCTGGCCAGATGTGTCCCCTGCCACCCAGGTGCCATGCTCTTCAGCAGGAGCACAACTGGAATTACTAGGATGAGAAGGTCTGAAGACTCGTTTCAATGCAGACACGGCTAGAGACTTAGAAGACAGGCAGTGGGTTGCTGCAGCCGTGTCTCTGTGGACACCTGCTTGGCTCTGCCTTTTCTGCCCACACTCGCCAGTCCTGCTGGCTCTGTGGCCTGGAGCAGGGCAGAACCCAGCCACACCATCTGAGCCCTCACTGCCCACCCAGGTCCAGAGTGCAGGTGGGCCTGTGTGACACTGCCATGAGGACTGAGCAGGAAGGGCCATCTCCCGAGGGCAATGAACAATAGTCATTACAAGCTGTTCTTCTGAACCCAGGCAGGCACAGGACAGGGACCCTGTACCTCCTAACGCTCCCAAAACGATAAAAGGAAGGAAGCTGCTGATGTGGAACCACTTAGGAGTTCTACCCCACGGAGACAGCCTGTTAGCGAAGGGGAGGAGCATGTCTGGTTGCCAAAAGACAGTGTGGTCTAAGGTTGATGTTTTGCCCCTTTGAGTTCTGCTGTTGAATGAAGGGATTGGAGCAACCGTTCGTCCATCCCTGACCTGCTGTTTCATGGAAGGTCCACTCTTTCCATGTCTATTTCAGGGCAATGAACAGAAGAGCAGAAAATCTAAGAGTCAAGCCCTGTCTGGTTTGGCTCAGTGGATAGAGTGGCGGCCTGTGGACTGAGGGGTCCTGGGTTCAATTCCACTCAGGGGCACAGGCCTGGGTTGTGGGCTCGATCCCCAGTAGGGGGCGTGCAGGAAGCAGTCAATCAATGATTCTTTCTCATCATTGATGTTTCTCTCTCTCCCTTCCTCTCTGAAATCAATAAAAATATATTTTTTAAAAAAATCTAAGAGTCAATAAATGAGATTCCATCTTCCTACAGCCAGCCAAGGAGGGAGAATTCTGACTCATGAGCCTCATTTATAAAATGTAAGAATGATTTCTTTACCACCCCATCTCAAAGCGAATGAAAATGCTAAAAGTAAAAATTCTGGTGTTCTACGTCCTCATCAGACAAAGGCAGACTCAACAAAGTTGTCCATAAACGAAGGACTGTGGACGGGAACCTCTTTGCGGTCTCAGAATTTAGGAGGCGATGAACGATGTCTCCTGCCAGTCCCTGGGTGACGATCAGTGAGGGGTAATTGTTCGCAAAGAGATTTCTTTCCGGGGCCTTTGCCTTTGTCTGTCCCAGGAATTCCAGCTGCAGCCATTTCACTCATCCCACCTATTTTCAGACCCTGGAGCCAGAGGATGGGGAAATACTCCGCCTCCTAACTCAGAGGGCCACCTCTGAGCCCCTCAGACAGAAGTCGGTTTTTGTACAGTTTTACAATAAACTGGGAAATAAACCCAGGCTTCCTGACACTGCAGCCAATTTATCTCCAGCACCAAATGGCCAATTACTAAATATTCCCACAGGGATTTATCATGGCAGGTGTATGAGAAGTGATAAGCCCGGGATGAAGCCAGAGCCAAATGAATGCTCTGAGAGCAGCTGACATCCCTCCCCAGTGCCCAAGGGGTGCGGCCGGGGCAGGTCCTGGCCCGCCAACCGCAGCTGTGCCATCTGCACAGCTTATCTGTTTGTCAGTTTACTCAATTATAAAATGAATTCAAAAATACCCGTCTTGCCCTGCCAGTGTGGCTCAGTGGTTGAGCATCAATCTATGAACAAGGAGGTCATGTTTCAATTCCCAGTCAGGGCATATGCCCAGGTTGCGGGCTTGATCCCCAGTGGGGAGTGTGCAGGATGCAGTTAATCAATGATTCTCTCTCATCATTGATGTTACTATCTCTCTCTCCCTCTCCCTTCCTCTCTGAAATCAATAAAAATATTAAAAAAAAAAACTAAAAAAAAATACCCATTTTACTCTTTAGTGGGACATTGTGAGACTCAAATAAGGAACAACATACAATATGAATAAATTCTAAAAATCAACAGACCTCAGATCAACTGTAAAAAGGAATTTAGGGGAACATTTTGAATATGAACTGGGGATTAGATGATACCAAAGAATGATTGTTAATTTTCCTAGGTACAATCATGGCATCATGATTATTTAATATTTTTAGAGATGCAATGACTGGATGTCCGGGAATTGCTTTAAAATACTTCAGTAAAAAAAGAAAGAGAAAAGAGATAAAGCAAGGGAGGCAAAATGTTGATTAACTGTTGAGCTGGGGGCCTTCTCTCTACTATGGTGCCTATATAAAATTTTTCAGGAAAATACTTTTTAAATAAACAAAGCAGAATTTTCTGGAACATTAGAAAGCATCATGGATGGTCATCTCTAGAGCACAGAAAATCTGTTCAGTTCACAAGGCCTCTCCATATTGGCCATCCAGTGGTCGGAGGACAGGGACTTGAGGCCAGGTGTGAAGGGGCCAGGCAAGGAGCCCAGATGTGAGGAGGGAGAGGGAAGTGACTTCATGGAATTTTCTATCTGCCCTGCATCAAAATGCCAAGTGCATACGTTGTCTTCAGACATAAGTTTCATTCAGCTTTGCCACTTAATGGCTAAGTGGCCTTAGACCAGTGGTCAGCAAACTCATTAGTCAACAGAGCCAAATATCAACAGTACAGCGATTGAAATTTCTTTGGAGAGCCAAATTTTTTAAACTTAAACTATATAGGTAGGTACATTGTTATTAACTTAATTAGGGTACTCCTAAGCTGTCCTTTGCTAAAAACTCAAGGGGCCAAAGAGCCGCATGTGGCTCTCGAGCCGCAATTTGAGGACCACTGCCTTAGACCAAGTCACTTTTTAACACAAAGTCACAGAGAGACAAACAGATGTGCTCTCTCTCTCTCACACACACACACACCACTGAGACTCAATACCGAGGGGTCCACGGGTGCATGGGTGCATCTTGCCATGGGTTTGATGGTCATTCCAGGGACAGATACCAGGGACCAGGAAGGGGACTAGGACAAAGGCATGCAGGAGAGTAAGAGTAATAATTCAGCTAAGGCATTGCCCAGTAAGTCAATCATTCATCTGGGCACTGACCAGGCAAATGAAGGACACAATACACCATAAACAAACGAAATCATCCCACCAAGAGTGACAAGTGGGCTTTGGGGTTCCCGGACAGACAGGCCGGCTGTGGTGCAAGGGAGAGTTCGAGTCCCACACTGACTAACCCAGTGGCCTCGACCTTCAGCACTTTTCCCTTCGGCAGAAAGAAACGACTGGACTGATCTCCGCTGTTCCAAGATTTCAGACGACGAAATTAATTTGGGGCATGTTTCTGACTTTCACGCACATCTCTGCGGTTTCCAGCACGAGTAGTTCAGTCCCCCACCCCCAACCCGCCGTGCGCTGCACGGTGTTCCTCCCCGCTGGTATTTGGTGATGTTTACTGGGGTGGGGGATGAGAGAGAGAAAAGAATCTCAATCACGCTCGATTCTTCCGATCATTTCTATTCCGGCGCTGATTTACAGCGACGCCTCAGGCAGGCAGCTAGACCCAGGACTCCCACATTTTTGAGGGGTTGGGGGCGGAGCGCAGTGGCCAAAGAGCCTGCGTAAAAGTTGCAGTCACCGAGGACCGCAGGAGTTTCTCGCAAGACTGGGATTAGCTCTACCCCGGGGCGATCCTGCTCACACGACCCGTGGGTTCGTTTGTGCTGGTTCTTTCCTGCTCCAGGGCCTCTCTGTCCAAACGGCGGGAGAGGCTCCCTGGTCCCCAGACGAGCCAGGGCGACTTGGGAGGAAGTAAGTACCTGGGGTGCGAATCGCGCCTCCCTTCCCACAGGACTCAGGGTGCTCGGGCGCTCAGATGAACCTAACTGGAAGGCTGAAGAGAACCCCAATTCCAGGCAGTGGGCGCTGGAGCTCCCAGGCTCAGGCCCAATAGCCCCCACCCCCACCCCGCTCAGCCCCGTGCGCTCCACATTTCCAAAGCCCCAACTCAGTGCGACCCCCATCCCCTGCGCGCTCCACGTCCCTGTAAGCCAGAACTCCAGGCACGAACGCCGCCCCGGTGTCCCTGGCCCCAGGCGGCACCCTCCTAGGCACCGATCGCACGTTGAGCTTCGACTGGCTCGGTCCTGCCTGGTTGTAGGCGCCCCAGGCGAGCTAGGAACCGAGCGCCCCACTTCCTAGGGCGCGCCAGCAGCTTCGCCGGCCCGGCTCCAGCGAGGTGGGGCTGGGTGGGTCCGCCCCAGTCTAGAGGGGGACCCGTCAGCCTGCACGTCCCGCATCTCTCTGAGCAAGAAGCCTTCACTGTGTGTGCCGCCGCCCAGGGCCCCGGAACCCCTAGCCCGCGAAGAGACTGGCCTCGCGCGGAGTGGAGTCTGAAGACCCCGCGTGGGCGCTCCCCCGCCCTCGAGCCACTGCGCTCCCTGGGAGTTGCAGGGGGCGCGCTTACTTGGTAGGAGGGGTCCGCCCTGGCTTGGCTGGGGCCACGTTTCCCTCCGTGGCCCCCCGTCTGCACCCGCGCGCGTCGCCGCCGAGCCCCTTTCCCGAGCAGAGGGGCGGCTGGAGAGAGCGAGCTCCAAGTTCAGGCAGCCGCGAGCTGGAGTAGCGCCTTCACTCTTTTCCCGGGACTTTTAAGGGGACTAGAGCAGCAAACCCCTCCCCGGACCCACCCCTTCCTAAGGGCGGCCCCCGCACTGGCCCGCCCCGGCTCCTTTTGTTGTAATTGGAGAGCGGTCACCCCCGAGGCCAAAGGGGGCCGTGCCGGAGACCGCGCGCCGGGCGCAGCCGCTTCCAGGCCCTTCACACCCGGGTTTCCGAAGCCTGGGAAGCTGGGAGGGGGGTTTTCCTCCGGAAGATTCCTCTACTCCCCACCTCCTCAACGCTCCAGGAATTTAACCCTTTGACGTCCTTCTCTTCCTGCATGAGGGTCGGAGGCTCTTCCAGCTCCCGGTCCAGACTGCCCAGCACCGCCTGGCGCGTAGTAGACGCTCAATAAAAACGGATAAATGAAGGAGTTCAGAAACTTTCATCCGTCTCTCCTGGCTTTCTCCTCGGTGGGAAAGCAGATTCCAGCGTGCAACAAGCAGCCCCTTTCTCCCAGCAGATCACCTCTCTGGCCTTCCACAGACCTCTCTCCCCTGAGGATCCGCTCTCTCCTTTGTGAATGCAAGGCTGCGGACTCAGTGACCTCTAACGTCCGTCCCTGCCCTCCCCCTTCTCCCTCCCCCTCCCCCTCCCCCCTGCTAGGCAGGGCCAGGATTAACAACCCTGCACTCAGGGGACTGAATAGGACCCAGCTAAGGGGATGTGTATTGTGCAGAGGACATTCCAGGCCCAGCTTTGCGCCTCACACTAGGAGCAGAGAGGTGTGAGGGGTGGGGGGGGGGGGGGGGGGAGACAGGGGGAGCCCTCTGTGCAGAATCCCAGGGCTTCTTAAACAAGGGCCAGGCTTCAGCAGGCCTGAAGCAGATAGCTTTATGTTCGTTGTTTATTTAGACCTCTTGCAGCCGTGAGGCAAGAAGAGACTTCAATCAGGGAAAGGAGCATCCACCAGAATGAGGAAAGGTACGGTAAGCCTGAGCACAGCAGAGCCAGAGCGGTGGGAGGGCCAGGAGCCTGGCAGGGCTCCCTCCCTGCCTCCAGCACAGGCACTGCCCTGACCTGCACGGCCCCTCTAAGCTGGGAGGCACGCATTGGCCCCTGTGACAGAGGTTGCTGGCTTTCTGGCTCCAGCTCCTGGGCATGGCTGGTGGCCACTGGTTCTGTTGGAGAGTGGGAATTTTTGAACACTACTGAGGCCGTGGACTGTGCCCCAGATAGAGATGTCAGTGCTGACACCAGGCCAGGCCTTGAGATAGGGACTCATGGCCCCTTCCCAGCAGGTAGGCCTTATTTCACAGAACACTGTCAGCTTTCTGGAGAACAGAATGACCTGTGAATAACATGGTCGTCATTGGCATGATCCTGACATTGCTTGGAAAAACTATTTTGTCTTGGGTTACTTGTTCTGCAAAAACCGGATGTGGTTAATGTGCTTAAAAGCAGTCCTACACAAAGGGTCGCTGCTGCTCTCTGGTCTCCCTGCGTGGAGAATGGCAGAGCAGTCTCCTGGCTAGTTGCTCGGCCCGGCCGGCCGGCTAATAAAGGCTCCCTAAATTTTAATTTGGTCTGGGCTCCAGTGGTCATTCACTCGCATCCGCTCCACAACAGTTCAGCCCTTTTCCCACCCACCCCCGCCCCGGCCCCACCGGTGCTAGGGGCCATTTTCAGGCAGAGCTTAGGACGCTGACCACCGCTCTCACTGGGCCCAAGGAGGCTGGAGAGAATAAGAGGGCGAGGGAGAGGAACTGGAGTGTGAGACCTCCCTCCCCCCCACAGGGCGTGGCTTGGGAGAGGAACAGTGCCCCCTTCTGGCTCCAGGCGGGCCCACAGTGACCAATAAATAAGGTCCCAGTCACAGCCCGGGAGGTGGAGGTTGTTTGGGGAAGCAGATAGCTTTAAAGCAAGGCGCCAGGCTGTGAGCCTCGGTGAGGAGAAAACCCAACGTGGACTGACCACAGACGCTGCCTTATCCTCCCATGGCTCCTTCCTCAGCCCTCCCCTCTCACCTCCCTCCCTGGCACACCGAGGGCACCAGAGGTGATAGGTGGTGACTTCCACCACAGCCTCAGCTCCACCGTCTCCCCTCAGCTTAGATCTGTAAATCCACTGGAATCCCCTTGGCCTTCTGGACATGCCCATGGCCACAGCTAACCTAGCAAGCCCCAAACTTGGCACCCTAATGCACAGCCAACCCAACCACTGTGAACTCGGCCTGGCAGAAACGGGGTCTTCTCAGGCCCCTCCTCTGTACCCTGGTCTAGTGGGCAGTGGAAGGAGGAGGGAGCCGGTGTGATTGATTATAAAAGTTTCTGTGGTTGGAACTGTTCAGTACCTTGTCAGCGGTGGTGGATATAAGAACTTACACCAGTGATAAAGTTATATAGAACTTAATACACACACATGCGCATTACAGGCAAAGCTGGGGAAATATGAGCAAGATCAGTGGATTGCACCCATGTCAATCTTATAATGTCACCACCGGGGAGAAATGGGCAAAGTATATGAGGGTTTCTCTGTATTGTTTCTTAGAACTGCCTGTGCATCTACAATTATCTCAATAAAATTTCAACTGAAAAAAAAAGGAGCCACAGTAGCTCCAGGACCCACAGAATGTTAATACCTCTGACATTCCCTTTCCAGCCTGCTCATCTCCCAGCCACATTCTCTCCCCTCCCCCATAGGCCTTACTGGCTGTTCTCCAAGCCTGCTGTTTCATACCCCAGGGCCTTTGCACATGCCATGCTCTTGCCTTGTCTGCCCAGCAATGCCTAGTTCTTTGAGGCCTTTCTCAGCTGTCAGTCAGTACCTTGCACAGAGTCTGCACATAGCAAATGTTCAATAAATGCCAGTGGAACTGAGCTTCTTTCCTCTCCCCTCACCCTGTTCTCTGATCCCTCCACTTCTAGTCCTATCTCTCCTGCTAAAATGTTAATCAAAAAGGCATAAAATGAAAGGGAACTAACTTTGTAAATAATGTTTTGTCTCATTCTGAACAAAGCAAACTCCTTGTGGGACATTCAGAAAATGTGGGAGGAAAAATGGAGAAGCCTGTCACCCCGGGGTCCTTTCACCCACAAATGAACACCTAGCATTTGGAGTATTTCCTTCAGGATATATATATATATTTTAAAACCAAAGTAGTTTTTGTGCCCAGCTTTTAACATTTTTAACTATTTATTTTGTATGCAGTTTTCGATCTGCTTTTAATGGTGTTAGACTGTTCCAGGGGCTAAAACTGCCATGTTCTATGGCACCATTTCCCTATTGTTAGACATCAACTTGTTCACAACTTTTTACCAGCACAGCTTACACCATGGCCATTATCCTTGGGAAAGTAATAGCTATTGAGCAGCTGTTATATGGTTTCTACCAATGGTTACGACCAGAAAGCCATGCCTCAGAGCCACGAAGCTGATAAGTGGTCCAGCTGGGGCAGCTGAAGGGCGCCTGACCCCTCCTCCAAGAACTTAGTGGCCGCACACGGGAGGCCTGAGGAAGTCCACCTGTGCCTTACTGCCCCCATCCCCAGAGGAAACGAGCTCGGGTAGTTCATTGGTGCGCTGTTGCTGAATGGAACCGAAGACCTGGGAGACCGCTTGCAGAAGGCAGCAGGCCTCTGTTCTAGATGACATAAAATCATGACCGCATGTTCACGTCTGTAGGTTCGGCTGTGCCATCCCCCATCTTCCAGGCCCTGTGCTGCTGCAGAGGCAGAACCACACAGTGGATTCAGAGCCGTCAGGGGATCTGGGTTCAAATCCCAACTCCCCCTGGACGAGGGCGTGGCACCGTGAGAGCCAGAGCGGGAAGGAAGCAGTACCCTCCTGCCCTCCTCCGGCCTCCCCCCCTCCCCCCCGCCCCCTCCCAGGGCCACAGGAATGACTTCCTTAGGACACATTCCAGGATGTGAGACTGTCGTGTTCTATCACAACCACTTTAATGAGTGAGGATACTAAGGAAGTGGTTGGGAACAAGTCCCACTTTCTCCTAGGAGGCAGCGCCCCCTCGTGGTCCACGTCTCATACTGCAGTGTGCGTTTGCCGTTTTCAGGGCCAAATTATAAAACCAGCAAGTTTTACAGAACATCCTGCCCAAGCATCTTGTTTAGACGTGGAACCAGAGACCCTGAAAGCGGCTGACTGGCCAGGGCCCCTGGGCAGGTCAGCAGCGGTGCTGCACCCAGACCCAGCTCCAGATCCAGATGCAGGTGTCTAACCCCTGGGAGCATCCCACGTCTGCTCGGAGCGCACAGCTGTTCACCGCACGTGTGTGCCCTCAGGAGAGGCAAGGATGGCTTTGCCTCTTCTCCAGGAAGCACATGTGTGTGCATTTCTAAAGTATCGTTTCATTCATGGAATCTATTTTCTAGGATGTGGCCGTCCTTTGTTGCACCCTATGGGCGGAGCTTCTCCCATTTCTTCCTTTTTCCTTACCCCTTCACCCACTAAAGAATATCTTGATTGCTTCCAAGTTTTGACCATTATGAATAAAGTTGCTATAAATATTTGTGTGCAGGTTTTTGTGTGGACGTACATTTTCAACCCACTTGGCTAAATACCAGATTGTGCAATTGTTGGATTATGTAGTAAGAGCATGTTTAGTTTAAATGGTATATACACACAATGGAATATTACACAGCCTTAAAAAGGAAAGGAAATTCTGAAAGATGCTACAACATGGATGAAACAAGGCTATTATGCTAACTGAAATAAGCCAGTCACAAGAAGACAAACACTATATGATTCACTTATATGAGGTACTTAGTCAAATTCATAGAGACAAAATAGAATGGTGGTTGTCAGGGGCTAAGGGGTGGGGGACAGGGCCTTATTGTTTAATGAGTACAGAGCTTCAGTTTTGCAGGATGAAGGAGCTGGAGTTATGTGATTATTGCACAACATTATAAATGTATTTAATAACACTGAACTGTACACTTAAAAATAGTTAAGAGGGTAAATTTTACGTTATGTGTATTTTACAAAAATAAAAACAATTAGCACCCCAAAATGGTGTAATTCAGTGGTTAACACACTGGCGGGTGCACTGAAGTCTCAGGTTTGATTCCTGGTCAAGGGCATGTACCTGGGTTGTAGGTTCAAACCCCACCCCAATCAGGGCATGTGTGGGAGACCACCAATCAATGTGTCTCTCTCACATTGATTCCTCTCTCTCTCTCTCTCTCTCTCTCTCTCTCTATATATATATATATATATATATATATATATATATATTCCTCTCCTTCCCTTCCTTCCACTCTCTCTAAAAATAAAATCAATATATATATATATAGATAGAGGAATATATAGAGAGGAATATATAATTCCTCTCCTTCCCTTCCACTCTCTCTAAAAAAAAAAAATCAATGGAAAAAATATCCTCAGGTGAGGATTAACAAAAACAATGAGAAAAAAAGTCACGTAATGCAGTTATTGGGGTTCGGGAAGAATTAGTTTATTAAGAAACTGCCAAACTGTCTTCCAAAGTGGCTGTACCATTCTGCATTCCCACCAGCAATGAAGGGGAGTCCCTGTTGTCTGAATCCTCACCAGCACTTGGTGCTGTCAGGGTTCTAGGCTTTGCCATTCCAATAGGTATATACTGCCGTGTCACTGCTGTTTTAATGTGCTTTCCCCAGATTATGTATGATGTGGAGCATCTTTTCATGTTCTTGCTTGCTATCTGCTTACCTTTTTAAAAAAATATATTTTATTGATTTTTTACAGAGAGGAAGAGAGAGGGATAGAGAGTTAGAAACATCAATGAGAGAAAAACATTGATCAGCTGCCTCGTGTACACCCCCTACTGGGGATGTACCCGCAACCAAGGTACATGCCCTTGACCGGAATCGACCTGGGACCCTTCAGTCTATAGGCCAACGCTCTATCCACTGAGCCAAACTGGCTAGGGCTGCTTATCTTTTTTGGTGAGGTATCTTTTCAGATATTTTCTCCATTTTACAAATGTTTTACATTAATTTTAGAGGGAGAGGGAGGTTGTTTGTTTTCTTATTGTTGAATTTTGAGGGGTTTTTTTTTTGGTATATTTTGGACACAGTCCTTTACAAAGATTCTCTCCCAGTGTGTGGCTTGTCTTCTTATTTTCTGAACAATTTTCACTAAGCACCGTCCTGAAGTATCATACCTTCCTGTGCGTTTGCGTTTGTGTGTGCGTGTGCGTGTGCGTGTGTGTGTGTGTGTGTGTGTGTGTGTGTGTGTGTGTGTATACTAGGAATAAATAAAACTTAATGCAGTGCCCAAGGGGCTTACATTGTGATTTGGGGGAGAAGATAACGTAGAAATTAAATAGCAATACAAAGCCATATGAGACTCAGTTCAAAATGCCTGGCTACAAGCGGTGAGCAGAGACCTGAGGGACGGGGGCAGGGGGGGGGGGTGTTTCGGGGAGAGACTAGATAGGCAGGAAAGAAGAGCCAATCTCCCCATGCTGGGCCTGGAGCGATGAGAGAAAGACCCAGACCTGGAAACCCAGCTCATCCTTGCCCAGGGGGGCGCCCTGGGAACAGGTGGGACATGCTGGCACAGAATGGACCCTGGAAATTTGGCGAAGGCATGAAACACGGGGCAGATTCTGAAGACGAGCTTTGCCCGCAGTGTAATTTTGCTGCTCCCTCACTTCCCATTTGCCCCCTCCACCAGGAAAGCCGCCTGCTCAGAGGGAGACTCACTTCGCACAGTGATTTAGGGGAGCAGGGGAGAGGAGTAAAAAAAACAACAAGAACTGGTCCAAATCTCATTTCCAGACACCTGGCTTCTGCCAGCTCTGACCACCTTGTCTCAAAGACGCAGCCAAAACAGGGAGGGGTGGGGGTGCGGACATAAAAGGAAGCTTTTCTGTAGCGCGATGCGCTGGCACCTGGCAGGGCCCTCGCTCCAGGCCACGGCCCAGCAAAGCCTTGCTGACTCCCAGAAAGCATTTGGGCGGCTGCCCAGGTCACTCAGGGTTGGCTGAGGACACAGCCTGGCTGTTCATCCCAGCCACTGGCATTTACGAGGCTTCTGAATGCCCAGGCCCAGTTCAGCACCCAAGAGGAGGGAAGGAGGTGCGAATCTTGCCCTGCTTGCCAGCCCCCCAGTCTGGGGGAGCAGGCCCAGGACAAGCCCATAGGGCACCTACATTATTGTAAATATCTGGAGACGATAAGAGGTTCAGAGGAAGCACGGTTCAGAAAACAGTCCCCAAACCCCCATAGGGCTAGTCACCAAAATGGCAGGAACGCTGCTGGGACTGAATTGTGTCCCCTTTTAAGGTAAGAAACATTCAAACCTGTGAAGAATGTTTGTGAGTTTATTTGAGCCATACTGTAGACAATTGGAGAATCTCAATGGATTGAGCTAATGCTCCAGAGAATGGCAGTTTTCACCTTGTTTTACACATTATAATAAAAAGAAAAGTGGGTTACATGAAATCCACTGGTGATAGATTAGGGAGGTGATGAAAGCAAAGCAGGGAAATCTCTTGCATTGGATGAAAAGTGAAATGAGAGACACATACTTCTTTTACTTAGGTGGGTGCAGGCTACTTAACCGTCAGCAATTCACTCAATGACAATGAGGGGATGTATGGTCTCCACAGAGTGGGGCCTGTGCTTTGAGGGGCCTGGAAAAAGGAAAATTACTTTGACATTCCAACGATATGTTATTGTAGATGCAAAAAGACAATAGGCTCAGTCAAGGTAAAGATTAACCTCTGTTGGGAAGATGCCTAGGACATGACTACCCACCAAAAACTGCTTTCAGTTAAAGTTTTAATTTCAGACCATCCTGAGTTTGCGAGGCCGCCATGCAGGCTTTCCCGGAGCTTGTCAGGTTAGCATGTGGCCCCTTTTTGTCCACAACCCTTAAATTCATATGCTGAAGCCCTAAGCCCCCAGTATGACGGATCTGGACATGGCCTTTGGGAGGTAATAAGGGTGAGATGAGATCATGAGGGTGGGGCCCTCATGATGGGATTGTGGCCTTATAAGAGGAAGAGAGACCAAAGCCCTCTCTCTCCTCCCATCATATGTGCACATAGCAACAAGGCTGCCATCTGCAAGCTGGGAAGCAGGTCCTCACCAGGCACCTTGATCTTGGACCTCTAGCCTCCAGAACTGAGAAATGAATGCCTGTTGTTTAAGCCCCCAGTCTGTGGTGTTTTGTTTCAGCAGCCCGAGCTTTAGACAACACAGAGACTTGTGTTAGGGGCGGGAGGGAGAAATAGGACAGTGGGGGCTAGTTATAGTTATAAGGAATATTAATCGTGCGCTGTTAACTGTGATGGTTTTGTTCTGATTAAAGAAAGTACATTCTGACCTGGCGGGGAGTTGTTCGCCCTGGGACCTAGGAGCTAACCTCCAAATGCAGTGCATTCTCCTTACCCGAGACCTGCCTATGGTCATGGAAAGATTAACAAACTTGTTTCAAAAACAATCGAGTCCTGGGGTGCTCATCCTTTGCAGCCCCCTAGGCCATGTAGCCTGTGATCTGCAACCATTATACCCATTCTTGTTCCTTTTGCCACGTAATCTTTGTCCTTCTACCCAATATAAGCTGCTGGTTTATAGGTGTTAGGGGAGAGCAGATTTTTGACCTGCTGCTCTCCCATACTGCCAGCAGTATTGGAAAATAAAAAACACTCATATTCAATTCAACCTCTTCTCTGCAGAATTGGCTCAAGTAGTGACAGGCACAGCCCTGACCCATCCATTGTCTGGTTTCACTTGGACCCAAGAATGGAAAAATATGGGGTAGCCAGGAATCCAAGTTAAGACCAAGAGGTTAGAAGACGTTGAAACCACTGTTCTGCAAGTGCAGTTGATCAAGGTTTGGATGCTATATGTCATTCCTGGGATGATGGCAATGAGCAACACCACCGTCTTCCTGCCCGACTCTCCCCTCCTCCCCCGCCCGCCAGCACTGGTACAGATATAGTTGCCAAGCAACCTACAGAAGGAGGAACCCTGACATAAAGAATTCTATCCCTGAACACTTCACAAGCCCACCTTCTTGCCCCCAGCTTATAAAAGCAGCCAAGCAGAGCCGGCTTCAAGCCAGTTCAGAGGACTTCCGTCTGTGCTACCTCCCTTGTGCTCAAGCATAAGGTTAATAAAGTCTGTCTGCAAATTTCTCTGAGTGTCCTCTCGATTTCCATCTAGGGGAACCCAAGAACCATAATGCCAGAAACAAGTTGACGAAGACAAACACACAAGTGGTGTTTCCTTCCCAGGCCTCTCAGCCACAGCTTGGTGCTGGCCGCACTGGGACCATGGGTTCTCCTCTCTATCCCGCCCTCTGTTGTAGGCAGTGGGAACAGCACTGGGTGTTAAACCTACAGGGTCAGACTGGACCTGGATTTAGCAACCTCGGTACTTGAGTTCTGGCTAGGAAAGAATTCAGAGCCAAGACTCAAATTATAAGAGAACATCTATATATATAAAAGCCTAAGCGAACGTCACAACTGAAACAACTGAACGGACGACCAAACAGGTTGCGTGGGGCGACCAGGTCGGCAGTGGGGGTTAGTGAGGGAAGACCAAACGACTGAGCAGCAGGCTGCGTGGGGTGACCAGGCTGGCAGGGATGTTAGTGAGGGCTAACCAAATGACTGACCAGCTGGCTGCATGGGGCGACCAGGCCAGAAGGGGGTGGGGGTGGGGTGGGAGGGGCGACAAAATGACCCAACAGCAGGCTGCATGGGGCAATCAGGCTGGCAGGGGGGCAGTTGGGGGTGACCAGGCCGGCAGGGGGCGGGGGCAGTAAGAGGCAACCAGGCTGGTGGGGAAAGCTGTTAGGGGTGACCAGGCCAGCAGTGGGGGCAGTTAAGGGCAATCAGGCAGGCAGGCAGGTGAGCAGTTAGGAGCTAGTGGTCCCGGATTGTGAGAGGGTGCAGGCTGGGCTGAGGGGAACCCCAGGATCAGGCCTAAACTGGCAGTCGGACATCCCCCGAGGTGTTCTGGATTGGAGAGGGTGCAGGCTGGGCTGAGGGGTACCCTCCCTGCCCTGGTGCACAAATTTCGTGCACTGGGCCTCTAGTTTATTTGTAAAATCACAGAGGTAGAAGTAATTTGTAGAAGAAATGGGCTTAGGAAACAAGTTATAGAGGTAAAGGAAGGGCCCATGGAGCTAGAAGTGAGGAAGGTAAAGGTGACATGCCTGGGGACAGGAGGAGAAGGAGTGAGGGGGGGGAATGGCTCAGGTGTGCTGCCATGGAGTCACTTGTCTGGTTTTGCTGCTTTTCTGGGCCTGGAGCTGAAATACAACTGAGGCCTACATGTTCCCCTAGAGAGGAAAGGTCAGGTGGTTCAAAACGCATGACCAGCGATATGCTAGGGGAGGAAAGGTCACCCTGGGAGTGAGGTGCTATGGTAGGCAGGTAGACAGACATGAGCAGAGCAAGGAGGATGGGTCAGGGACAGCAGATCACCAGGGCGGAAAACCCCGGGTGCCTAGCAAAGGACAATTAAAGGTTGGGACTTCGACCCCAGGTGTGACTTGGGAAGGTTACCAAGACCCTTCTGGGGGTCCATGAGGTCAAACTGTTTTCATAATAAAACTAAGATCTTATTTTCCTTTTATGCTTATTCTCTGGAGCTGACAACTTGCCAGGTGCAACCAGAGCCACTTCCTCCAGACGGGCCGTGTGGAGAGCTCCAGGAATGCCCGGCAACTTGGGTTCCAGTCCCAGTTTTCCTCCTCAGGAAACAAGGGGTTGAATTAGATAACAAAGTCCCCTCCCAGCTGTAAAAGTGGCATCGTCCCCACCTACCTCACAGAGCTGTTGAGAAGGTAAAAGAAACGAAATGTGCATGTACTCCAAAGAGGGGGAGGTGCTCCATTGTTATTAGGTGTGATTATGAAGAGAGGAGCAACCCAGGAAATCAGTGTAGTTAGAGGCGCATCCCTGGTGACCAGCTTCCTGTGTTGCTAGGAGACCACTTTCGGGGATGCTCAAGCCAATGCAGCATTCGTCTTTGAATGTAGCCCCTCTCTCCACCGGCTTCTACCTGGAAAATTGGAATCATTTTTTCTTAAAGGGTCTTGGGTGTTCCTGAGCTGAAGTAAAATAATAATAAATAGTAACAAACAAATAAATAATTTTTTAAAAGCAATTCCTTGTGGCTCAACATAAATAATTTCTGGCCATTCTGCCTCATTCTCCTGGGTTTTCCTTATTTGGCAGATATCTATCTCAAAAATTTTAAAGTTATGACATATAAGCTATATACGCAAAAGTGCATAAAATACAAACATGAGCATAATGAACCAATATAAGGCAAACAGCCATAGAATTACCATCCAGCTCAAGAACTAGACTATTACTACCATCCCATAAGCTTCTCCACAAACCACAAGTTCTTTCTCAAAATGGCCTCCCTGCTCTGAAGGTTAACACTCTTTTTTTTTTTAATAGTAATGACTTCTTAATGTCTGGAGGGCTCCAGGGCTGCCTCCCGTATGAGCCCTGACCTGGGATTGAACCCTCCACCTAGGCATGTGCCCTCACTGGGAATCCAACCCTCAGTCTTTTGCTGCACAGGATGGTGCACAAACCCACAGAGCCACCTGGCCAGGGCATGTCTGATGTTTTCAAAGTATTACTTGAAATACTGGAGCGATCCCATCTAGGCTCCTTGGTCTAACTACTTGTAGATGCTGCCAATTCACGAATGTGTGTCTCCAGCCTGCCCTCTCCCATACTCTTCAAACTCCTGTGTCCAACTCCATGCTTAACCTCACCACCTTAACAACTCCATGCTTAACCCTCTCCCCACATCTGCCCACGTTAGGACAGGTAAGGCCATCCTTCCTGCTGTTTGACTCTTGATTGACTCCAAAGCTTGTGGGCTCCGCCTTTGCAGGATCTCCAGAGTCGGGCACTCCTCATCTCCTCTCCTGGCATCTCATTGAGAGGACCAAAAGAGCATAACTGAGCTCTTTGCTTCTACCTTTGCAGTCTATTTTTTTAAAAAATATATTTTATTGATTTTTTACTGAGAGGAAGAGAGAGGGATAGAGAGTTAGAAACATCGATGATAGAGAAACATCGATCAGCTGCCTCTTGCACACCCCCCACTGGGGATGTGCCCGCAACCAAGGTACATGCCCCTGACCGGAATTGAACCTGGGACCTTTCAGTCCACAGGCCGACGCTCTATCCACTGAGCCAAACCGGTTTCGGCATCCCAGCAGTCTATTTTCAAGTTCACAGGACAAATAATACTTTGAAAATACCAGTCATGCTCTGGCCGGGTGGCTCAGTCAGTTGGTGCATTATCCTGTGCACCAAAAGGTTGCAGGTTCAATTCCCAGTCAGGGAATCTAGGGCGGCAGCCAATTGATGTTTCTCCCTCACATCAATATTTCTCTCTTACTCTCTCCCCCTTCCTCTTTCTCTAAAGCCAATGGAAACATATTCTCTGTGAGGATAAAAAATATATATCAATCAGATTCTGTCACTCTTCTGATGACCACCGTGGGATGGCTTCCCACCACATTGAGAGTACAAGCAAACTGTAAGGACGGAAAAAAAGGCCTTTCCTTTTATTTGATGTGGACTTCCACAATTTATGAGAAGCACCTGGTAATTAAACCCCAAGATTGTGAGCTCCTCTGATTCAAACAGACCCTCTGTTCAAGACAAGTTACTCTGAAGGCTACGTTCCTTCGTACATACCCCTCCTCCCTGCTGTTTTTACAACTCAGGGATTATTAGTAGAAAATTCCCTTTCCCCCTCCTCTTCAAGCAAACCTCTTTTGAACTTCATAACTTTTACTCTAAACATGTTTTACAGGCTTGGGGAGAATACTGATAAGACACCTCCCTAGGCATCTGCCTGGTCTATCTCCCTAAAAAAAAAAAAAAGCAAACAAGCCTGGCTGGTGTGGCTCAGTGAACCAGGAGGTCACGGTTCAATTCCCGGGCTGGTCAGGGCACATGCCCGGGTTTTGGGCTCTATCCCTCAGTGTGAGGCATACAGGTGGCAGCCGATCAATGATTCTCTCTCATCATTGACATTTCTATATCTCTCTCTCCCTCTCCCTTCCTCTCTTCCCTCCTCTCTGAAATAAATAAAAATACATTTACATTTAAAAAGAAAACAAACTTTTCGAAGACAACCCTCCCGATGCCTGCTCCATTTCAGCCCCCAAATCCCCTCCCTTCTTCGGCACCTAGCAACAGCTTTAAAAGGTGGAGCCACTGTTTATTTCCTGCCCTTGTATTGATTAGCAATGCACCAGCCCTTTCCTTTCTAGGAAAGTAAAATAAACATTCTCTCTGCATCTATCTCTTCTTTTAGTTCTGAATTCTTTCACAGCCCGTGTCACCAGCCAAACCCTAACACAAAGTTATTACAACAGCTCACAAACTCCTACATTCTCTGCCCCCAAACCCATACTTCTCTAACCTCCTCTCCTCTTTGATTTCTCTGCTTTAGTCCCACTGCCCAAACTGTTGTCCCTCAAATGCCCCAGGGCCTTTGCACAGGTCCTCTCTGCTGGGACGCTTTACTTGGGTCTCCTTGGGCTTCCTCCCATGCCTCCTTCAATGCCACCGTTAACAGAGGAGTTCCCTTCTCTTCCTTGTTTGTAAGTGGATTTTTATTATTATTGAATAATTAAAATTCAAGTACGTTGAATTTTATCCTATGTCTAGTGATGTGATTGTATGGTTTTTCTCCTTTAATCTTGAGTTATTGAATTTTATAAATACATTTCTTGGCTTTCCCTTTTCCCATGGCCCTTTTCTAGTATTAAGGTGCTTAATAAATGGTCACCTGATGTTGTGGGATAAATTGTGCTCCCCAAAAGATAGTAAGTAGAACCTGCCTGTCAATGTGACTTTGCCTAGAAATGGAGTCTTTGCAGATGTTGTTGACCTGAAATGAGACTGTACTGGATTAGGATGGGCCCTAAATCCAATGACTGGTGTCCTTGTAAGGAGAGATTTGAAGACACAAAAGAGACACACAGAGAAGGTGGAGGCAGAGGTTGGAGTGATGCTGCCACAGCCAAGAAGGCCAAGGGTTGCCGGCAACAACCAGAAGCTGGAAGAGGCCAGAAGGAGTCTTCTCAGAGCCCTAGGAAGGAACGTGGCCCTATCGACGCCTTGATTTTAGAGTTCTAGCCCCCAGAACCATGAAAGAATAACTTTCTCTTGCTTTAAGCCATGAAGGTTTTGGTAATTTGTTACAGCAGCCACAGAAATGAATACCCCTGCTATTCCAACTTGTTGATTTGAAGTGATTTTTCTCTAGCCTGTCACTCACACCTTACCACCATGGGTTAGGCCCTCCACATGGGACAGTGAGGGGTGAGGGATGCCATGCTGGACCTCAACTCTTCAGGTCCTCGACCAGCCCCTACTCTGGTGAGCAAGCAGTGGGAGCTCCTAGACAGGCCTGGGCAGCACAGATGCCTCCTCCAGGGGAGCTAGCTGGTCCGGTCATCCCATTTCCTGGCTCCCTCTGAGGAAGGAGTGGAGAAAACAAGATGAAGTTGGTAATATAGCTAAGCTGACTTCACATGGAGTCTGCAGAGTCAGCCTGACAAAACTGGTTCAGATCAAATGGGCTGAAGCCTGGGGAATAGATTTTACTTTTACTTTTCTTTAGCCTGAGGGCTTAAGCTTTTGAACTTCTCAGCTGTGCATCAATGCCTGGAGAGATATAGAAACCCTACAGATAACCCTCCGAAGAACTTAGGAGACAATGTTCACGGATCCAGACAACCTGGCATCCATTATCCAGACCACTGGTCATCCAGAGGATGAGCATCTCGGACCGATCCAGAGACTGATTCTTCTCAAGAATGTACTTTTTACCAGAAGAACTCTTAGCTTTACTTTCTTTTCTGGAACATTCTACATGTTGCATAGTTTTGTTTCGGGTTTGCAAACCCTAAGACCCTTGAAGAAATCTTTGTCACTGATTTCTAGCCAAAGCCTCCTGGCTCTGTGCTCTGTGCATACCACTAGCAGTTGCAGTGACGAGGACTTTCAGTTCAGGTTCAGAGAGCGAGCTCGAGCCTACGCGCAGCCACTAGGTGGAGACATCTCTTTCTGTAGCTGACAGCCTGACCAGGCCCCACTCAGACCCTTCATCAGCCTCTGAGGGGAAACTGTCCAGAGGGAATGACTGAGCTGCACCTGGAACCTTATATTTTGAAAAAAGGTGGATCTGATACTTGGTTGGTGACTGATTAGATGGAAAAAGGGGGAGATAAGAAAGAAATCATATAGAATGCATTCCAGGTTTCTGGTCTGAGTTGCCAGGTGGTGCATAGAGACAAGGTGTGGTACAGGAAGGGCTCCTGTTTGGACATGAGTTTTAGGATCCTATGGGACATCTAAGTAGCATCTAGCAGGAACCTCTTAGGAAGGAAATGAAAGGCAGAGGCTGGTATCTTGGAGGCAGGGGGTCCTTCCTCAATATTAGGCCCAGCATAGGCCCAGTATCTGGGCAGAATTGGCCCACCAGCTGCTTTTTGTAAAGAAAAAGTAAAAGTTTCATTAGAACAAAGCCACACCTATTCATGGGCATATTCCTATGAGTCATTTCTCATTATAAAAGCAGAGTGAAGTAAGTTTCAGACAAATGTCAGACGGTCTGCAAAGCTGACGTGTTTACCATCTGGCCCTTTGGACGAGAATTTCCTGACTCCGGGTCTAGACAGCACTTCTCAGTGTCCAGGGTCATCGCGAGTGACCTGGAGGCCGGGTAACAGGAAGGATCTGATTCAGGTCTGACACTGGCTCTGACGTTCAGCATTCCCACCGGGCCCAAGGACCACGCTGTCCGATAGAAACGTACAGTGAGCACACAGATCATTTAAAGTTTCCGGTCTCCACACTGAAAAGGGAAAGAGAAACAGGTGACAGTACTCTACCGACAGTTTATTGAACTCCATCGAGCCAAAATATTATCATCTGCACCCAATATGAACAAACTGGGAGATTTGACTTACTTTTTGTTCTAAGTCTTTGAAACCTGGTGCATAGTTTGCATTCACAGCCATCACAATTGGACTGGCCACACTGGACAGGGCAGCTCTACAGCACAGACTGGCCCGGCTGCCAGCCCCCGGACTGGCGTCACAGAACCTCCCCACGTCCGTTTTTGCACCTATGAAACGAGAGTAAGGAGTGCACTGCCTCGTGGCATTGTCTTGAGGACTGCGTGAGTGAATAAAGTGCTGAGGCTGCTATTGTGCTATGGCGTTGGCTCTGCTTGAGAAGCACTTTCTTTCCTGCCAATGAGGAGGCCCTGCTTCCTGCTGCCATGGCCCAGGGTGGAGTTAAGCTCGCTCCTCAGTTCTCAGCACATCGTTATCCCTTCCTTTTCTTACATTCCACAAATATTTATTGAGCCTTTCCCGTGGATCAGGTTCTGTGCCAGGCACCTGGGGATACATCCTGGTGAAGCATAGCAACCGCCATCTTGTATAAAAGTACTGCTGTTTGAAATTCTCTGCTATTGTTAGATAATCCCTAGTCCTGTAAACTCTGTCATTGTAAACTCTGTCACTTTAAGACAGTCTCTTACTCTATAAAATGACTTTGTTTTTAGTTTAAATAATAGAAAAAGATCAACTTAACTGTCTGACCTTGCAAGCTAGCCATCGAATGTAATAGACTAATATAGACTAATACTGATAATAATTCCCATATTCTTATGCCAAGTACTAACTCATTATGTATTCAAGGTTCAACTGTCTGTAACAATAATCCACACAGAGCTCTTTGTGAAATCTGCAGACAAAGAAGCTCAAAAGGTATAAATATAAGAAACTTCTCGTGTGATGGGGCTCAGAGATTTGGAAGAGACATCTCCCTCTGGGCCGCACGCAATAAATGACTCCTAATTAATTGGGTCATTAAGGCATCTTGTATCTCACTCATTGATTTATGACAACACTGGTAGAGAGATTTATGAGGAACAAAACGAATATAGAGCATACTAGGAAGTAGGTACCATGGGAGCAACTAAAGCCAGGTAAGCGGGATGGAAAGTGCTGGGGAGGGTAGAAGTTCAAGTAGGTGCTTTCAGCTTTAAGTAGGTGCCAGGTGGGCCTCCATGGCAGAGCTGGTTCTTGAAGACCCCAAGGCCAGCGGGCTGGGGCAGAGTGAGTTGGGGAAAGATATCAGATGTGGTCAGAGAGGTGTGGAGATGGAGTTTGTATGCCTCATAGGCCATCATACAATCTTTGGTTCTTCCTCTGAGACAAACAGAGCCAACTGAATGTTGTTTGTTTTTTGCCAAACAAGTGTCTTGATCTGAATTAGGTTTTCCAAGGCTGCCATGCTGGGGTGTGGGGTGACCGGCCATCCCATTGGCCGTGAATGGGCTTTGCTGGAAGGTGATGCTTTCAGTCCCCAAACTAGGAAAGACTCAGGCAAATGGGTATGGTTGGGTCAGCCTAAAATGAGACCAGTTTTATCTTGTGTCCTCCTCTGAAAACCAATCTGTGTCCCCCATAACATCCATTTCAACATTAGATAGGTGAAATGTGCATGTCCTCATGACATAGTGCAGTGTGCTAATTTACACTTACATAACTGACATTAGGCAACAGATCCCATTTCTTTAAGCATTCAACATTAGTTTTAAGATCCATCCATTTTGCTGTATTTATCTCAAGTTCATTGTCCCTAAAGGCTGCCCGGTATTCAATGGTATGCATCTGTCACCTTCTACTTACCAAGAGCTTGCTTGCCTCCAGCACAGTAACTCCAACAGCACCGTGGAGAGCATCCTTCTGCAGTCCCCTCACGGACCCAGGTGGGCATTTCTCGGGGGAACACTGGCCCTTGGACACATGCACGGCTAACTTCAAACTGCTGCTTTTGCTTTCCGGAGTGCCTGTGGGGGTTTACATGGCCATCAGCAATACCTAAGTGTTGTCCCCACAGAATTGTAAACACTTTAAGTTCGGCAATTCTGAGGGCCATAGGTAGTGGCTCTTGAATTTCATTTGCATTTCTCTGGCTTTCTCAGTTATTTCTCTTTTTTAAAATAGAGGTTGTACATTTAGTTATTACTCCCCATATCCCGTCAAAGTGACTATGAGCCACGTTCTCACTTTCACTTTTTCTTCTCGATCTTTTTTCCCCCCATTTACTTACTTACTTAATTTATTTATTTTCTTTATTGATTAACGTATTACATATGTGTCCTTATTCCCCCATTGCCCCCCGCCCACACTCATGTCCTCACCCCCCTGGTGTCTGTGTCCATTGGTTAGGCTTATATGCATGCATACAAGTCCTTTGGTTGATCTCTCCCCCTTACCCCCACCCTCCCCTACCTTCCCTCTTTGATGGTTTGATCAATGCTTCTCTGTCTCTGGATGTTTTTGTTCATCAGTTTATGTTGTTCATTATATTCCACAAATGAGTGAGATCACGTGATGTTTATTTTTCTCTGACTGGCTTATTTCGCTTAGCATAATGCTCTCCAGTTCCATCCATGCTGTTGCAAATGGTAAGAATTCCTTCTTTTTTTACCGCAGTGTAGTATTCCATTGTGTAGATGTACCATAGTTTTTTAATCCACTCATCTGCTGATGGGCACTTAGGCTGTTTCCAAATCTTAGCTATAGTGAATTGTGCTGCTATGAACATAGGGGTGCATATATCCTTTCCGATTGGTGTTTCTAGTTTCTTGGGATACATTCCTAGAGGTGGGATCACTGGGTCAAATGGGAGTTCCATTTTTAGTTTTTTGAGGAAACTCCATACTGTTCTCCACAGTGGCTGCACCAGTCTGCATTCCTACCAGCAGTGCACGAGGGTTCCTTTTTCTCCGTATCCTCGCCAGCACTTGTCATTTGTTGATTTGTTGATGATAGCCATTCTGACAGGTGTGAGATGGTACCGCATTGTTATTTTGATTTGCATCTCTTGGATGATTAGTGATTTTGAGCATGTTTTCATATGTCTCTTGACCTTCCTTATGTCCTCTTTTGAAAAGTATCTCCTTAGCCCTGGCTGGTTTTGCTCAGTGGATAGAGCATCGGCCTGAGGACTGAAGGGTCCCAGGTTCGATTCCTGTCATTGGCACATCCTCAGTAGGGGGTGTGCAGGAGGCAGCTAATCGATGTTTCTCTCTCATTGATGTTTCTAACTCTCTATCCCTCTCCCTTCCCCTCTGTAAAAAAAAAAAAAATCAATAAAATATATTAAAAAAAAGAAAAGTATCTATTTAGGTCCGTTGCCCAGTTTTTGATTGGCTTGTTAATCTTCCTTTTGTTAAGTTGTATGAGTTCCCTGTAAATGTTGGAGATTAAACCTTTAACAGTGATAACATTGGCAAATATGTTCTCCCATGCAGTGGGCTTTCTTCTTGTTTTGTTGATGGTTTCTTTTGCTGTACAGAAGCTTTTTATTTTGATGTAGTCCCATTTGTTTATGTTCTCTTTAGTTTCCATTGCCCTAGGAGCTATATCGGTGAAGATATGCTTCAGCATATGTCTGAGATTTTGCTGCCTGTGGATTCCTCTAATATTTTTATGGTTTCCATCTTATGTTTAAGTCTTTTATCCATTTTGAGTTTATTTTTGTGTATGGTGTAAGTTGGTGGTCCTGTTTCATTTTTTTGCATGTATCTGTACAATTTTCCCAACACCAATGATTGAAGAGACTGTCTTGACTCCATTGTATGTTCTTGCCTCCTTTGTCAAATATTAATTGAACATAGTGGTTTGGGTCGATTTCTGGGTTCTCTATTCTATCCCATTGGTCTATATGTCTGTTCTTGTGCCAGTACACGCAGTTTTTAGAACAGTGGCTTTGTAATACAGCTTGAAATCTGGTATTGAGATCCCTCCTACTTTGTTCTTCTTTCTCAGGATTGCTGCAGCTATTTGGGGTCTTTTTAAATTCCAGATTAATTTTTGGAGAGTTCTTTCGAGGTCTGTGAAATATGCCGTTGGTATTTTAATGGGGAGTGCATTGAATCTATAGATTGCTTTGGGTAGTATGGACATTTTAATGATGTTGATTCTACCAATCCATGAACATGGTATGTTCTTCCATCTGTTTACATCTTCCTCTATCTCTTTTTTCAGTGTCCTGTAGTTTTCCGCGTATAGGTCTTTTACCTCCTTAGTTAAGTTTATTCCTAGGTATCTTAATTTTTTTGGTGTGATGGTAAATGGGATTGCCTTTTTAGTCTCTCTTTCTGTAAGTTCACTATTGGTGTATAGAAATGCCATAGATTTCTTGGCGTTAATTTTGTATCCTGCTACATTGCCGAATTCATTTATTAAGTCTAATAATTTTTTGATGGAGTCTTTAGAGTTTTCTATGTACAGTATCATGTCATCTGTGAACAATGACAGTTTTATGTCTTCTTTTCCAATTTGCATACCTTTTGTTTCTTCTTCTTGTCGAATTGCTATGGCTAGCACTTGCAGAACTATGTTGAATAGGAGTGGTGAAAGTGGACATCCCTGTCTCGTTCATGTTCTTAGGGGAAATGGTTTTAGTTTTTGCCCATTGAGTATGATGTTGGCTGTAGGTTTGTCATATAAGGCTTTTATTATGTTGAGCTATGATCCCTCTATTCCCATTTTGTTGAGAGTTTTTATCAAGAAAGGGTGTTGGATTTTGTCAAATGCTTTTTCTGCATCAATTGATATGACTATGTGATTTTTATCTCTCAATTTGTTTATGTGATGTATCACGTTTATTGATTTGCAGATATTGTACCATCCTTGCATCCCCAGGATAAAGCCTACTTGGTCATGGTGTATGATCTTTCTGATGTAATGCTGGATCTGATTTGCTAGAATTTTGTTGAAGATTTTGGCATCTATGTTCATGAGGGATATTGGCCTGTAATTCTCTTTCATTGTGTTGTCTTTATCTGGTTTTGGTATTAGGGTGATGCTGGTTTCATAGAATGAGCTTGGAAGTGTTCCTTCCTCTTGAATTTTTTTGGATAGTCTGAGGAGGATAGGTTTTAGTTCTCCTTTGAATGTTTTGTAAAACTCCCCAGTGAAGCTGTCTGGCCCCAGGCTTTTGTTTGCTGGAAGCTTTTTGATGACTGCTTCAATTTCCTCCATAGTTATTGGCCTATTGAGATTTTTAGATTCTTCCTGATTGAGCTTTGGAAGGTTGTATTTTTCTAGGAATATGTCCATTTTCTCTAGGTTGTCTAGTTTGTTAGAATAGAGCTGTTCATAGTATTTTTTTTTTAACAATCCTTTGTATTTCTGTGGGATCTGTTATTTCTCTTCTCGATCTCCTTGTTAACCATTTGGACTTGCCCTTCTTTGAATCACCTGCTAATACCTATAACTCATTTTTCTTTTGATTTCCTTTTTCTTGTTGATTTGCAAGAAATCTACACTAATAAAAGAGAAATATGCAAATTGACCATACCCCGTGACGCCCACCAGCCAATCAGGAGTGAGTATGCAACTTAACCCAACAAAGATGGCAGGTTAATTTGCATATGCAGGCGTGGAGCGGCTGGGGACAGGGAAGCCGCTTGTGCGCTCACCAGCACCAAGCAGCCTGCGTCCCGAGGACAGGCATCCTCGGGACCCAGGCAGCTCTGAGCCTGTAGGCCCGCACGTAGGCCCGGAGCAGCCAGGGTCCCTGAATGACCCCTGGCCACTCCGGGCCTACATGTGCAGGTGCAGAGCAGCTAGGGATGGGGCAGGAACATATGCTGCATTGCCATGGCAATGTGGCGGATGTTCCCGCCCCACAGCCGCTTATGTGCGTGCAGGCGCCAAACGGCCTGCGTTCCAGGGACCGGCGTCCTTGGGAGCCAGGCCACTCTGAGTCTGAAGGCCTGCACGTAGGCCCGGAGCAGCTGGGATCCAGGAACGACCCCCGGCCGCTCCGGGACTACACACGCAGGCACGGAGCAACCGGGGGCGGGGCGTGAACATCCCTGGGACCCAGGCGCTGAGCCAGCGCGCATGCAAGCGGCCGAGGGCGGGGCGGGAACATCCCCCACAGTGAGTGAGCAGACAACAGGGCCCTGCTTGCCCCTGGCCCTGGTGGCTAAGGGCAAGCAGGCCCCCACAGAGAGCAGACACCAGGGCCTGTGGTAGTGTCAAGCAGGCAGGTCCGCAGAGAGCAAAGAACCACAGGGAGCAGGTCTAAGCCATCAGTAGAACATCCCTGGAGGGCTCCCAGATTGGAGACGGTGCAGGTCAGGCTGAGGGGACCCCCCTCTCCGCCCATGCACAAATTTCGTGCACTGGGCCCCTAGTCTTGTATAATATATATTAATCCCTTTTCAATTTTAGTGTCTGCAAATACCTTCTTGGTCTGCCATCTGTTAGCTTTGACTATGATGGCTTTCAAACTTTTGATATAGCTAAATCTATCCTTTCTCCCCTTACACTCAGTGCTTTTGGGGGAAGGTTCCAAATGTAACTAAATTTTAAGGACAATTTAGAGTGAATAACATTTTGAAGCTATGCTTAGAATAAGATCAATATACTGAAATTATTTTCTCTATCTTGGGCTTCAGAAAACACCAATCTTACTTTTGCCCCTACTCATTACTACCTAATTCTGGGGTTTCTTTTTCCTTTTTTTTCACGACTGAATGGGTTAAGAAAGGAAATCAAGTCACTTGAAGTAATTTTGGTTCTCCTAGTTTTTTTCTAAATATAGCTTTAAAATGCAAAACTCCACCCTGGCTGGTGTGGCTCAGTTGGACCACTGGCCTGTGAACCATAAGTTCGATTCCCTGTTGGGGTGCACATGAGAGGCAATTGATCAATGTATCTCTCTCACATCAATGTTTTTCTCTCTCTCCCTCTTCCTTCCTCCCTCTCTAAAATAAAATAATTAAAATCCAACACTCCCTTAATAAACTTTATGGTGGGAAAGAAGTGGACAGATGACTGAGGCTGGTAATTCCATTTCACCTGTCACCTCACATAGTATGTGGTTTGAAAAATGCACAAAACTAGAAACCTAAACAGGTGATTTAACCAAGAAGTTAGATTTTGTTCACTACAAATATATAAGAAGCACTACATGCTACAAATGATTCTTTACTAGATTATAGAGAAATACAGAAAGTTAACATGATCTTTGCCCAAGGAGGCTCAGGGATGATACAGCTACACTGGCACACAACAGGGCCACAGAAGATTGAAGAGAATTTAAAAATGTAATTTGAACATTATGGAGAGCAGCCAGGAAATTCTTTTGTGCTGTCATGACCACAATAAAGGCATTTCAAGGCTGAGTAGAGCCCATTAAACATGTAAGAGTCTTGATCTTTTTGAATGTATAATCTAGGTAATAAAGCTTGTGCCAGGTGAGAAGACAGAATCTCAGGAGAAGTTCTGAGTCAGGTTCCTGGGGTTTATGCCATCACAGGCAAGAATTTTCAAAAAATGCCCACTTCAAACTGATTATCACAAAGACAAAGATAGATGAAAGGTGGTATTAAAACTGCCAATTATAAACGTACTAGAGGCCTGGTGCACGGATTCATGCACTGGTGGGGTCCCTCAGCCTGGCCTGCAGGGATCGGGCTGAAACCAGCTCTCTGACATCCCCTGAGGGGTCCTGGATGTGAGAGAGCGGTTCTTGGGTGACGCACCCTAGAATCGGGCTCCCTCCTCTCTGGGTCCGGGGTGCGGGTGAAGCAGATTCGGGGCCAACAGTGCCTCAGCAGCAACCTAACCCACGGCCAATACTGCAAGGAATCGGGCTCCCTCCTCTACAGGTGGAGCATCTGCCCCCTGGTGGTCATTGTGCATCATAGCTACCAGGCGAACGGTCAAATGGTAGAATGGTTGCTTAGGCTTATATATATATATATATATAGATGAGAAGAGCAAGAAAAGCCAGCCTGGGTACTTCCTAGAGTTAATACAAGGAAAGAATAAGACCCATACCAGGAATTAGGAAGACATTCTTGTCTTCTGATGACCTGGCCACAAACTAACTTTTCCCACTCCTTTCTAGATAAAAACCAAAAGCCTCCTCCCCTCCCTTTAGTTGACGTGTTTAAACAAGAAGCCTGTCTTTCGTGCCTGTCACCATAATGTTCTGTGAGGAGTGGTCAGTATTTTTCTCAACGCAGACACCCTTCGCAGGGCCTGGATTCTTGGTTGGGCTTCTGCAGGTCTCTGAGAGCAACGTTTGTGGCCGGGAAGTCTGGAGCCCAGAAAGGATCAAGGAAAGGCACAGGGGGAGGCCCAAGCAGCCCCAGCCCCCTCTGTGGCAGGTCTGCCAACCTTGATGGATATATTAATAGAAAGAGGCGCTCCCCGCCTGGGGAGGAGCACTAACCTTGTTAAAAAACAAATGAAGATGCCTCAACAGATAAGGCCTCTTTTGTAAAGAAACATGTGGGGCACAGGATGTGCTGGGAGGACGAGTCAAGGTATTGCATTTCACCCTGACCCTGAAGCTCCAGTCAAACTGCTGCGGGGCTTTGGGATGACAGTTGGCGCCTGTCTTTTTAAGAAGACGGTCTGACTCTGCCAGATGACATTCACTTCTCTGCTCCCAGACCAGTGTGAGTGCCACAAACCCCGCTGTGCAACCATTAGCATTTCAGGGTCTCAAAAATAAGTAAATAAATAAAAATGGACCCACCCATGCATTCCAGGTTCATGGGACAAATGGAAACCAGTGAAAAACAAAAAACCAGAACCACTGTCTTTCAGATGGGACACAGGCACACACTTCCCTTCAATCAAGTGGAGTAATTTAGGCCTCTTTGGGTGCCTTGGACATGCATTTGCCCTCCAGCACAGAGACCTACTAGTATACTTACTGCACTGCCCTAGAATCCTATCTCATAAAAGAGTAATATGCAAATTGACAGTATCTCTGCTACACCCACAAGCCATGCCCACCAGCCAATCAGGAGCAAGTATGCAAATTAACCCCAACCAAGATGGCTGTGGCCACGGAGCGAGCAGGAGGCTTGGGTTTCCCCTGCAATGGAGGAAGCCAAGCTTTCCACACACCCTGGCCGGCCCAGGCCTCCACTCAAGGCTACAAAGTTTCAATTATAGAAGATAAATAAATCCCAACAAAAATGGCGGCAGCCACAGAGCTGAAGAGAGCAGGAGGCTTGAGTTGCCCCCGGCGATGGAGGAAGCCAAGTTTCTGCAGCCCTGGCCTGCCTTTGTCTCTGCTCAAGGCTACAAAGTTTCAATTATATAAGATAAATAAATCCCAACAAAAATGGCTGCAGCCATGGCCACGGAGCGAGCAGGGGGCTTGGTTCCGCTCAAGGCTACAAAGTTTCAATTATAGAAGATAAATAAATCCCAGATCCCAGGGCCTCCACTTGGGTTGATCGGGGGGCGTGGCCAGCCTGCAAACCACCACAGGCCCCTTGCCCAGGCCGCCCCATGCCCCAAGGGAACCCCCACCCTGATCCGGGACACCCTTCAGGGCAAACCAGCTGGCCCCCACCCATGCACCAGGCCTCTATCCTATCTAATAAAAGAGTAATACGCAAATTGACCATCACTCCAACACACAAGATGGCTGCCCCCATGCGGTCAAAGATGGCTGCCCCCATGTGAACACAAGATGGCCTCCACAAGATGGCCAGCAGGGGAGGGTAGTTGGGAGGGACCAGACCTGCAAGGGAGGGTAGTTGGGGGTGATCAAGCTTGCAGGGGAGGGCAGTTAGGGGTGACCAGGCTGGCAGAGGAGGGAAGTTGGGGGCGACCAGACTTGCAGGGAAGGGCAGTTGGGGGGACCCAGGCCTGCAGGGAAGAGCAGTTGGGGGGACCAGGCCTGCAGGGGAGGGCAGTTAGGGTTGACCAGGCCTGTAGGGGAGGGCTGTTAGGGGTGACCAGGCCTGCAGGGGAGAGCAGTTAGGGGCAAACAGGCTGGCAGGGGAGCAGTTAGGCATCAATCAGGCTGGCAGGGGAGTGGTTAGGGGGTGATCAGGCTGGCAGGCAGAAGCAGTTAGGAGCAATCAGGAAGGCAGGCAGGCGAGCAGTTCGGAGCCAGCAGTCCTGGATTGTGAGAGGGATCCCAGATTGGAGAGGGTGCAGGGTGGGCTGAGGGACACACCCTCCTCACCCCCCCTCCATGCACGAATTTCATGCACCGGGCCTCTAGTTATTTATAGTTCTCTTTGGACAGCTCGCCCAGTCCTCCTGTGCACTTCCCGCGCACTCCTCTCTGCTCTCCCATCGTCTGCCTGCCCCTCCCCTCACACACACTTCTTGGGTTTTTATTTTAGTTGTTCTTAACAGCTGGTCCCCTTCCCTTTCCATCTGTCTCCCATCATCTATTTTCAGCCCCACCTTCCTCCACGAGGAAAACCTCTATTTATTCTCAAAACAGCTGAAAAAAAGCTTTAGCTTCTAAGAGTTATTAGCAACATTAATAAGATTCAAATTTATCTGGAAATAAGCTAATGGCTTTAAGCTTAGCTTGGTTATGCAAAATGGTGAAACATAAAATCAGCACTTGTTTTTACTATAAGAGGAAATACATTAATTAGTTCATTTCTTGTCTTTACATATAGTTACTAGGTATTGTTTTAAAATATATATTTTTTATTGATTTCAGAGAGGAAGAGAGAGGGAGATAGAAACATCAATGATGAGAGAATCATTGATAGGCTGCCTCCTGCACGCCCCCTATTGGGGATCAAGTCCGAAACTTGGGCATGTGTAGACAGCGCCTGGGAAGGCACATGGGCATTTTCTTAAATTATCGTCAGCTGAACTCAGGGCGATAGGCAGAGCCACGCCCTGGGAACATGCTTCCCCAATAAGGCTGGACATGTTATCAGTTCTGACTTCATAGCAGCCCAGGTGTCGGCAGGGCGGGTCTAGATATGTAAATCCAGTCAAGCACTAGGAATGCTAGGGCCTACTTAAGAATGTAAATAAGCTCCTTTGATCCTAAGTTTTGGTGTTACTTCCTGGTATTGGGGGTATAAATGCGCTGGGAGGGGTCAGGTTGTCGTCATCCTGCCTCTCCATCAGAGAGAATGGTGTCCCACCTGGCTCCCAGCTTTTAAATCCATTTCTGCGTCTTCTTTCTATTATTTCTCAATCCCTGGCTGCCTCCACTTAGAACTGGTTCGTTCATCTCTCTTTCCGTGCTGGACATGGGAAAAGGGAGATCCCCGCCATGTTTGGCCCCCGCCGAATCTGGCCCCCCGCAGGCATGTGCCCTGACTGGGAATCAAACTGTGACTTCCTGGTTCATAGGTTGATGCTCAATCACTGAGCTACATCAGCTGGGCAATAGGTACTTAAAGTACTTTAGATATGACCTAGCCAGTGTGGTTCAGTGGATAGTGTCCACCTGTGGACTGAAGGGTGCAGGGTTCGATTCTGGGTAAGGGCACGTACCAGTTGCAAGTTCAATCCCCGGCCCTCGTCAGGGTGTGTGCAGGAGGCAACCAATTGGTGTATCTCTCACATCAATGTTTTTCTCTGTCTCTCCCCCTCCCTTCCATTCTCTCTAAAAACCAAAGGGAAACTATCCTCAGGGGTGAGGATTAACAACAACAAATACCTTAGACACTGTTGTCTTGCTGTGGCCTTTATTGCTGATGAATGGCTTAGTGTTGTTCCCCTTGGTAAATACTTCTCCTTGTGGCGTGTTTGGTTTCTGTGGCCCAGGACACACAGATCCCTCTCTCCACGATGCACTTGGACACTTTACCACATGTACACCGGACACAGCAAACGCACAAGCGCTCTCTGATTCAGATAATTTATTTTACTGGATTTAGAATCAAGTTCAACTAAGCATTGCAATAGGTAACAAGATTCAAAAGTCAGAAAAATCTAGTTAAATCACAAGGAAGCAAGCTCACACAAGTCTGGGCCATTGGTGAACTTTCAGTTTGATTCTCAACACCAACTAATGTGCAAGTGTGGCCAGGTGAGGTTACTATAAATGTGACACACCACAAGAATCCCCCAGAGAGAATTATTCTTATCCCAAATGGAAAAACGTTATTTAAACAGAACACATTTATGCTCCCTTATTCTTTTTGTAATTCCCAACTGTAAAAATAACCTTGTAACAGAATAAAGATTTCTCCTTGGTTGGTTACGTCATTTATTATTGAAAGGGAAAATCAGTATCATAAAACAGAAAACACTGAAATAGAAATAAATAACCAAATAATTTACTTGCAGGTAGTTCTGCTGAATTGCACATTACCACACAAAATCCTAAAGCTGACTTTTTTTTAAAGCTTGGAAAACACATTTGCCTTTTTGAGTTTCTTGCTAAGTGAGATGCACGCTTCTTATAAGGAGAACTACTCTACGTAAGGCCCGAGTTTAAAATTTGAGTATCTGTTCATCTAGAGCTTTCCAACCTGAGTGCACAGGTGTGGACAACAGATGGTGAACAAGTGATCTCGGCCTCCAAGGTGGCCAGGTTGAGACACCAGCAGCCTCTTCGGTTTACCCCCAGGTTGGGGGGTGCGGCCTAAAGGCAGGAGGATGGGGTGAAATGTGCAAAAACCACTGGTACGAAACAGTATGTTCGTACTTTTACTGTGATTTCCTTAAATGGACTGTAAAATCTTGAGAACAGCCTCTGGGGTCTTCACAGGAGCAGCACACAGTATGACACAGGAGCAGCACACAATATGACCACAGGAGCAGCACACAGTATGACAGTGGAACAGAGTGCTATTGCAGTGGCTGCTGCCAAGACTGAACACAGAATGTCTTCCTTTGGCAAGGCTTCTAGCAAGTACCCACCAGTCTAACTTCATTTGCTTTTAATGACAAGTATTCTGAGTTTACAGACTTCTTGGCCGGCTCTAAGTGACATTAATTCTTCTCCTGAATTAAGTTCCCCACCGCTTGCCTCTCACAGCAACCCATCCCTGCACCGCCAAGAAAGCACTTGGCTGTCTTCTCCCCTGTGGTATAAGGTGGTGAGAAACGATGTGAGATCTTGTGATTGCAGATATTTCAACACAGCACAGTGAGCCCTCCTGAATAGCACTTTTTAAATGGGGGGCGGGGGGAGACACATGATTCCTGGTTTATTAGAAAAATGATCTTGAAAATAATCTAGAGGAAAGGTTAAGAAATGAAAGTCTGGTGCATAAACAAATATTTTTAAATTGAAGTTTGGTCACTAGTCTTGCCCATCGCTTTTGTGCCCACAAATGGTAACCCCTAAATTAAGGGGAATTCTGTATGTCCTTTCTTGAATGTGACTACTCATGCAGGGACAGTAAGGGGACAGTCAGTAAATATTTTAGGCTCTAAAGGCCACAGAGTCTCTGTTGCATATTAACTTTTTTTTTTGTCTCTAACTTCCCTTTAAAAATTGAATCACAGTCTCAGCTCAAGGGTCTTCCAGATTTTCCCCGTGGGCAACAAGCTGTCAAGCTCTCTGTTCAGGGAGCTCTGTGGCAGGGAGCATGGGCACTGAGCTGTGCCAAGTCTAAGGCTGTCTGGGCCTTGGAACCCTAATTTGGGGATTTGTTTTAGTGAGTGAGGTGGCTCCTTGCAGAGGGATCCTGAGGCCGGGTACAGAGCAGGGCTCCAGGGTTCGTCCCTGCACTGCTCCCTGAACAGTAGAGCAGGACCAGTGGGCCTCCTTTACTCAAACAGTAGCTATTTATGGAAGGAAGTTGTAATTCAGGCCTATTAAGCTTGTGCCTTGCTTGTAAAGGCAAAATCACGTATGCTAGGCATTTAAAATTCTTTATTCTGCAGTTCTGGGCCTTACTATTCCAAATGGCTGGTGGAGAAAAGCTCCAGTGTAAACTTAACTTCTTCTTTACCACTAATGCCACCCCCAGTCTAAGAGCAAACCCAACTAAGAAATCGAGGAGACACAGGCCAGCTCATTCTACCTCCACAAGCTTGTTTGTGGCTAGGTTCCAATAAGAACAGGGTTTACCAGGGACCAAGGATTCAGTATCTGGAGATCAGCATTTCTAAGCTGGCTCCTTCTGGGGAAAAATGATCTCCATCCTCTCTGAAATAAGATCCTCTCCACATTAGCTGCTGTAACACCACATAGCTCCTCCCACCTTCTGAATATCTGAGAAGCAAATACAGTGGAACCTCGGTTCTTGAACTTAATTCGTTCCATAAGGCTGTTCGAGAAGCGATTTGTTTGAAAACCAAATTTTTTCTCAGTAGAAATAATGTAAATGGAATTAATCTGTTCCAGACCCCCGAATGATTCATTTAAAAAAACGCTTCTTATATACAGTATATGCCTAATGTAGTTTAATGTATTAATAAACACTTTTAAAATTTGTTGAACTACCCCCTCCTAGCAGTAAAGGAATCTCTTTCAGGACTTGTCCAGGGTGTCTTTCAGGTCAGCATGCAGCATCTTTGCTTGTTCATACATCACTGCCTCCCAAATGCTGTCACTAGCTAACTACTTTCCTTTTATCCAAATCAAGGACAGCTATTCTACCTGTTAATCATCTGTGATCATTGTTTCTTTCACACCCTTAGCAACATTAGCACTCTTAATGGCCTCTTTATGTTTTAAAATTGTGCTAATCATTGATTTTGCCAGCAACAAAAGCATTCTCTCCTTTGTTGCCTGAGATACGATTTTTGCCACACTGAGGTATCAGCATGAAAGGGTTGTCAGGTGGAAGTTTGGTTCAACAACAATAGAGACATTCTTTCTGTGAACAACCTGATCAACAACCAAATTGTTGAAGATGGAAGATGTTCAAGAAACGAGGTCTGACTGTATTCTACCAATAATTTTTTTCCTTGTTAGGACATTCATTCTGAGGAACATAAGAAGAGAATCTGCATTTCTTTCACAAATCTTAATCTTTTAAAATCATCAATATACAGTATGCCATGATTTTTAATTAATAAACAAGATAAAAATCCCACTCAGAATCTCAATTCTTTCTCTAATCAGTGATTTTTTTTTTAAAGCAGCTGATAGTTCTCAAAATATACATCTGGTACCAATTAGACAGATTTACAGTAACTCTTCTGGTGTTAAACAGCAGGCGCGTGCGCACACACACACAAACACACACACATACACGAACTTCAACTAAAAAAATCTAAGCATTCCCAATGGTTCCAAACTCAATGAATAGGTAAAAAAAAAAAAAAGATCTCACATACGCCAATCCAGTTGTCTTTTTTAGATTTCTATTTAAAATATCAGACTTGTTTTCTTCAAAATGTGGATTTATAGTGGCATTGCCAATGCAGCCTTAACCCCAACAGTAATAAAGAGAATTTATCAAACTAAGTATGGGGTCTTCAGAATAAAACTGCAGAGACACAATGTTTAATTAAGGGGGGAAATACCAACTTAAGTTGGAAGAAATGTGAGCACAATTAAACAAGCAAAGATGCACTATTAAGAAATGCTGGCGTGCCCAACTGGTGTGGCTCAGTGGTTGAATGCTGACCGATGAACCAGGAGATCATAGTTCGATTCCAGGTGAGGGCACATGCCCAGGTTGCAGGCAAGACCCTCAGTAGGGAAAGTGTAGAAGGCAGCCAATCAATGATTCTCTCTCATCATTGATGTTTCTGTCTCTCTCTTCCTCTCCCTTCCTCTCTGAAGTCAGTAAAATATATATATATATATATATATATATATATGTGTGTGTGTGTGTGTGTGTGTGTGTACACACACACACACACACACACACACACACACACTGAATGGCCAGATTATTATGATCTCTGAACGCATAATAATCTGGCCACTCAGTGTATATCCTATATAATAAAAGGCTAATATGCAAATTGTCCCCTCGACCAGGAGTTCAACCAGCAGGCAGGCTGGCCAACCGCCCATGTCCCCTCCCCCTGGCCAGGCTGGCCGGACCCCACCCATGCCTGAATTCATGCACCGGGCCTCTAATATACATATATATATGTATGTATGTATATATATATATATGTATGTATGTATGTATGTGTGTGTGTATATATGTATATATATATATATACACACACACATACATACATACACATATACATACATACACTGAGTGGCCAGATTATTATGTGTTCTGAGATCATGATAATCTGGCCACTCAGTGTGTGTGTGTGTGTGTGTGTGTGTGTGTGTGTGTGTGTATGTATATATAAAATACTGGCGTACCTGTCAGTTGGCACCAGCTCAAGTTCTAGTAACATCAAAACCAGTGAAACTACAAATTTTCCAACCCTTTCAAAGCCCTGGTATTCTAAGGCCACTGGAAAATGGGATAAAGAAAGTAATTATCTATGGTCAGGAAAAGATAATAGTAATGGGGATTTTTCTAAATAAAATAAAATGAAACAGTAAATTTTGGAGTGTTTCTAAAAGAGTATTCCTCATTCTCTTTCCTTAGCATTTTGCGTGCGCGCGCGCACACACACACACACACACACACACACACAAAATATTCTTAGTAATTATTTCACATTTTTCAGGTCTCTTCACTATCAATTTTAAAAATAGTTACCTCCTGGTAACTAGTTTTCTCCATTTTGGATATTATATTTCTCTATTTTAGGTTTTGATTTTTTGAACCTGCAAAGAAAACATAGTGACAGACCTAAACAATAAATAAAAACTAAACATCATCCTCTTTAGGTTAGAGCTTTCAAGATAGAGGGAAAAGCATTTTAATTTCATTCAGTAGGTTTTGGGTTCTGTAAAAGTCTCACTCTTCATTCCCATCTTCACCATAGAAATCACCTTTGCCATTTCCCTCCACTATCAAAGTGCATCTGTTTAAAATTAAACGTACCTTAAAGAAAAACCAAAAATCTCCATAATTTTTGGCAGATGTCCTATATGATTTTCCCTTTTCCCTACTCCTCAATTTAAAGCTGTGTACAAAACAGGGCCAAATGCAATCTTCCAGGACAGCAGTTTACACATAACAGATTTTGTTTTTGTTTCAAGGACCAAAATGGGAAGGGAAAAATAAAACAAAGATAAAGAGAAGAAACCCTGAGGCAAAAATGGCTTTTCCTTTAGAAGGTCTTCCTGGGCGCTCTAACTCCTCTTCCTGTTCACAAGGTTCCCGCAATCTTCTGGACCGGAAGGCCCTCCTCCAGCCAGAGGGTGGCGGCTGCCCCACTGCGCAGCATCCGCCTGTGAATGCGCCGGAGCCGCAGCAGGTAGAGGAGGATGGAGAGCAGGACCACCAGGAAGCAGCCAGAGAACAGGTAGTGGTTGTAGACAAAGGAGAAGCCCCGCCAGTGAGCATGACTGGCCCGGAAGGCCTCCTGCTGGATATCTCTGCCCACATGGAAACAAAAACCATCAACCATGAGAGGTCACAGAGGACTAATCAGGCAATAATATGACTAACAGCGCACAGGACATGGGTTAGAGGGGCGTGGTCAGGACACAGCTCTGCAGACAAAAACTAACCTTGAGACTCAGTTTCCTTACCTCTAAAATGTAAGATAATATGGCCTAATAGAGGGCACTTGCAAGTATTAATGAGATAACATGTGAAAGTGTACTCATCATCATAATTTGGTTATAACAAAAATCAGAGACATTTAGAACCGTGAGGGTTTCACTATACACAGAAGGCAATGTGGAGTCAAACCATGTTTCTGATCAGTAATATCCACTACTCACAACTTTTGCAGTTAGCCCCGCTATAAGTATTTCTTGCAGATGCTCAAGGAAATGGAGGGGACGGGTGGGGAAACTGAAAAAGCTAAGACCTCATTTATCAGTGAACCGGGGATCTTCTGTGGGGGTCGACTGAGAGCCTGTCTGTGAACCTGAATGGGGAAAAGCACACATCTTTCTTTACCCATCTCCAACTAATGTAGTGTCCACTGGACAGGAAGTAGCCAGCAAACTACTGTAGTAGCAGCAGGACCTGTGACTTGTTCCTAGTGAAACTCACAGGTCTCTAGTTCACACTGTGGTGCTCTGCAGATGCCTTAAAATACAACCCTAGGACACTATACTGAAGTTACAGAAGGTACCATTTCTGTTGCCAGACCTTGTAATTTTATATGTTAATAAAGAACACAGATTACTATATTACAAACTTATTTTCCACTAATATTTTGATAAATGTATTTCAACACAATGGTTTCCTCTGTAACCTATATATTAATGTTATGCATTAAAAACATTATTTTGAGAAGGGCTCCAAGGCCATTAATGTTAAGAACCTAGAACTGACCCTTCTGTTCAGGGGTTGGGGAGCTGACACTTGAGAATAATCAAACCCTGTGCTGCATATGAAGGGATAGAGAGGGGCAAGGGAAGAAGGACTGGTGGTGAGGGCGGAGCAAAATCAAACAATAGTCTGCAATTCTGCCCATGGTCAGTGCTAACAAGAGTGCCCAGACATTCACAAACCACAGCTGCCATGATGATCGCAAACGAGAAAAGCATCTTGTGTATGGAAAAGCATCCATACCTTAAGGGTAAAAAAGCGGGTCCTGTAGAGGATTGCTCCAAGGGTCCACTGCACCTCCTTGTCATAAACCTGCAAGGCTGTCTTTAGGGTTTTATAGTTGACAGGAAAGGAGAAGCCCCTGTGAAACACCTCGAACATCCAGGCAGACTTGAAGCACTGGTACCTGCCAACACCAAGCACACACAGAAGTGGGACTGACTCACTTGTCAAAATAAACTGTACACAGACAGTCTTCCCCTTTGGGACCAACGTGGCTGTGCGGCTTCACGAGGCCAGTGCTCCGCGCAGCCACACCAGTCGCTTGCATTTCAAGGTGATTGACGTGGTCTATGCGCCCCTGTCCCACAACACGAAACAGTTTACCTGGCAAATCAACCAGCTCATGAAACCTGGCTCAGGAGAATTTAGTACATTGGGTGATGCAATTTTTCTTCTGGCATTCTAGATCTTATTCATTAAATAAATGCTGAGCAAGTTCCAACTTCTTAGACCTCAAAGAGAGGAAGGTCCTTTTCCCTGTTATTCTATGATTCTAACTATCAGAGGCTTACTTTTTGCAAAGCAGTGGGCTAAGCAAGTTATTAAGAGACTAGTGGCCCGGTGCACAGATTTGTGCACACTGAAAGGAAATTAATTAGAAGGTGGCCAGCAGGGCGAGACTGGGCGAGATGGGCCAGACATGCCCTGGAGCCAACCTCCCATGGTCCCTTTCCAGCCAGCCACACCGTGGCTCGAAGGGCGTCTACAGAGTGAGCAGGGTCCCTCCGGCAGATAAGGTCCCTCGGCCTGGCCTGAGAGGATCGGCCGAAAATGGCTCTCCGACATCCCCCCGAGAGGTCCCAGAGTGCGAGAGGGCACTCTGCAAAGTTGCTGTCGTACAGGTTGTGGAACGCAAACGTAAGTGTGCAGTAAACCAGGTTTGGGGCCGACAGTACCCCAGTAACAACATAACCCACGGCCAAAGGTGAAATTGTGTGGCCCTGAGAGGAATCGGGCTCCCTCCTCTCTGGGTCTGGGGTGCATCACCCGAGACCACCACTGTCAAGTAATCGCAGCTCTGCAGCTCCTGCGTTGAGCGTCTGCCCCCTGGTGGTCAGTGAGTGTCATACCTACTGGCCAGTCAGCCGGTCGCTTAGCCTTATATATATAGTATAGATAATAACAAGTAATAAGATAGTCAATGTACTTAAATAACTTATAATAAAGTTTTTTTAAAGCAACAAGTAACTATCAACAAAGCAGAAATGGTAAACACCACTAGAGAGACATAATGAACGCTCTGGAGACCCAGAGGGAAGAAGGGAGTCTGGCTGAAAGGGAGACTCAAAAGGGACAGCGCCCACTCTGACTGATGTCTGGGCAGGACTTCAACAGCCAAGGATGAAGAGGGGAATCCAGGTGGAAAGTGCAGCAAAAGTGAGCAAAAATACATCTGGAGCAATATATGTTTGGGCACAAGTATGTGTCATCATGTTTGAAAGGAGGCCAGGACAGAAGAGGAGAAACAGTGCTTGACAAAGATAAACAGGTGGCTGGGCCGGGGTGCAGCGAGCTAGGGGCCCTGCTGAATGTGCTGTTTCTAAAAACACTCTGGGCTTGGCCGTCCATGACTTACTTTAGCCTGTGGAGGTCAGCGTGAGAGGCATACAGTCCTCGGTCAAAGCGCTCTCGTAAGATCGACCACTTTGTTGCACAATAATCCTGAAAGAAATTTTACCCAAAATAAATCATCAGTAAAGGTTTATTCAAAATTTGTTTCATTGAAAAAAGAGTTTACCAAATCCTTATTCATAACCAGCATATCCTTCCAATTAGAACAGAAGCCTCACTTATATGTGTGTCCCAAAAGACAAGGCACACCGACAAGCAGTAATACTATTGATTAGCAGAGTGCTTGTTCTTGGTCTTAAAATTCTGCCAAAGTTACTGTTAAAGAGACAGTCTCTCCCATGCGATTCTGGGAACACAAAAATGATTACAAAAGGACTGCATCTTTCAGAGAAGGGAAAGAGGTATCACCTTTCCCGAAGCTATTTGTAATCATATTAATAGCTTACATGTATTGAGCACTGTGTAAGTACCTTTTCTGGATGTAAATCTTAAAATGACTCAACATGGCTACTATTCTAATCTCTATTTGAAGGATGAAGAAACTGAGGCTCAGAGAAGCTGAGCAACTTGCAACAGGGCACACGGAGAATAGCACTCAGCCTGCAGTGAGAGGGTAAGGACAGGCATCTCAGGCACAGGAATCACCTTGATAAAGATGAAACTGGAAGTAGCACTTGTGAGGGAAACGAACAGCTGTCTGCTGCGATCACAGTATAAGAGCTCGAAGGGGAGATGACGCTACAGGGTGGGGATGACATGCTAAGGTGGGGATGAAATGTATCCTGGAAGGAAAGGAAGCTGCTGAAGGTTTTAACAGGGCAGGTGATGGCACTGTGTTTTGACAGAACACTCTGGGAGTGGTTGGAAGATGAACGATGAAGATCAGATGCAAGAAGGCCAACTGGGAGACTCCCGTAATAGTGCAGGTGACTGACAGAGGCTGGGATGAGGACGACAGTAGAACAGAACCCAGGGAGGGCTCTGAGAAATATCTATGACATCAAGTAACATGCTTGATTATACAGGGGTGTCCAGCGAGGGACGAACAAGTGACGGGGGAGTCTATAACTCCTGGGTTTTCTGGGAGGGGACTGGGTGGTTAGTGATGCCATCAACTGAGACCATAACAGGGACATAGTGGGGAGAAAATGGTGGATGTACTTGGATTCGTGACATCTAGCAGGCACGGGGTGGGGGTCAGGACTGCAGCCTCTTCTTGAGAGACAGCAGCAAATCATGAGCATGGATGAGACCATCCAAGAACTTGAGGGTCAGAAGGCCAAGAGTGCAAGTCTGGGGTCACCAAGGTTTAAGGGGTGTGAAGAGGGAACCCATGAAAGAGACTAAGAAACTGTCAGAAAGGCAGGGAGAACAAGAGAACAGAAGTAGGAAGCCTGCATGGAGTACAGTCAGATGGTAATTCCACTATGACACACCGTGAAGGGCTGTCATCTGGGAGCCACTGAGAGCAGACTGGTTCGTGGAGTGGGGGCAGAAGTGAGTCTTGCTCCTGCTGTGACTATTTCTCTCACCCGACTCCCAATGACACCCTCCACCTTTCCCTTCTCTCCACCTGGGCCTGGGCCTCCAATCGTAAAGGGAGGACGTGGCCTGCCACTGTCTACACCGGCCTCTCCAAGCACACAGAGAATGCTTCCCCTGAAGGGTACCTTTGCAGCTTTAGTAAATGCAGCCGCACTGTAGTCTCCTCCCATTCGCAACACATCTTCAGTGCAATAGTAGAATTCAGAAAAGCCATAGAACTCGCTGTTCTGGAAGTGGATGGGGGGCTGGTAGACACCATTGAGGGAAGTCTGTGTCTCGTTTGTTTTGTTCATGAAAGGCTGGAGAGTCTCTCGGCACAGATCAAAGTCTCCCGTTCCTCGTAGGTACATGGTCTGCCCATTTTGCCGGATTTCATCTTTAATGTCTAGGGGTAAGCAGGGGTCCAGGTATGGAGTGTCAGGAGCTAGACCAGTCTGCTTCCCCAGGAGCCTACGGAACAAAGAAAAACTTTATCATGAGACCGACAGAAAACTGTGTTCTGAAGAAGTGGCTTGGGGCCAGTGCCTCTCAAAATGTGTTCTGTGGAACACAGAGGGTTCCAGGATCATTAGGCGAGGGAAGACACACCTGAGCCCCACCTGGAGATTAGGAGGCACGCTTCTGTATGGCAGACACCTTCACAGAGTCCAGTGAAACTACCTGGTCATGTGATCCAATGCCTTCCGTTTTCTGCACACAGCCTGGAGTCCCCACCCCTGAGTGCTTGTGGTCTGTAAGCTCCGCCCACTCCTATGTTCACGGCTGTTTTGTGCCCACCAACTGTGTTGTTCACAGCCCCATTTCTGCCACTAGCACTTGTGATTTTTTATTATATAAAGATGAAATACGACTGAAAAAAGGTAACAAGTGGAAATGTATCCTGTGAAAACTAGGTTAGATGTCTTAAAAAACTATGATAAAGGCAAGTTGCCAGAAAACTGCTGTCAAATTAGGTGTTAGCAAGATTTAAAAAAAATTTAGAAAAAGGAGAAAATATCTAGACAGATTTGGTATCAAATTCTTCAAAAATGTCTTTAAGTTCCTGGTATTCTTTAAAGAAAGTCAAAATGATATCGAGCTGAGTGAGGGTAGTGCACACCTGAGAAATGACGGACGTAGCCTTAAAACAACACTTCAATCCAGAGCAAAAGATTGGCAAATAGACATGTATGCTAAAACAAAATGCTTGAGGTTTGATTCTATTTTTATAATTCTGTTTTAACTGATTTTTAAAAAATTAATCAACTACTGACCTAAAGTGTTGCACATAACAGCATTTCTATTGTGTTACAGGCTCTGAGAAGCTCCACAGAAAAATCTTAACTTTGCTCACCACACTGCACTATGCTTACTAACTTGCCAGTGAAATTCCCAGGCATCAAGATCTGTCCTCCTGTACTCACTGTGAGGCATCTGAGAAACAGGGAAGAGCTTCCAACACTGGAGTTACATTAGTGTCTGATACCAGGAAATCACTGGGACTACAGGGTGTTTAGCTACTAGGAGAGTGCCTGATTCAATATTCAGTCACTGACAGTAATCAAGTGTTTACTAACCACTCAACTGACAAGTTGTTTATTCCCAAGATCAGAACTCAAAATGCACTTGAATGTAATACATTAAGGTCTTTGCTACTAATTAAAAATGTTTAATTAAAAAATCAATCATCACTACTAATGGCAAGGAGATAAATATACATTTCAAGGCTCAAATTCATAACACATATAAAAAGTGTTGATTATCATTTATTATAAAAGTCCAAGACTAGTCAAATGTATACTTCATGCTACTGTTTTAGTTGCTTGCCCTTTATCTAAATTAAGAAGTACCACTCAATTGTCCATTATACAAGTTTGTTGACATTAAACCAATAGTAAAAATTAGGGTTGCAGAGGAAGGCATTTTTCCAAAGTTCTGATTCAAATGTCACTTATGAAATATTTCTATTTTAAGACATTTGTAAAAAATAATTATACTAAGATGTGCTATATAGTATGCTACCTTAAAAAAGAAACCATGGGACTACCAATCTCTTGACAACACTATTCAATTAACGTCTGGAGCAAAGAACAAGTTTTCTTGTCCTTTTCTAGTCACAAATGTGAATTTCTGAAAAATATGGTATCAAATGGATCTGACTTCTTGGTCTTCCTTAAAGTTCAGGCCTCCACAGGTTTAAGATTAAAGTGATCATGGAAATATACTATCATTTATCTCTATGAATAAGAATTTCCCCCTCAAAATTGTTTCATCAAAACGAAGAAAACAAAATAGTAATTAATAGGATATTTTACTTGACCTCCCATTTCAGATATTTTTATCCATCCAAATGGCTTTTCTGTTTTTATGGACTACTTTCAAATAAATATTGTTATAAAGTTAAACTTTTAAAATAAATTTAAACTGATAGAGTGTTGCTTTTATTTGTTTTTCATATTTTATATATCAGAATTCTTCAGAAACTCGTTTTAAAAAGTTTCACTGATGTGTTTAAAACCACTAACTTTGACTCCTAGATCATTTCTTTCTCTTGCATAACTTCCTTCACTATGGTCTTATCCACTAAATAAGTGCACAGGCTGGTTGTCCAGAACATCACATAATTCAATTTTATCACCAGTGACAACCTTATCACACTTCCTGCAGGCTCCAGGCATCTGCCGTGGGGCTGGCGCTGAGTTTCCCAAGGGCCCTGCAATCTGGAATGCATTACCCAGGGCTCAGAACTACTAATATGCTAAGAGTGAAATTCTCCTCCATCAGCAGAGTGGGTCTGAGGGACAGCCACAGCCTCCTCTGGAGCCTGGTGGGATGTCAGGCTGAAGGCAGGACCCTGGTACCCTTTCACTTCCTCTCCCACTCAGCTGGCAGAGGAATAAAAAGCTAACAGTGCTGACAGGCTTCTGCTGATCGAGGTCTCCCTGCTTTGCCTCGTATGTTTTCTAGGAGGAGAGACCTGGATTTGAACATGCCTGCTGAGCAATGAAAGGTGCTTTACCTGTTCTTTTGAAACGTGTTGGCAAATATCTTGTCTTCATATCTCTGTCGAGCAGCATTGCCACCAAACCCAAGAAATGTGGCCACATAGACTCGGTACACATGCTCAGTCTGGTGAACATCACATCCAAGGTTAAATTCAGCCAGCAAGTTCTTAGCTACTTCTTCCTGACGACGTAAAGATAACAAATGTTAATATTTTAAGCAATACAAAACAATCACCTTCTTTAAAAAGAAGGATCTAAAAAATTCTCATCTAAATGAAGCAAAAATTTTTGCTTCTGTATTTCCTTTTAAGCGTCCCTCCTAATTCAATATGACAATTCTGACTTAAGAGATTTCAGATGCATTGCCCATTTGTGGTATTATTACAACTTTTTGAAAAAGGAAGTTAGTAACATAGTTCATTTCTGCTAACCTAGTAAATCTATTTAAGGAATCCTATACTTTGGAAGTAATCCTAAACATTGACAAGTCTCTCCACACAAATGTCCTTTGCAATTCTGGGACAGAAAAAGCTGGACATCATCTAAATGTACGACTCCTAGGAGGGTTTATAACTTATGCTAATCAAGTTCATGGAGGAAGACACTTATGCGCTATTAAATAAAGGGCACAAAACTGCATAAACAGTAAGATTATAACCATATTTACAAAAACAATAAATAGAGAAAAAGAATGCAAAGAAGTAAAACCAAAATGATAAAAATTTCTTCAGATGATTCATCCATAGGACATTTTTTTTTCCATAGGACATTTTTAATACTGATTTGTATTTTTCAAGCTTGCTTTATATATATTTTTTTACTCTATTCTGAAAAGAATGACATGACTTTTTACCGAGTGTAAGTTTGTAGAAGCATGTCTAGATAGGAAGTAGGAAACACTGATTGTAATACCTGAATTTACAAAGCACTCTTCTAAGGAGTTTAATAAATATATCATTGGGCAAACACTAGGTGCCCAGCAATGCGTTAGATATATGCACTATGTCTTTTAAACCTGATGATAACTCTGTGTTAGAGGCACTTGCATTCACATTCATAGATGGAAACCAGCTCAGAGAAGTTAAGTTACTTGCATAAGGTCACACAACTAGTGAGGACAGGATGACGACGCAGCCTAGGCTTCTTGTCCAGCACCAGTCTTTTTAACTATGACAATACACTGGGTGAAAGTGGAGGGGACCGGGCTTTGGTATTAATTTACAGCAGAATGGAAACTGGGTGATAAAGACATGTAGCAACTCAGGAATATATCTGGAAACCCTTCTGCTGCTCTCCACACAAGGCCACCAGCCTCTTGGGAAACTGCAGCGACAGAGAGCACTGAAGGGATGGAGAACAGACAGTAAACCGAAGTTCAGAAATGTAGCAGCAGCGAATACAAACCTCAGTCCTTTCTGGAAAAGTCAAAAGCTATCTGAACCGTTAAAAAAAAGTATTTTCCCTAATTATATCAAGATATCTGATGCTATTTTAAGTTTTTCAATCCCTGATGAGAAAAAGAACTGAAGAGAAAATATAAACAAAATTCAAGCATGTGATTGGCAGGTATATCAAAGAAAAACTCCATGTAAGTTCAGAAAACAAACCAGCTGACTTCAATGACCAAACACAAATGGCTTAGGGGAGGTTTGCCTTGGCTTCCTCCTGTCTCCTTTCTCCTGGGTTGAGCAGAGGTACCTCAGCAAGCACAGTAAAGGCGTGTTCAGACTCAGAAAACAAAACAAAAATGGATGGAAACATGTTAAATGAAACCAAATCAAAAAGAAGGAAATTTGTACAGATAATAACCTGCTGTGAGGAGGCAAAGCTTACAGTTTTGGGGACTTCGTATGCTATCTGAGTGGACACGCCTCCCATGTCGAGAATACCGGCAGTTCTTTTCCGGAGAATGGCTTCCCTGCTCTCACTTCCAGGAATGTTAACCTCCACAACTGCCTCATCATCTGGAAGCATGAGAAACACCCATTGGAACAGAACAGATCCAGAGACTGGGATCTTCGCAAGAGGCACCTTGTTTTCACCGTACGTTTCAAACATTTCTAGGCAAACCCAGCCTCTTCTTCCCAACGAAAATCAAGCTGTGCGAAACAGCAACTCCTCTCATTCCACCCTACACTTAGCTGTGTCACAAAACTTAGTTCCTTTCTATCCTTTACAACTACATAGAAAAAGCCATAATTTCCAGTTATATGCATTAGTTGGAAACATGATACTTACCATCTTCAATGTGCTCAAATCGTCCGAGGACAAAATTAATGCCGATCCAAGCATACACACCTGCAGACATTGCACAGAGTAAAGATAAGAATAGTTTTAAAATACTTTGTATAACTCTGATCAATGCTGTCTGTGCAAACATCTCGTTTATTTTACTCCCTGACAACCTGTGAAAACATCATCTGAAATAACACATTTCTACTATGCATTTTATCTTTCCCTAGTGGCTTTACAAGAAAACCCTAGTTTAAAATTTATAGTTTCATATCATTTACATAGGTTGGAAATATAACTCCTAGAGGCTAAGTTTCCTTAGAAATTTATAGGCTGTTTTCAAATACTGGAGTTTTTATTTTTTATGAAGTTAAATCTCTCAATTACAAGGTTTTAGAACAAGTTAACTTTGACTCTTCTGTTTCCTTTATCTCTTACTTTCACTCATTTGCAACACCTGATTCTCTTTTTACACCATTTCCTACATCCAATCTTTACCCATTTTCATTACCCTCTTGACTTAAGCTGTTACAGAGATCCAATCTTCTACCCCTACTCTTCCTCTCCAACCCACTCTATTCTCTGCTACTGAACTGATCTACAGAACAAAGTCCACATTTCACAGCCGGACAATTCAAGACCTGTCCAATATTTTTAATTGAATAAATTGGACATGTAACATTCTGTAAGTATTATGTTGTGTGTTATTGAATACATTTATATACTGTAATATCATTGCCCTAATAGTGAAATTTGTTACATAATCATAGTATAATTTTACTATCTTCATTATGCAGTTGTTTTTAAACCTGGTATTAAGTTGACCTGCGCAATTCACACCCTCAATGTTCAAGGATCAACTGTACTGTGCATTAGATCTCTATGACTCATTTACTAAACACCAACAATCATACCCCCAACCCTCTCCTCTGGTAACAACCATTTTACTCTTTTACAGGTTTGATTTTTTCAGATTCCAAAAATAAGTAATATTATACAGCACTTGTCTTCCCATGTCTGACTTTTCTAGCTTGACATAATGTGCTCAAGGTCCATCCATGTTGTTGCAAACGATAGGATATTCTTCTCATGGCATAATATTTTTTATCCATTGATTGTTGATGGGTATTTGGGTTGTTTCCATATCTTGGCTATCGTGAACAATGCTGTGATAAACATAAGAGTGCATATATCTTGTCAAAGTCCTTTTTCATTCCTTTTGGGCATAAAATATCTAGAAGTGGAATTGCTGGATTGTACGGTAGACCCATTGTTAATTTTTTGAGAAACCTCCATATTGTTTTCCATAGTGATTAGGCCAATTTACATTCCCATTAACAATGTATAAGGGTTTCCTTTTCAACAATCTTCACCAGCACTTGTTCTCTCATCTTCTTGATGACAGCCATTCTACAATAGGTGTGAGGTGATATCTCATTGTGAGGTTTTTAAATTCTTATTTTATTTTTTCCATCACCATTTTCATTGTGGTTGTAATTTGCATTTCCCTGATGACTAATGATAATGAGCATCTTTTCATGCTCCTGTTGGCCATTTTGATGTCGTCTTTGCAAAGGTGTTTCATTCTTCTGACCATTTTTCAACTGTATTGTGGTTTTGTTGTTGTTGTTGTTGTTGTTATACATTCTGGATATTAACCTTTATCTGATATACTGCTTGCAAAAAATTTTTTCTAATCTGTGGGTTCCTTTTCATTCTAATTGTTTCTTTTGCTATGAAGAAACTTTTGAGTTTGCTATAGTCCCATTTGTTGACTTTTGCTTTTTATGTTTGTGCTTTTAGTGTCATGTCCAAAAAATCATTGCCACGATGAATACTGATGAGTTTCTTCCCTAAGTTTTCCTCTAGATATGTTATGGTATTAGGTCTTACATTTAAGTCTTTGATCCATTTTGAATTAAATTTTGTGAGTGGTATGAGACAGGTCAGACTTCACTTTTCTGCACGTGTTTCTCCAGTTTTCCCAGCACCACTTGTTAAAGAGACTATCCTCCCTGGGTGTTCTTATTTCCCTTATTAGCTGACTGTATAAAGCAGGGGTTTACATCTGGGCTCTGTTTCCCTGGTTGATGTGTCTATTTTGACTATACCACTCTGTTTTTGTTACTATGGCTTTGCAGTACAGTTTAAAATACAGAAATGTAGTTCCTCCAGCTGTGTTCTTTTATTCTCGGGATTGCTTTCCCTATTCAGGATCTTTTGTAGTTCCATACTAATTTAAGAACTGTCCTATTTCTGTGAAGAATAATGCCTTTGGTATTTTGATGGGGACTATGTTGAATCTGTAGATGGCTTAGGGTAGTATGGACATTTAAAAATATAAATTATTCTGATCCATGAACAAACACATCCTGTCTTTCCATTTGTTTTTCTTTTTTGATTTCTTTCAGCAAAGTCTTATAGTTTTCATTGTACAGATCTTTCACTTCCTTGGTTAAATTTATTCCTGAGTATTTTTGCTTTTGATGCTATTATTTCTTTTTCAGATGCTTCATAATTAGTGTAAAGGAATACAATTGATTTCTGTGTATTGATTGTGTATCTTGCCACTTTATAGAAAATGTTGATTCAATGATTAGTCAATTTTTTGAATGACTCTCTGGGATTTTCTATGTATATCATCAGCAAATAGTGACAATTATACCTTTCCCTTTATAATTTGGATGCCTTTTATTTCTTTGTCTTACCTAATTGCCCTGACTAGGCTTCCAGTACTATCTGTAATAATAAAATATGCTAATATGCTAATTAGACCGGACAGCTGGACGACCTTTCGGACGAAGCTGCGGCTGCAAGGGCCGAGGGCAGCAACCTCAGCTGCGAGGGCAGAGCCCCTTGCATGAATTTCACGCATCAGGCCGCTAGTATTGTATAAAAGTGATAAGAGGGGGCATCCTTACCTTGTTCTTGATCTTAGAGGAAATACTTTTAATTTTTCCCCATTGACTATAATGCCAGCTGTGGGTTTGCCATATATGGCCTTTATTATGTTGAGGTATACCCAATCTATTAAGGGTTTTTCATAAACAAATGCTGTAATTTATCAAATGCTTTTTCTGTGTCTATTGAGATGATCATGCTATTTTCATCTTCCATTTTATTAAAGTATTAAGCATTTATTGATTTGCATATGTTGAATCCTTGTTGTCTCGGGAATAAATCCCACTTGGTCATGGGGCATAATGTGCTGATATTCGTTTGCTAATATTTTGTTGAGAATTTTTACATCTATATTCATCAGGATATTGGTCTAGTTTTATTTTCTTGTCTCCTTATCTGGTTTTATCAAGGTAATGCTTTGTAGAGTGAGATTTGGAGTGTTCCCTTGTCCTTGATATTTTGGGAAGAGTTTGATGAGGGTACATGTTAATTCCTTAAATGTTTGGTAGAATTCTCAGCCATTTGGCCCTGGGGTTTTCTATGTTGGGAGTTGACTACTGATTCAATCTCTTTACTCGTTATTGGTTGTTCATATTGTTTATTTCATACTGATTCAGTTTTGGTCAGTTGTGTTTCCAGAAGTATATCCATTTTTTTCTAGGTGTATCATTTGTTGACATATAATTGTTCATAATAGTTTCTTTTGATTCTATGCATTTCTGTAGTACCAGTTTTGTTACCTTTTTTATTGTTTCTCTGGTGTCTATTTCACTTATTTCTGCTCTGATCTTTATTATTTCCTTCATTCTACTAACTTTGGGCTTGATTGTCTAGTTCCTTGAAGTATAAAGTTAGGTTTATTTGAGGTCTAATTTCTTAATATACATGTTTATTGTATAAACTTTCCCTTCAGAACTGCTTTTGCTATATCCCAGGATATCTGATATGTTGTATTCCCGTTTTCATTTGTTTCAAGATAGTTATTTCCCTTTTGATTTCTTTGAGCCATTGTTGTTTGGAATGTTGTTTCGTTTCCACATATTTGTAGATTTTTCTCACTTTCCTCTTGTTGACTTTTAACTTTATACCACTGTGGTCAGAAAAGATAATTGGTATGGCTTCAATCTTCTTAAAATTTGCTAAAATTGAGATAATCTATTCTAGAGAATGTTCCATGTGCACTTGAGAAGAATGTTGTTGCCTGGATTGTTCTGTAGATGTCTGTTAGGTAAACTGGTTCTAACATGTGGTTCAATTCCAACGTTTTCTTGTTGATTTTCTGTCAGAACAATCTATGCATTGCTGATAGTATGGTATTGAAGTCCCTTACTATTATTGTATTATTACCTATTTCTTCCTTAAGATCTGCTAATATTTGCTTAATATATTTTGGTGCTCAGGCACTGGGAGCATAAATAGGATGTCCCCAAAACTGTATACACACATTTTGAATAATTATAAAGGCAGTGTTTATTAAAATACATTTCATTTTCAAAACTGAGCTATTGGCTGTTGAAGTGTGCATACATTTTTCGGGGACACCCTGTGTATTTATGTTATAGTTTCTTGATATATTGACCCCTTTATCATTATATAATGACCTTCTTTGTCTCTTCTTACCTTTTGTCTTGAAGTCTATTTTGTCCAATGTAAATATGGCTACACCTGCCTTTTTAAAGTTTTTATTTGCTAGGAACACTGTCTTCCTTTCACTTTGAGCCTGTGTGTGTCTTCACAGCTAAAACAAGTCTAAAGTTTCAGTCTATAATTGGGTTTTCTTTATTTTTTTAATACATCTAGTCACTCTGTGCCCTTTGGTTGGTGAGTTCAAACTATTTCCATTTAAGATGATTATTCATTTGCAAGGATTTACTATTGCCATTTCATCTTTTGCCTTCTGGTTATTTTGTCTTCCTGTTGTTTCTTTATCCTTCTGTTTCTGTTCACCTTTGTAAGTTAGTAGTTTTCATGGTGATTTGCTCATTCTCCCATTTGTTTGTTGTTGTTTTTTCTATCTGCTCTAGATTTTTGCTTTGTGGTTACCATAAGGTTTACATAAAACAACTCATAAAATAGTCCTTTTTGGCTGACAGCAAATTTATCTCCATTTGCCTATAAGGGTTCCATCTTTTCACCCTTTCCCTTTTATATTTTTTAAGCGACCAATTATCTTTTTATGCTGTGATTTTGTTACTAAGTTGTAGTAGCTATTTTTAATGCTTTCCTTTAACCGTTATGCTATAATTGACATACTATTCTAAGTTAGTTTCTAATATTGTCTATCACCTTAATCAGGGTTTTGTGTACTTTTATCTTTTCATTTCAGCTTGAAGAGCTTTCAACATTTTTCCTAAGGCAGATCTAGTGGCTGGTGAACTCTGTCAGCTTTTGTTTGTCTGGGAAAGCCTTAGCTTCTCTTTCATATATGAAGGATAACTTTGCCAGATAGAATAATCTTAACTGGCAATTTTTCTCTCTCAGCACTTTGAATATGTCATTCACTCTTTCCTGGCCTATAGTTTCTGCCAGGAAATCTGCTGATAGCTCAATGGGGGTTCCTTTGTAGGTTACTGTCTCCCTCCGCCCCTCTCCCCGCAATGTCTTTACAATTCTTTATCATTGATTTCTGACAGTTTCAATATAATGCATCTTGGAAAAGGTCTTTTTGTGTTGAGATAATAGGTGCTCTAATAGATTTGTACATTCAGTTCATTCCCCAGGTTTGGGAAGTTCTCAGTTATTATTTATTTAAATATACTCTGCTCCTTTCTCCCTTTCCTCTGGTATACCCATTAATCTTATGTTGGCTCTTCTAATGGAATCTATAGTTCTTGTAGGATTTATTCACTTTTTAAAAAATCTTAAGTTCTCTCTTCTCTTCCACCTGAAACATCTTTATATTCCTATCCTCGAGCTCATTTATTCTCTCTTCCATCTGATACACTTTTTTTTCCCCAATGCTTCATCTCATTTATTGAGTTCTTCAGCTCCAGGATTTCATTTTTTTAGAATTTCAGTCTCTTTGGTAAAGTACTTCTGTTCATTAATTTTATTCCTGAGTTCATTTCATTGCCTTTCTGAGTATTCCTATAACTTCCTGAATTTCTTCATAACAGCTTTTTTGAATTCTTTATCAATTAGACCACAATAGTCCCTGTCTTTGTGTTCAGTTACTAGAAAATTATCACTTTCTTTTTGTGATATCATATTACCGTGATTACGGTGTTTGATGAAAGTGCCTCTGCTGAGCATTTCAAGTAGTGAATACCTTTCTTAGGTAAAGCTTGATTTATTTTGGTTCTAAACAATTCAACAAGTTCCTAAGTAGGGTACTTTCTTTTATTTTCCAGAAGGTGGCACTATAGCACAAGTTTTTGGTTTCTCTTACCAGAGCTCGGTAGGTTGGCAGCATACTCATAAAAAAAAGCTGATGGAGGGGGATTGAGGGAGAAGAGTGGCCACTGAGTTAGGGGAAGTGTGTGCTTAGCACTTGGTGCTTTGGGTGAGTCTACAGAACAGAGAGGGGTATCCTTGAGTGAGGGGTGTCCCAGATATCCATGGGTGATCTCTTTGCCTTTGCCTTTTCCCTCCCCAAGTCATTGTGATGTCTTCTCAGAGACAACAGGTTCCTCCAGCTACAGCACGCACAGCCAGATAGACCCTCACTCACCATCTTCATCCTCCACCTTCTCTGCCAGAAAGGTTGTCCTGGCCTGCTGCATGTGCCCTGCCACTACTCGCCTGGCTCCACAGCCTCCTCTAGGATTCAATCCACCCACTTTCTGGTGGACAGATAAATAGATCTTTCAGGTGTCCTCGTGTGTGTGTGTGTGTGTGTGTGTGTGTGTGTGTGTTGTTTTAAATGTCTGATTATAAATCAAAGGAGGGAGAAAGAAGGGATGATTCACACTGTCATGGTGATGATGTCACCAAGACCTGTCCAACTGTTTCTATTATTAACACCTTCAAAAGGGCCATAATGCAGTCAAACTAAAATATTTTTGTTCCTCTGTCTATAGTGCAGCTTTTTCAACCTGTGTTGACTCAAACAATTTCTTCTGCCTGGAATGTACCCTCTCAGAGCCCTACCTATGCCATGCTCTGGCATGCTATAACTAACTCATTAGTTCAAATGCCATTTTCTCCATGATGCCCTTAGCTAGAAATAAAGTCTCCCTTTTTCAAATTCCCATGATGCTTTTTCCTTACCGTCCTTAAGGTATCTAAAACTGTAACTCATATAGCAGTTAACAGTATACCTCTCTTGATTGTAAACATAATAATGGCAATGTCTGTATTTCACCCAATTTTGTATTCTCTACAGTGTCTTTCATAGAGGAGGCATTTGCTAAAATGATAGATGACTTTGAAATAAATGTTTTTTTTTAATTTCCATTTCTACTCAAATATTGTCACTGACTTGTCATTTAATTCACAAAGAAATCATTTCTTTGAAAACAGAACTAATATTTTCTCAGTGTATCAAAGTCAAGAATAATTTCCCCTTCCTAGAGAGAAAATCAATATAAGGCTCCAATAGCTCAGTAATTACCATAATTCCAGACAGCTGTATATCTTAGGCAAGGAGCACAAAACTTTTTTTATTAAAAGGAGTTTAAAATTCATTTCCTACATGTGGTGAAGACAAACTAAGTTATTTTTGTAATGCTTAATGTTTGGATAATAAAGGCCAGCCATGTAAGAAACTAATTTAAACATTTAAAAACTGTAATATTTCAAAGCCATGGTTTTCCAAATTTTAAGATATTAGGAGTAATTTAATAAAAGTATACATAGTGGGAAATGGAGAATTTAAAGCAAGTTTCCTAAATTTCAAAGTGAAGACCAATATACCAACCTTCCTGTTTCCCTGAAATTACTTCTGCATGAGAGTCAGAAAACAGGAAGTCAAAATGCACGGGGATATCAGTCAGAAGGTCTTCCAGGATGGCTTTCTGCTGGCTATAAGACAATCCAAAATTGTATATATCAAAACATGTATACTGAATTTTTGTTTTTAAAAAAGGAACACCCCTCCCCACTATGGCTCTGGTATATCCTATATAAAGTTTAAAACCAAAGCAAATCATTGAAAAGATTGTTTATTTTAGGAATGAATTTTCAAGAGTTGTGTATATTATGTGATTCCTAGATATATAACTACAAATCCTTAAACTAATAACATAGAAAATAAATTTTTTATTTATTTTTTATTTTTTAAATATATTTTATTGATTTTTTACAGAGAGGAAGAGAGAGGGACAGAGAGTTAGAAACATCGATGATAGAGAAACATCGATCAGCTGCCTCTTGCACAACCCCTACTGGGGATGTGCCCACAACCAAGGTACATGCCCTTGACCGGAATCGAACCTGGGACCTTTCAGTCCGCAGGCCGACGCTCTATCCACTGAGCCAAACCGGTTTCGGCGAAAATAAATTTTTTAAATTACAACTTTATAGTTTACTATTTACAGTCATAAACAAATATATTAAAAAATATTTGGTGAGTTCTAGCTAGGAAATAGTTCTGGCACTATTCCAGATTTGAAAAAAGAAATTTGAATATCCTCCTTTTGGTGATGATGATGGAAGAGGAGGAAAAGGAAGAGGGAAATGAGGAGGAAAATACACCACCACCACCACCCACCACCACCACCACCACCACCACCACCATCACTACCACCATCACCACCATCACCACAGGCCTGGACTTCCCTCACCTTTCAGGAAGGACCCTCATTCCAGCTGTGCAAAGAATGTAGAGAGGGGTTTCTTTGTGTTTTGCCCGTGGCACATGCTCTGCAGCGAAGTTCAGGAGTGGAGAAATGTAATCACTGACTTTCTCTGGAGAGGTAGCAAATTCTGAAATGCCTACAGAAAAAAGACACCTCTGTTAACAAGCAGATATTTCAGCTAATAAGTTATACTTGTTTAATGTGGCTAATTTGAGAGAAATTCAAGCTATATATCATACTTTCCTTATTTTTTTCCTATCTCTCTGGCAACACCTTTCCGTTTCTCTTCCTCAAATGATGGTACTAAATGTTCAGTCCCATGTTCTCTTATTCTTGCTCATCAAAAATCACAGACCTAATTGAGCATCTGTATGTGTCAAACACTTGGAGTTGATTCCACAGGAGCTCATCGCTGCCCTTGGGAAACGAGCTCCCACTTTCCTCACTCTCATGGTTAGCATCACCATCAGATTTCTTATCAGATCTCTTCTCCAATGTGCAGATCAGTGTGTGGTTACTGCCCAGTGAACAAGGCTCACAACCCTCTCACAACTCAAATCTGAACTCAACAATAAACCTGCTCTTACTGCCTGTTACCCACCTCAGTGACCACTATCACTAGCCATCCAGTAGCCCAAGCTGATATCCTACATAAAATCCCTCTCCCTGATATCCTAAGTAAAATCCCTCTCCCTCATCCCAACATGTATTCTGGGTTTCATCCATTGCCTTTCCTTGGTTCCTCTTACATTTTTTCACTTCTCTTCATCTTTTCTGAATACCCCCACCCTCTGCCAGCCTACACATCGTACTGTCCAGTCTTGAAATTCCACCACCATTCCCTATGCAAAACAGGTCTCTTTCTGGCTTAAAATCCTTTTTGGGCTCCTCAATGTCCTCCAGATAAAGCTCAACTCTAGAATGGCATAACCTGCCCTGCATACTCACCCATCCTGTCTCTTCCAACATTCCTTCCATTTGTCTTCAACTATACTTAATAAAATTTCTACATCATACTCTGGTTTTATGGCCGATGTACCCCCACCAGGAATAGCCTTCTCTTTGCCTTCCTACCCACTTCCCACTTCTTTTCATCTGGGTAACTCCTCCTCATCCAAAGCTACTTCCTCTATGGAAGTCTTTACCAGCAGATCCCTGAAGATGAGCTCTCTACATTCTATGCTTACCTTTACCTCTAGTCGAAGCATTCATCACCCTATCAAAATTACCTATTAACTTGCTTGTCTAATTTCAACTGGAAGTTTCTCAAGGGCAGAAACTGTGTCTTGTTCAAATTTATATTCTTAGCACTAACACAGTGTCTAGAAAAATAGATGCTCAGCAAGTATTTGCTGAATGAATACATAAGTAGTGAATATTCCTGTCACTGAGCCTACAATTCTAAAGATGAGGGGAATTTCAGAAGTCCAAAAATTCCTTATTTCACAGACTAGGAATTTGTAGACCCAGATAGATAACTGTTGCTGTAATGCTATACACGAGAGACCATGCTTCCAGGTAGAGAAGAGCTATAAAAAGGTTCTTGATTGTCCACTTCAAGCTATAACAAGTGCTATATAGTTTTTAAAATCCTGGTGAATTTTTCATTTGATCAATATTACTTTAACTCTAAAAATGTTTCTAGATTAGGAATATATAAAAATTTCAGCAGTGGAAAAATAAAAAAGTAAAAATTAAAAGTCATCCACTAAGATTTAGAGAAAAAAATGATCTTTGTTAACAAAAATGTACTCTGATTCAAAATAATGCTCGCAACAAGAGACTCAGATTAAGTTCCCTTTCTTTATCCTGAAAAATGAAGTAGAGATTTTGAATTTCCTGAGCACTATGCTGGTGCTCAGATGCCCAAACATCAAGGGGCAATAACTTGTTTGACGGTTGCCTACAGAAGGAAGTGGGGCCTAAATTATTCAATGGAGAATGAGTAGGACTCAAGGGGTCTACAGTCTATGTAATTAGGAACCATTTTATGAGCACAGGAATTCTATTATGTTACAATTGAAGGTCCCTCCCTGGCCAGGTAGCTCAGCTGGTTAGGGCCTCATCCCAGTACACCAAGGTTGCAGGTTCAATCCCTGGTCAGGATACATATAAGAAGCAACCAATGAATGCATAAATAAGTGAAACAATATGCCAGTGTCTGTCTGTCTCTCTTAAATCAATAAATAAAAAGTTAAAAACAAAACTGAAGCTCCTTTTCACTTGTTTTTGAAATAGGAGATGATTATGATAATTATTTTTATCAACATTCAATATAGTTTAAAAAATAAATTCCTTGGGTTGTTTGGATTTAATATTTTACCATCTAACATGTTTGACAAGATGAAATTAAAGTACTGAATCTCTAGTGTCTTTGGTTCACTGTATTAAATCAGTGATTATCAACTATCAAGACATAAAATGCCTATGTCAAGGTCCTGACACCTTCCATTCCTAATGTTACTGAAGAAGAGTGCTGCCTGTGCAAATTATATAGACACACACACACAAAAAAAAAGGTTGAGAATTACTTATGTAAATTATCTAACGGGGAAGGCACATCTCAATTTTTCTATAACTCACAGACTTAGAAATTGTATATCTTTAAAAACTGGACATATTCCTAGCCAGTATTCCTCAGTGGTTAGAGTGTTGGCCCATGAACTGAAGGGTCTCTCTTGAGTTTGATTCCTGGTCAAGGACATGTACCTGGGTTACAGGTTTGATTCCTGGCCTCAGTTGGGGTGTGTGCAGGAGGCAACCAATCAATGTGTCTCTCAGTGTTTCTTCTCCGCCCCCCCCCCGCCACTCCCTTCTCTTAAAAAAACACACACAAAATAATGGAAAAAATATCCTCGGGTAAAGATTTATAAAAACAAAAACAAAAACTGGACATAATGAAATACAGCTCTTCTAAGTTTTATGATCATCCTTATTAAATAATCTAGATAATTAGAAATACATTGGGGCAGCAATTTTTAAAATGACAAACATATACTAATGTATTATTTCAAGTACAGATTTTTATGAGTTATCTGAAATTGCCTTGTCATTAATGAGCGAGCCCAATGGCTACCCCATAGGAAAAATAAAATCCAATTAATAAAGAGCTAATATGCAAATGGTTGTCACGCCCTTATGCCCTCACACCAGAACTGCTCAGCCACTCAACACCGGGGAGAGAGGAATGGGGACCAGCCAGGCACAAATGAGCTCACGATAGAGGAATGGGACCAGCCAGGCTGTGGCCCGGGAGAGGGACAAGCCGCCCACGCTGTGGTCCCAGGCACCAGTGGCTGCGCCTATGCCTGGAGCCTGGGAGAGGGACAAGCTGCCCACCCCGCGGTACTGGGCACCTGCGGCTGCGGCCCAGGAAAAGCCACCCGCCCACAGTCCCCTGCAGCTGTGGCTGGCCCAGTGAAGCTGGCCTGGGTCCTGGGTGCCTGTGGCCAGCCAAGGGAGGGAAGTCCGGGTCTTGGGTGCCTGCGACTGGCCAGGAGGGAATCCTGGGTCCCAGGTGCGGGGCGAGGCAGAGGCAATCAGGCCAGCAGGGGAGCAGTTAGGGGCGATCAGGCCAGCAGGGGAGCAGTTAGGGGAGATCAGGCAGGCAGGCAGAGGGGTTAGGGGCAATCAGGCAGGCAGGCAGGCGAGCAGTTAGGAGCCAGAGGTCCCAGATTGCGAGAGGCAGTCGGACATCCCCTGAGGGGTCCAGGATTGGAGAGGGTGCAAGCCAGGCTGAGGGACACCCCCTCCGTGAATGAATTTCGTGTACCAGACCTCTAGTCCTTCCATAATTAATGTCAATTAGCAAACATTTGATTAGACACCATGAATAAGGTAAATGCTGCAGAAGACAAAAGAAACACATGGTGTTTGTATATTTTATTAAGGTGTTAGTTGCCTTATGCAAGGATAGAAAAAAATAAAGGAAGTGAAAAAAGTAAAACAAGGAGAACAATTGGGTCCTGCTATGAGAGAAAAAAAAAGTGAAACATCACAGAGAATGAAAGGACAGAACCTGTGTATCAGTCAGATATTTGTCACTTACATACCTGGTTTTATTTTCATAACCACTGGCTTTCGGTTTTTATCCCTCATTTGTCTGATATCCAACAGGTCATGAGGATTGCCATTATGCCTGGGCCAGCAATAGACAAATATTCGAGACCCACTGCTACCACAGTCCACCACGATACCATAGTTCACATTGGGGTTATTGGTGTCTGTAGCTTCAATGTCAGTGACTCGTGCCAAGTACCTAGTTTAGAACAACAAACAGAGACAGAGAATACCATTCTAAACCTAAAGGAGTAAGTGCAATAAACAAACACCAACTCGGTGATTCTTAAGTGCAATGACACCAATATAACATTTTTACAACTGCCAAATGATCAGTCAAAGGAAAACAAGTGACAGTGATAAAGATAATCTAAATCGGATACACTCATTATTCCTTTAAAGAAGTTCAAACAACTTCTGAAAAGCAAAATTACTATCAATATTAACTATCAATATTAACTGAAAAATCAGCTTAAAAGACATCATAGGAGGAGCTTATGTTAAATCCTCTTATGAGGAGGATTTGGTGGTTAATGATTAAACAGTTTCAGACAGTTTAATTTTTCATGCCATGCTGTATTCATGCAGCATGTTTCCTACAGCTACAGGCTCCTTAAATGCCATCTAATCCCCAAGTCTTGAAGCCATGAAATGAAGGTGTGGCATCCCATCTAGAAAATAAATGGTTTGTTTTTTCTTACCTTTGAAACTTTTTGTCTCTGGATAGTCGCCCATATTTATTTCGGATTATGACAACAGAAAAGTATAAAAGTGAAACAGCAGCAGCCAGAATACTAATAACAACAATTTGGCGTAAATTGGTATTCAAAATTCGAGGACATCCCACTGGAGAGATGCTAAAATGCCAGGAAGCAGGAAAAAGACAGGAGATGCCAAGTCTGAAATTCCAAGAAAACAGACTTTAAAGCACTCTGCTCCAAGGAGGACCCCCTTCACCTAAACTGATCCAAAACAAGACATTCAGTTTGAGCTGCTCCTACTTCCCTGCCGATAGGCATCTGTATACCAGCACCTTCCATATTACTACTTTGCTATATAACTCATTAGTCATGTGCTGCATAAAGATGTTCGAGTCAATGAAGGACTGCATGTATGACAGGGGTCCCATAAGATGATCATGAAGGTGAAAGAGTCCCATCACTTAATGACATCATAGTGCAATAACACATTACTCACGTTTGTGGTGATGCTGGTATAAACAAACCTACTGTGCTGCCAATCGTATAAAAGTGAAGCACATACATTTGTGCACAGTACATAATACTTGATAATGAAAAGAAATGACTGTTATTGGTTTATGTATTTACGTACTATATGTTTTATCATTACTTCAGAGAGTACTTCTACTTATAAAAAAAAGGTTGCTGTAAAACAGTATCTCATGTTATGCGGACAGCAGCCTCATATATCTCCTGCTTACTACATCTCTTGAATGCATCATCTTATCTTCTGCTTGATTTAATCTTGTGTTGTTTTGTACAGTGACATACAAGCTTGTGGTCTAGGAGCAACAGGATAGGTATATAGTAGGCCATACCATACAGGCTTGTGTAAGTGCACTCTGTGATTGCACAATGATGAAATTGCCTAACGATGCATTTCCCAGATAGTATCCTTGTCACTAAGCAGCACATGACTGTATTATAAAATTATATGAATGAGAATTAATATTGATGGTTATGACACTTCTGTGTTTTCCCCCCTTTCTTGAGAGAATTATGCAGATTATTATCTGTACCCTGCTTTGTTCCAAAAAATTAGGGACAGCTTACAAGAATAAGTTCAATAACATAAATAAATCTAAAACACAATCAGGTTTAAGGATGATGAAACCAAAAGACAATTTAGTACATAGGAATGCATGTAGGTCTTAAATGTTGGCTGAGCATCCTCGTGGCCAATAATGTTGCCCATTAGATTAGAAACATATAAATATTTTAAAAGGAGTAAGATTTTCCTAACACTGAATTCCAAGGCAAATCTCTCCCTAAAGATTAAGTGAGAAAATAGTATCTTTAACAACATCCCCATAACGAAGTCAATAAATGAGCTATGCATGTCCTGTGTTTTTGGAAATATTCCTGAAACATTTTTGCAAATAAACACTTCTCAGTTTATGACAGGAATGAGAGGCTTCATTAGGCTTAAAAAAAACCCCAACTTGCTAATTTTAGGATAAATTTTACTGTTTTCCAGTTAATTTCTACACTCTCCCTTTAAAGAGTACTTCATGGACTCACAGAAGAGTGAGGTATCCTACTAACCCAATGGAAATTTCCATTTGTAGTTTCTAGTCTGCATGTGGGTTCTTGGGCCAGTCCATGGACTTTATCATCCTCTCCGAGGCTTATGGACAGTTGTCCTGTGTTTAATACAACCCCTTGCAGATTCCAGCACAACATGCCCTTTACGATAAACTACATCAACTCCTGCAGAGTGCCCTGGCATTATCACTTTCTTTCTGTGACAGGAGCCCATGGGCCCTGAAAGAACAACGGTATAAAACAGAAGCGTAGCACAACTTTGAACACTTTTCATTCACTTAGGGTTTATATCCTCCTCCCCCTCAAAATCTGTTTCTGTGGCACCAAAATCTCGGGCTTCCACTGCAGTGATTAGGCACCATCACTCACCTCCCCATGCTGACAGGTCAGAGGTCAGGAAAAGTTCTGGGAGTCAGTCTTCAACCACTATTACAGCAACAACGTGTCCTCCCAGAATCAGAACCCTCCTGTTTCAGGAAGTAAGAAAAATCACAAAGATAGCACAATCCAAGAAACGTCTATGTTCTTTATCAATTGTATGCTTAAATCCCACCACACATAATCAGATACATGATCTGTGCACTGAAGCTGTTAAGAAGGGTTTATTCTGAGCATGTAGCTTCTGCATTAGCACTAATCTAGCCCCTATCTTTCTAGTCTTATCCCCTGACAGACAGACAGGTATGTACCCTATGCTCCAGCCATCTTAAACACAAGCTGCAAGTCGCTGAAATATCCTGCATTCCTCTGCATTTGTAGAAGGACTTTTTGGGGCCCACCTGTTGGCTTTACTATGTAATCCTAGTGACACAAGTCAAGCATGATTCCTCTGTGAGGACTTCCCCAATCCTCATATCCCCAGAGGATTTGCTCATTACAGTAGTGGGCTGCAGTATTATACTTGTGGCTGGCTGACTTTCTCATCACAGGGCAAGCCCCTCGGCAGGGACAGCCACTTATTCTTCTGTTTCTCCAGTGACCAGTGCCCATCACACAAGTGACGAACAACCACTGTTTGTGTCACAGATGGCTGGGAATGGGAGATGCAAAGATAAATCAGACATGGATCCAGTCATTAAATTTCTAATGCAGGAGAGGGGAAACACACACACACACACACACACACACACACACACACACACACACACACACACACACACACACACACACACACACACACACAGTGTTAGTAAGGCCTACCTGACAAAGTTAAAAATCACTTCAATTAGTTCAGGTTTTAATATGGTGCCCACATTGTACCACAGACCCAAAACTTAGTACAAACAATATTTGTGACTGAAAATTTTATACAAAAAGGAAAAATACGTCAATTACCTAGGTGTTTAAATGAATTTTAATGTTTTTGTAAAGTAGCTACCTTTTAGCATTTGACTATAGTAAAATTACTACAATATACCTTTATTAGAATTCCAGTGACTCAAAGATCTCAATATTTTAAACATCCATTAAAATGTAAGATTACATAATCTTGGAATGGGTAAGGCTTTTCTACAATATCAGTGTCTCTAACCTAAATGAAAGAAAATACATCTACACATGAGTTTAAGACTTCTGTATGTTTAAAAATAAAAATCCCTTCCCAAATACATAAGTCTGGGGAAAATTACTTACACCATGACAAAAGGTAAATATCCCTTACATATAAAAAGTTCATAACATAAATACATAAGAGAAATACGGGGACAAGAGAGCAAGGATAACTGGAAATTAATGAACTAAGAAATACAAATGGTTGATAAAAATAACTTCATTAGTATTTAGATAAATATAAATAAAAAACAAAACTTTGCCGCTATCAGATTGGCAGAAATTAAAGTCTTAGGATTCTTTACTAACAAAGGGGAGGGAGAAAGGTCATGGATGCTGCTAGGGAGAACTAAATAGGCACTAACCTTCTGAGGGCATACTGGTTAACAGATATGAGCATTTTTAATACACTTAACCTCTGCACAACCTCTCACCCATCCAGAAAGTCATAGGTAGAAAACAACAGGGTAAAACTATGTACCCATCATAGTATTGTGCACAATAGCAAAACACTGTTTCTAAACTAATGTGTATTACAGAGGGTGGGTTAAGTTAAACATGGTTCATTTATGAAACAGAATACAATGTGGCTATTAAAGGTGATCGTGCAGATCCATATTTATTGACATGGAAAAGATGTCCATGATATATTCAGTGAATAAAAAACAACACACCATGCATAAGAGAGGGCAAAATGGAAGGAGAGAAACCAGAATGTTAACAGTGGTTAGTTGTGGTTAGTTATTTCTGAGTAGTGAGAAATGGATCATCATTATTTTTTTCCATAGGCTTGCTTATATTTTTAAAAGGGCACATATTAATTTTATCATTAGAAGAAACAACAGAACTATTTTAACAAGCTACCTTTGACTGTTATCTTCTGTTTCCAGCATCAAATCCTCTTCTGGGTAGATCAAGAAAGCCTAGCTTAAAAATTCTTCATGACACAGGAATTCTGATCTAAACATTTTTTTTGTGTGTGATAGTTGAACTAAAGAAAGAAAGAAAGAAAAAAGAATGCTTTAGTTAACAGCCTAAAGTCAAGGTCCTTGGGGGAAGGAAGGCCTTGAATGATTCAATGATGAGTACTCTAAAGGGTATGGAGAAATAACAAACCTGACTCCAGTTTCAAGGAGTTTGCAGACTGGTTACAAAGATAATACTAATACTCAGGAAATAATCAAGAGTACAACAAAAGACAAAGTTAAATTATTCGGACTAACAGAGTTCAGAGAAGAGCACAAGAAAGGCAGGTAAACAGGAACCTCTTCCTCAGTCAGAGGCCAAATTTGGATGGGGGAGGATAGAGAATACATTTCAAAAGAGAAGATGCACTGTTAGGATGATCATAGCAAATTTAGTAAATGTTATTTAATCTAGTGTTTGTCTTAGGACTTATTTTTGAGATGTGAAGGTTTTTAAAAAAGGATTAAATAGGTATTTTTTATGTTACAAAACTTGTGTTTAAAGACAGAGAGAAAATAGGACAGCTTATAAGTTGCTGAAGCAATTACTTTTATTTAGGACAAAAGTATGGCTGAATATTACCCAGCAATCAAAAATATGATAAGTTGATCTTAACATGTAAACTTCTATTGTTTTTGCAGCTAAGAATCTTGGCACCAAAGTTCAGGGAGGCAAAGTTTTACTAATCCTAATAAAAACCTAATATGCTAAGTAATAAAAACCTAATATGCTAAGTGTCCGGTCGACTGTTGGGCCATTCAACCAATCAAAACATAATATGCTAATGATATGCTAAGGCTGCTCAACCGTTCGCTATGACGTGCACTGACCACCAGGGGGCAGATGCTCTGACTGGTAGGTTAACTTGATGCTGGGGTCTGGCTGATCGGGACTGAGTGAGATGGGCCTGACAAGCCCTGGAGCCCTCCCGTGATCACTTCCCAGCTGGCCAACCTACCATGTCCCTCCCCGTCCCTGACTGATCGTGCACTGGTGGGGTCCCTTGGCCTGGCCAGCTCCCTCTCACAATCTGGGACCCCTCGGGGGATGTCGGAGAGCCTGTTTTGGCCCGATCCCGCAGGCCAGGCGGAGGGACCCCACTGGTACATGAATTTGTGCACCAGGCCTCTAGTATTACATAAAAATGCCACATTTTCAAAAGGCCTAAATTATGTTAGACCTATCATCAGAGAAACCCATCTCTCTCACTGAAAAAAAAAAACACAACAAAAAAACCACAACAAAAACAACAGTGAAAACCATATATATTAATTGCAAAGTGAAATGGTTCCTGTGGTGAAAGATGCAATAAAATAGATATTAGCAAACTCTCAAATCACATGCAAACAAAATCATAGACAAATGAGATTCTGGAAAAGCTAGACCTCTCAGTAAGAAAAGGCAAATGACAGGAAGGGTGCCTAAAAAGGAATGATCTGAATATTAGAGGTTACAAGGAAGAATTTTTGTGAGAGTGAAAGGAAGGTGAAGTGAAGGATACTCAGCGTACTCAGTTGTGGGGAAAAGACATCAAAACAACTTGATCCATTCTTTGTTTTAAGAGGAATACATGGAGTTGCATTAGCATCTACATTTTCTTTAGCATTGATTTTTAAACTTAAAATGTTGTCCCCATTTTAAGAGATCTTTTTCTGGTCACACTTTTTCTGAATCACCTCTGTCGTTTCCCACATCTGCAAGTCTGACTTTCCTCAAGTTTCAGTTCCACATCCTGAGCTCACCGATGGCTGTTATCATAAACCCATTTAGTCTGAGTCTGTGGTCCACAATCTTTTGACACAAATTAATACCACCTTCCAAGTCCTCCAAGTCTAAGAGAAGCGTCACCATTGACCCACCTGGTTCTTGGCTTTGATTCCCACTTATCTGTGTGCTATCAATTCTGCCTCAAAAAATCCACACATCAAAAATGACCACAGAACACACCACAGGTCTCTAGGCAGGTCACTCACCTTCCACCTTCACTGTGAACACCACCCTTCAGAAATAACTCTCTGTAAAACACCACCTTCAAAACATAACCAGCTCTAGAACTTGCTGGAGCCCATGGGGTCGACAGCAACTTTTCATCAACTGATCCCATCTAATTTCACCAACCTTTTCTCGCCTCAGCCACAGATAACCTCTTTCTGCTCTAGTAGGTGGGTCTCTTCTCTCCCACGCAAGCTGTTCTCATGCTTGCCTTGGCCCTTTAACATCACTTCCTCCTACGATGTCCTGCTCTCAACACTGTACTTCCTTCAAGGCACAGGTCAGTATTTTTCTTTGCAGAGATTTAAACTGTTATACTTTCTATTGTTTTCCCACACTCTGAAAGTTGGTTCATTTTTTAAAAAGCATGCTGAATAAATACATAGGAAACACACACATAATATAAATAAGTATGTAACTCCTCAGACGAACTTTGTTTTTTTGTTTCTTCTTTTTAGACTGTATACAAGGATTGAGATCATGCATTCCCATTAGGTCTAGAAAAAGGTAAACCATGCATTCAGTAAGCAACAAATACAAGTGATAAATTAATGTTAAGGTAAACACAGACATAAACTACTTATACAAATTAGTATTTCGTTTTATGACTCTGCTAATGTGTCAAGCAATGAACAAACTTGATACAAAGACAAGATGACATCAGATGTAACACAAAGAACATGATTCTTTTAAGTCTCTTCAAGGCTGGAGAATTAGGTGTTATCATTACACAAGGAAGGGCACAGTCAACACGGCAAAGTGAAATTAAACTAGGGATTTGGGTCACTAATTTGGAATTCTTTAATCGCCCCTAGTTTATCTTTTAGCACGGAAGCTGCTGAGCTGTAAAGCATCTCTTTTCTTTCCTGAACATTTATCACTATAAATGTTCTCTGAGAGTGCTCTGCACCAGTGTTCGTCTAACTGGGTTCAGGGACGCCGTATTCTAGAGAATAAGAGAACTGTTCCTTTAAAAGGTGTCCACGCACTACTTAAGCCCGAGAAACGTTGCTCTCATCAAGGCTTATTATTGCTCAATCCGCTCCATCTTTTTTCAAGGGGAAATCTAAAGCATGAAATGTAATAAAAGCAAAAAACGAGGCTGAACGTGACTGCAAATGTAATGCTAGGGCGCCAGGCGAGAACCCCTGCGTCTTCGGTGCAGCATCCCTTCCCCCGGGCCAGGTCCCTCCCCGTGGTCCCGGGTCCGCCCGTGGAAGAGGAAAACCCAGCGCGGTCCCCGCAGCCGGCGCGACAGCTCCACGGCCAGGCTTCCCCTCCCAGGCGCTGGGGGAGAGCACCTGCCGCCCTGGGTCACGGGCACTGACGGCCCGGGCGCCCGGATGTGGCCGGGCGGCGGGGGCGGCTTGGACCCAGGGAAGACCGACCGCAGGAGCCGGGAGGCTCGCGGGCAGAGGGGTCGCCCGGGGTCCAGGGCCCTCGTCGCCCCGCCGAACCGCACGGTCCAACTGTCTCGGTCCCGGCCGGCCGCCCTCCCAACGTCCGCGCCACGAAGGCCGCTCACCCGTTCTGCAGCGCCTGACTCGGCGGCCGGGGGTCCCAGGGGCGGGGAGCCGTGAGCGGAGCGCATCACGGCCACCACCGAGAGGCGGCAGCGGGCACGCGCAACCGGCTTCCCGGAGGCTGCGCTCCTTCCCGGGAGCCACACCGCCCGCCGGCCTCGCCCGCGGTGCGTCACGCCGCGCCGGGAGCGCGCGCGCCGAGGGGCGGGGCCTGCGCCGGGCGGACTGGCGTCACGTGCCGAGCTGTCTTGCGTCAGACAGCGTGAGAGAGTGGTGTCCCGGAAGTGGCCGGCTCCGTGGCTTCGTTACCCCCAGCCGTGGTCTGGTTGTCAGAGAGATACAGGGTGCTTCTGACACTGCAGGTTATCTTTCCTCGGTGCTTCTAAGGATGATGGCAAATAACATTTTGAAAAACTAGCAAAAACTAGGCATTTCTGCACAACTCTTGACATTTTTTTACAACTTTACCAGTAGCTATCCCTGTTTTACAGGTGGGGAGACTAAGATGCAAACTCATTCAGTGAATTTCTTGATGTCCACATTATTAGGAAGAGTTAGGATTTCATTCTTGCCAAAAGCTGCCCATATCATCGCTTATTCTGGGGGAGACAGACGGCCCCAGTACACCCGAAGGTGAACAGCACTGGTTCCTGAGCTTGACCCATGACCTGATACTTAGCTCAAGGCCCCTCTCTGTCGCTTGACAAACACCTGACTTGAAGTCACAGAGCTGGAAGAGATCTTGAGAATCATAGCTTCTATCCTGTTTCCCCTCTTTTGTTACAGGGGAATGAACTGCTTTCCAGAAAAAGAAAGTGACTAGCCAGCCTAGTCACCTACAATATTTTTTTTTTTTAAATGAGAGTCCTAGAAACATCTGCTCCATTACTTTTGCCAAGTAAAACAAGCTTGGACAGAACCAGTAGTTATACATTTTAAGCAGAATCCTTCTTGGTCAGCATCAGATGGAGTCATCTCCTTGTGCTAATGTTTCATCCCTGGATACAGGTACTCTTCGTGGAAGAAGACTAGCAGTGACCAGGAACCTTGTGCTTTAAAACCAAATACTATTTTTTTAAAATGATTGCTCCTCATTACAATCATAAAAACCACAGAATGTTCCAGCCAGAGGAACTGCAGGAACTGTCTAGTCCAGTGGTCGGCAAACTCATTAGTCAACAGAGCCAAATATCAACAGTACAGCGATTGAAATTTCTTTTGAGAGCCAATTTTTTAAACTTTAACTTCTTCTAACGCCACTCCTTCAAAATAGATTCGCCCTGGCCGTGGTATTTTGTGAAAGAGCCACACTCAAGGGACCAAAGAGCCGTATGTGGCTCGCAAGCCGCAGTTTGCCGACCACGGGCCTAGTCCAAACAGTCTCCTTTTACTATTAAGGAACTTGCTCAGGATCCCCTGGAGGCAAAGGGAAAAGCAGAACCAATGGTTCTGACTCTTTAGAGTCCTTCTATGGCAATCTGTTACTATTTAAAAAAAAAAAAAAGACCTGTTTGGATAACTTACATATTAGAAACCTCTGACATGTACCCAAGGCTAGCTCTGAGAAGCTGAAGTAATTAGCCACTGACACGATCCCTCCAAATTATGTGCCCTTTAAAGTCCTTACCATTTGAGATACTGGTTTAGATTATGACAGTCTCTATTAAGGAGGCCTCCACAAAAAATGCCAGACTAATACTATTGCACCATCCATATTTCCTGATAATTCATATGTAATAATTATTTGCTAAGAGCTAGGAAAGAAAGTATATAGAAGTATGAAGACATGTAACATGGTAAACTAGTTTCCTAGGTCTTCTGTAACAAACTACCCCAAAATGGGTATCTTTAGATGACAGAAATTTATTCTTTCATAGTACTGGTTGCTAGAAGTCTGAAGTCAAGGTGTTGACAGGGCCATGCTTTCTTGGAAGACTCTAGGGGAGGATGTTTAGATTCTGGTAGTTGGTGGCAATCTTTGGCATTCCTCATGTGTAGATGCATCACTCCAATCTCTGCCTCTCGTCACATGATGTTCACCTGTGTGTGTCTATGTCCAAATTTCCCTCTTCATACAAGGACACCAGTCATATTGAATTTAGGGCCCACTCTAATCCAGTATGATCTCTTCTTAATGTAATTGCATCTGTAAAGATCCTATTTCCAAATAAGGTCACATTTATAGGTTTTGGGTGGACATGAACTTTGGGGGAGGACACTGTTCAACCCAGTGCATGAGTTATCTCAGTCTGGGTCATCAAGGAAGGCTATTTTGAGGAGGTGATATCTGAGGTCACACCTTGAAGATGAATAGAAATTAACTAGAAGAAGGATGTGTCTTGGGCCTATATGAAGGAGTATTGCTTCAGGCAGTGGAAACAGCAGAGGCTCAGAAGGAAAGTAATAGAACTGTAAGAGTGATCCACCAATTTATTCTCACTTATTAACAAGAGAAACAAAAAACTAAGCTAATAAGAGATACCACTTAGTACTTTATGCCAGGCACAATTCCAAGAGCATCAGAAAACATTTCAAATAGAATGATAATGAAATACATAACAGTTCATGAAATGATGAAATGCAGCTAAAGCAGTACTTACCAAGAAATTTATAGATTTATAAGTATATTTTAGTAAAGAAAAAAGTTTGAAATCAATTATCTAAGTTTCCATCTTAGTAAGTTAGGATAAGAAAAGCAAATTAAACCTATAGTTAGTAGAAGAAAGGAAAATAATTTTAAAAAATAAGACAAAATTAACAAGCCATAAGTTAGTTCTTGGAAAATATTAATAAAATAGATAAACTTCTAATGAGATTGATCAGGAAAAAAAGAAAGAAAACACAAATAATAAATATCAAGAATAAAAGAGAAACATCATTACAGATCCTACAAAATTGAACAAATAAGAAAACATTATGAACAACTTTAGGCTACTAATTTTAATAATTTACATATAAAATGGAAAAATTATTTGAAAAACATAATATCCCAAAATTGACATGAGAAGAAATAGAAAATCTGAGTAGACCTGTGTTTTTAAAGGTCCCCTCCCCCCACCCCTGTCACCAAATTCCAGGCCCAGATGGTTTCACTAGTAAATGTTATCAATTACATAAAAAGGAAATCATCCCTATCTTACATAAATTATTTCAGAAAAATAGAGAAGGGGACACTTTCTAACTCTTAATGTAAGGTCAGAATAATCCTGACACCAAGAAATAAAAAAAAAAGAAAATTATATGTCAATATCCTTTAGAAACACAGATGCAAAAATTCTAACAAAATATTGGCAAATGAAATCCAGCAATATCTACAAAATGTAAGATAGCTTATTCAAGTGGGATTTTTGCAAGGAATACAAGGTTGGATCAACACTGTAAAATCAATCTGTGTCATTTAATATATAAACAGAATAAAGGAAACAATTCATGTAATTCATATGATCTCAATCAATCCAGAAAAAAAATGTTTGACAAAATTCAACATTCATTCATGATTTAAACAAAAAAAGCTCTAATCCTATATAATAAAAGGCCAGCGACCATAAGCGTAACGACCGGAACAACCACTCGACCAGTCTCCATGAGGTGCATAGACCACCTCTCGATCCCTTCCCGCCCCTCTTCCCCCCCCCCCGCCCCACCCTGCCTGCAGGCTCCAATCACAGCATGGTGAATGGGGAACCACGGCAAACCAAGTGAGTGGCGGCGGGGCAGGACTGGCGAGCGGTCAGAACAGCTGACCTCTTGGTCCCTTCCACCAGCCTACAGCCTCCAGGGAAGCAGAGCCATGCTGCGATCAGAGAACCACAGTGAACTGGGGACTGGCGAGCAGGCAGAAGATAACCCTGATCACAGGCTAGGCCTAGGGACCCTACCTGTACACGATTTAGTGCGCTAGGCCTCTAGTCAACTATAAAGGGAATGATCTTCCTCAGTGTGAGAGGGTTTCTATGAAAGAACAAGTTCAAAGTACCTTGTTACATGTTTGTTATTTTTAAAGCATTAAATAAAAGTTTGAAAAAGAATGTGATATCTGGACTGCAGAAGCCATCTTGCAATCACAAGGCAACAATAATGCAGATAAGAAGCCAATACTAAATATGATGAAATAGGAAGATAGAGTTTCTTATGGCATCATCTACTATGGCATCATTGAACCACTGAACTAGTACCAACTACTAGATCTACCTCCCGACTTTTTTTTGTAAGAGGCAAATAAAGCTCTTGTTTAAATTACTTTTGGCTGGGTATTCGATTACTTGGTATTAGGTCTTTAAAAATATTTGTTGCGTGAGTGAAAACAAGAAGCGACACAAGAGGTCATATTTCCCAGCTGTCTCTAGTTAATTTAGATTTCATTTACATTTTATAGATGAGACAACTGAGGTCTGAGAGGCAAAGTGACTTGCTCAAGCTCCTAAAACTGGAACAGACAGGACGATGGAATGTGAAGAGTACCACACTGGGAGGTAGAAACGTGAATTCTGGTCCCTGCTACAGTTCTAACTGACTGTGTAAGCTTAGAAAAGTTAGTGTGCCTCCTTGGTCCTCACCATCCATATGTAATTTTTGAAAGGAAATGGGGAGCCTCCCCCCCAAAAAACAACAACAACAACAACAACAAAAAACTCCAATGTGTTTTTCTGTGGTTGTGTTTTTTATTATTATTAAAGTGTAACATTTGACCCTGGCTGGTTTGGTTCAGTGGTTAGAGCATCAGCCTGACGACTGAAGGGTTGCAGGTTCGATTCCCAGTCAAGAGCATATACCTGGGTTGCAGGTTCCCCAGCCCTGGTAGGGGTACATTCGGGAGGCAACTAATTGATGTGTCTCTCTCACGTCGATGTCTCTCTCTCCCTCTCTCTCTCCCTCCTCCCTCCTTTCCACTCTCTCTAAAAATCAATGGAAAAAGTATCCTTAGGTGAGAATTAAAAAAATAAATTAAAGTGTAGCATTTGCTTCTGAAGGAAAAGAAGGGGAGTGGGGAGGTGGCTAGGTTGGCCTTTAAGGTCCTGTTGATGTCTAAAATCATGATTTCTAAGAGACAAGAGAGAAGATTAGGAACAGCTCTTCCCATTCCACCTTCATTCTTCTCCTCTTTTCCTCCCCCCTTCTTCCTCCTTTTTCTTCCCCTTAGAAAATCAAACATAAAATAAAAGAGCCCTTTTTTTTCTTTTCTTTTCTTTTTTTAATTGAACTCAAGGTTCCTTAAAACTGTGCATGTGGGAACCTTGATGAATAGATTAGGGCAGGTAAACAACCATGAGTATTAAAAACCCAAACAGGATTTCTTTTTTAGCCTTACCCAAGGATACGTATTTTGATTTTTAGAGAGAGAGGAAGAAAGAGAGAGAGAGAGAGAGAGAGAGAGAGAGAGAGAGAGAGAGAGAGAGAGAGAGAGAGAGAAGAAGAAGAAGAAGAAGAAGAAGAAGAAGAAGAAGAAGAAGAAGAGAAGAAGAAGAAGGAGGAGGAGGAGGAGGAGGAGGAGGAGGAGGAGGAGGAGGAGGAGGAGGAGGAGGAGGAGGAGGAGGAGGAGGAGGAGGAGGAGAGAGGAGAGGAGAGGGGAGGGGAAAAAGAGAGAGAGAAACATTGATGTGAAAGAGAAACATCAATTGGTTGCCTGTCATACACACACCAACCAGGTGTATAGGACAAAACTACAACTGAGCCATTAGGCCAAGGCCAAACAGGACTTCTTTTTAATTATCTTTCCAAAAACCCTCCAATCTGGCAATTGCTTGAAATTTTGCTGGCTTTGCTCTCCAAATGTGTGTTTTTTAAAATACATATATTTTTACTAGAGGCCTGGTCCATGAAATTTGTGAACTGGGTTGCGGCGGGGGGGGGGGGGGGTGTGATCCCTCAGCCTGGCCTGCACCCTTTCACAGTCCAGGACCCCTCAAGGGATGTCCACCTGCCAGCTTAGGCCCAATCCCCATAGGGCCTAAAATGGCAGGTGGACATCCCTCTCACAGCCTGGAACCCCTCGCTCCTTACCACCCACCTGCTCGAGGCTCCCGCCACTGCCGCTGCACGCTCCAGCTGTGAGCCTGGCTTCTGGCTGAGTGGTGCTCCCCCTGTGGGGGCGCATTGACCACCAGGGGGCAGCTCCTGTGTTGAGCATCTGCCTCCTGGTGGTCAGTGCGCATCATAGCGACTGGTCATTCTGGTTATTCCGCCTTAACGGTCGCTTAGGCTTTTATTATATAGATTGATTTCAGAGAGGGAGAGAGAGATAGAAACATCAAGGATGAGAGAGAATCATTGATTGGCTGTCTCCTGCATGTCCCTTACTGAGGATTGAGCCTGCAACCAGGGCTTGTGCCCTGATTAGAAATTAAACCATGACATCCTGTTTCATGGGTTGATGCTCAACCATTGAACCACACCAGCTGGACTGCTCTCCAAATGTTTTAACCCACCATTCTAGGGAATCTAAGTTGGCTACACTGTCTCTCCTGGCAGTGTGTGAGTGCTGGGGGAGGGGGTAACTTTGAGGCACTAGATGTTATCTAGTTGATTGAAAACTAGAGGGACATTAGTTGTCACAAAAAACAAAGGAATCAAGTAACCCTTGGAAATGATGAGTCCTATTGTCCTCCCCTGATCCTGTTTGACTTCCAATGCATTCATGCACAGACTAGTTTTTGAGCAACTTAGCTAATAATCATATATATTTAAACAGCATTTATCTTCAAAGAGATCATAGTTTTTTACAGACATGATGTCAGTTATGAGCTCAGCACTCCTGAGGCAGGGAATGGGCCAAGATAATCCTTATTTTATGGTCTTTTGTTATGGAGAACAAGCACTTAAAATGCAGAAAGAGCAAGTGACTTGTTCAAAGCAGCATCAGAGTTCAGATGGTTTTTTTCACCTTTTTCTCATCATCGCAGTGTCATCAACTATACCCTAAGGGGCTCATACGGGATATGGATCATTAACCACATGTAGGGAGAGAACAGGACATACCCTTCTGGTTTTGGTAACACTACCTTAAAGTTCCAAAGGAATATGCTTATCTCACACTCAGTCCATTTGGATCACAAAGCGTGACCCTGGCCTGGTTAAGCAGAGTAATTTCACCCCCTGTCCACTGAGATTGGCACATGAATCATGCTGTTCTGATCAGATGTAAGTCACATTTTTCAATACCAGCTTCATCTGCACAAAAGATATTTTTTTAAAAAATATTTCATTTCTCAAGTCATTCAGACTTGGACAGGAAGTAGTAGGCTATTTCTTGAACTCCTTGAATCTCAACACTTCTGTGTTCCTTCCTTACCCCATCTAGTATAACACTCTCCTTCTCAGCCTTCTTCATTAGTTTCTCATCACCTCTAGGTTAGAGTTGAAATTCCTAGCAAATCAGCTGGAAATCAGTGGGGTGATTAGATGTCATTGACAGGTTGGCCTCACACCCACCTCCAAGGCCATGACCGAGACCCCTCCAGCTTTATAATCTCATGTCCTAACAATTCCCCATATATTCCTTGTGCTCTAACATGCATCACTCCTTGCTTGCTCCCAAATCGTTCCTTATTTTTATGCCTCTGTGTCTTTACACATGTTTCCTATGACTTAAATAATTTCCTCTTTAACTGCCTATAAAAAAAAAAAAAAAAGGTCCTACTCATCTTTCAATTTAGCCCTCGCTCACCACCATTGTTTGCTTTAACTCTGTTGGTCTTTGCTGCTGTCTTACTCCCCTGTGTGTTGCTTGCCTGGAGCGAACATGAGTTCAACAAACACATTTTGTGTGCCCATGACCTGTTCCTCCGAGGCCCTGCAGAACTAAGGAGACTCTAGCTCCCTTGCCTTCCACTTCCTGCCACAATGCTTTTGCCCTGTCTCCAAATTCATTCCTGTTTGAAATCATGCTGTATTTTCTAGAATAGGTGCTCAATGTCTACTTGAACTAAATTGAATACGTGTTCTTGTTCAGGTAGGGCTAACAGCCCTACTTGAATCTTTGGATCTGTCAGAATCTTTGGATTTCATATTTTCTTATCCAACTCATTATTCTTCTTAGCTTTGACTAATACTTAGTTGCAGACATGTCTTTCTCCCATTACCTCCCCCATAGGACTGTAATCTCTTTGAAGACAGGGACTGTGCCTTGTACTTCCTACCCTTAGTACAGCGCTGGTCCATAGGAGGTGCTCAAAACATGTTTGCTAAGTGATTATAGAGTGAACAAATGAATGGATGAATGTTATTTTACTTCTTGATCAGAGGAGACATTTATGAAGATACAGATTGGAAGTGAGGTGACTTCTGTACTTACCACCCTTCAAAGGCATGGAAGAGAGGGGCCAGAAAGGGAGAGAAAGCAGTGGATGATCCAGAGATAAGCTCTCTCTCCTCACAGTGTTCTGATGCTCTTGTCTCATGTGCCTAGTGGGAAATTCCTCAGAGTTTGGGGGTTTTGATGAAGCATTTTCCACTTAGATGATGCAGATTGAATCCTACTTTTACATTTTCTTTCCATTTCAGTTGGAATTGGGGACAAGGAGTCAAATGTGAATTTTCAATCCAACATCCTTCTCCGTGATGCCTTCTGTGACCTCCACTTAAAATTGCAAGCTGTTGCTTTGACCCCACACTCTTTGTGCCCATTCCTGCTTTATTTTTTCTCTGTAGCACATACCACTTTACTTTACTGTTTGTTTCCCTATTGATATAGTAAAGAAAGAGAAAGCATATAGGTTATTTGAACAGGAAAAATTTAATATCAATAATTGTGAATTTACTATAAAAAGTTACTATTAAAAAATTAAATATAAATAGTCCTATATAATAAAGCCCTAATATGCAAATCGACTGAACGGCAGAATGACCAGTCACTATGACATGCACTGATCACCAGGGGACAGACGCTCAATGCAGGAGCTGCCCCCTGGTGGTCAGTGCACTCCCACAGGGGGAGTGCTGCTCAGCTAGAAGCCGGGCTCATGGCTGGTGAGCACAGAGGTGGTGGCAGGAGCCTCTCCTGCCTCCACTGCAGGCAGGCGGTAAGGAGCCAGGAGTCCAGGCCTGTGAGAGCCTTGGACTGCAAGAGGGATGTCTGACTGCCAGCTTAGGCCTGATGGGGATAGGGCCAAAGCTAGCAGGCAGACATCCCCTGAGGGGTCCTGGACTGCAAGAGGGCACTGGCCGGGCTGAGGGACCCCCCTGAGTACATGAATTTCATGCACCGGGCCTCTAGTTGAATATAAACTGGGAGGTGGTTCACTAGTAAGAGAGATAAAACAACCACAAAAAAGAGCTTTCACAAAGGTGTCCAGAAGCAGTGGGTGCAGAAAAGCAGCTGCTACCTCTAGTCTGGGGCAGAGTGGACAGGAAGGAACTGAGGACAGGAGAAACATTCCCCAACTCCTTCTGTCCCTGTCCCAGGCTGAGGTTCAGAGCTCTCCCAGGAGGGTATGGCTTTTAGAACTAGCCACATAATATGCAGATTCAGTGAAAAATGGAACGGAAATGTTCCTTGCTAGAAAGTTACTGAGAGTTTCAAAAGCGTGAGCGCAGAACGTGGAACCAATTGCAAAGCTAAGTACCAGGCCCCGTGCGATGACACACGGTCCCTGCAGCTCTGAGGCGTCCGGGATGCACGGCCTGCTGCTGGCAGGTATCTGCTGGAGGGCGCAGGCCGGCCTTGGTCTGTGGAAGCTCTGCTGTGGCCCAGGAGTGTGGCCCGGGAGTGTGGCCCGGGAGTGTGGCCCGGGAGTGTGGCCCAGGAGTGTGGCCCGGGAGTGTGGCCCGGGAGTGTGGCCCGGGAGTGTGGCCCGGGAGTGTGGCCCGGGAGTGTGGCCCAGGAGTGTGGCCCGGGAGTGTGGCCCGGGAGTGTGGCCCGGGAGTGCAGGAATGGCCGGTGGAGTGCAGAGAGCATGGCTTAAGCACAGGGCCAGAGCCTTGAGAGTTTACTGTGTTACCGAAACCACAGCTTTACACACTGTCCCAGTTTGTTACTACAAAGATATGCTCTTCATGTTAGAATGATAAAACATTTTATTTACTCGTGTGTTATCTGGATTTATAATCTTAAACATATTCATGTAATCCACTGCTCTCCCCCGCCGCCGCACACACGCCCTAGGCCTTACAAATGTTTGCAGCAATCCCGGAAGGGAGAAAACAGAACAGAAGAAACAGCCTCCTGGGAAAGGTGGCATAAGATTGGATTGAGAAAGCAAAGAGAACAATTTGTGTGAGGAGAAGAAAAGACTCCTTTAAAAAAAAATTGTGGAAAAACACACACAACATAAAAATTACCATCTAACCATTTTTTGAGAGAACAGTTCAGTGGTGTTAAGTATCTTTGCATTGTTTTGCAACCAATTTCCAGAACTTTTTCATCTTGCAAAACGAAAACTCTGTCCCCATTAAACAACTCCCCGTTCCTTCCTCTCCCACCCACTGCCGCCACCCTCCTACTTTCAGTCTCCATGAATTTGACTACTCTATGCTCCTCAGATACATGGAATCACACAGCATTTATCTTTTGTGACTGACTTATTTCACTGAGCATAATGTCCTCAAGGTCCATCCATGTTGTAGCAGGTGTCAGCGTTTTCTTCCTTTGGGAGGCTGAGTGACATACCATTGTCTGGGGGGACCACATACTGTGTACCCATTCATTTGTTGATTTTCGCTATTATCACAACATTTTTGCTATTGTGATTAATGCCACAATGAACATGAGTGTACAAATACCTTTTTTGAGACTCTGCTTTCAGTTCTTTAGGATAAATACCCAGAAGTGGGATTGCTGAATCATAGAGTAATTCCATTTTTAATTTTTTGATAAACCTTCACACTGTTTTCCGTAGTGACTGCACCGTTTTTCATTCCCACCAATAGTGTACAAAGGTGCCATCCCATGTTCTCCACATCTTCACCGACACTTGTTATTTTCTGTGCGTTTTTTATTAGTAGCCATCTTGATGGCTCTGAGGTGGTATCTCATTTTATATATATGATTTCAGAGAGGAAGGAAGAGGGAGAGAGAGATCGAAAAATCAGTGATGAGAGAGAATCATTGATCGGCTGCCTCCTGCACGCCTCGTACTGGGGATGGAGCCCACAACCCAGGCATGTGCCTGACCAGGAATCGAACTGTAACCTCCTGGTCCATAGGTGGATGCTCAACCACTGAGCCACGCTGGCTGGGCTCATTGTGCTTTTGAAGACTCCTCTTTTTTTGAGGTAGAATGAAAGGAGAGAAATACGAGGGAAGAAGCAGAGCTATTTTGAAGTGAATAAGGAGGTCAGTGAAGTAGCTCATAGCTGATCTCAGTGGTTGTGCAGGCCTCCAGGTGTTCCTCATACCTGCACCATCGCAGAGGTGTCCTCGGACTATAAGCTGGTGTCCAGGTGCTGTGCCTGCTTAGAATTCAACGCACTTGGCGGACAGCCCAGCACAGCTCCCAGAGCTGCCGTCTTCAGAAGGCACTTCAGAAACTGACCAGCCCTGGCTTCCCTTGCTCACAGAGGAAAACTGGCTGGCCCGACACAGACAGCAGCATAAAACGATGAATCACGTGGCATCTGCTTTCACAGTTAACCTCTCAGCAGCTGAGGAGACAGGTAGAGACAGGTGTTGCCCTCCAGGGCTATGCCTGGTGCAGTGAAAGTTTCCCAAACACACAGCGGTGTCGGGTCAGGCTCAAATGTGGCCTCCCAGAGCTGCCCGCCCTGGGAAGGACCTGTGTGTACAGCTGGATTCCTGCTGCCCTGCTGGGGACCAGGCTGGCCTCCTGACCTGCCAAGCAGTTGTTTGTTGTGTTTCTAAACAGTATATTCAGATCCTGCGTTCTCGGCAAGGAACCTGCTCCCACCCCTGCTCTGCTTCGGGACTTCGGTGCGGAGGTTTATGTTTCTTCCTGCCTATCCATTAATATAAAGATTATTAACTGGAAGGGTCGTTTAAGAAGATTAAGTAGAGCCTGGTCGGCATGGCTCAGTGGTTGATCATCAGCCTATGAACCAGGAGGTCACAGTTCGATTCCCCGTCAGGGAACATATCCAGGTTGCGGGCTCGATCCCCAGTGCAGGACGTGCAGGAGGCAAATGATCAGTCATTCTCTCTCATCATCAATGTTTCTATCTCTCTCTCCTTTCCTCTCTGAAATCAATAAAAAATATATTAAAAAAGAAAGTTAAGTAGAATATTTACCATGCCCTAGCATAACACCTGCTTCATATTTTGCTACATCTCCTTACACATGTATAGATCATTTGACGTTTGCAATCACTGTGTACCTCAGTCTACAAGAGTGGAGAGTATATGTACTTTGGCTCCCCTTAATTACTTGGCACTTGTACAATTCCTGATATATTGCATGTGGTCAATAAAGGATTATTGAATAAATACTATTTTATAATATGCTGTTTCCATTTTGCGGAATAAGAATATGTTTCCATATTATGAATAATTATAATTTCTAATGGTTCTGTATTGGCACAGAATCATATTTATTAAAGATTTCCTTATGTTGGAATTATGGCTGTTTCCTTTGTTGTTGCTTTTACTATAATAGATAATCTTACAAACACTTCTATGCACATTTTACTTATCGTCTTTGGAATTGGTTTCAAATTTAAAAAATTCCAGGAATGGAATTGCTGCTCTTGGAGTTTGGACCACTTTCTGATGCAATATTTCTTTAGGAGCCAGTACTTCCTGGTAGAGACAATCTCTGTGTGCCTCTCTATAGTGCACACCCATAACCTATTTCTAGGTGTGTCCCAGTCAGTGAGGAGAGGCACTGAAGCTGTCCCCAGGAGCCTCTAATTCAGAACTCGTAGAGGAGTCTGAAGACATTCATTAGAGGCCCACTAGGTGGGACAGAGTAGACCTTTCGGCTTCTGAGTAATAAAATAGATTATTAACCGAAACAATGCCTTTCCAGGTCCTCAAACAACATCCAAAGAACATGGCCCCTATCAGAGCCAAGTCTCTGAGGGGCAGCATGACTCCCTTTGATGCGGAATGTGACTTTGAGATCTCAAAACCTACTGCCTGTATTCGCTTTCATTTCTCCTCTAAGAAGTTACCACGACTTTAGTGGCTTAAAACATTGCAAATGATCTTACGGTTCTGCAGAAGTCTGATATGGGTATCACTGGGCTAACACCAGGATGCCACGGGGCTGCATTCTTTCTGGAGACTCCAGGGGAGAATCTGTTTCCTTCCCTTGTCCAGCTTCCAGAGGCTGCCCACATTCCTTGCTCATACATGACCCCCTTTCTCCACCTTCAAGCAACATCACATCTCTCTTGGACCCTTCTCTCCTTCTCGTTCTCTTTCTCTCCATAGCCTGGAAAGGTTCTCTGCTTTTATTTATTTTTTATTTTTTAAAATATATTTTATTGATTTTTTCCAGAGAGGAAGGGAGAGGAATAGAGAGTTAGAAACATTGATGAGAGAGAAACACCGATCAGCTGCCTCCTGCACACCTCCCACTGGGGATGTGCCTGCAACCAAGGTACATGCCCTTGACCTGAATTGAACCTGGGACTCTATCCACTGAGCCAAACCAGTCAGGGTGGTTCTCTGCTTTTAAAGGGCTAATGTGATTAGGTTGGACCTGCCAGGATAATCAAGATAATCTCCCCATCTCAGAGTCATTAAACTCGATCACATCTATAAAGTCTCTTGGGCCACATGAGGTAATGTATTCACAGGTTCTGGGGATTAAGATGTGGACATTTTTGGAGAGAGGGATTATTCTGCCCACCATGAGAACTACAATGGAGATAAAGATTTTTGTGTGTTTTTTTTTTGTTAAAAATACAAAGCATTATCATTTATTATTATTTTTTAAATTTTGTTCATTTTTATTAAGGTATTATATGTGTACATATCTTACCATTGCCCCCCCCACCCCACTTCCATACATGCCCTCACCCCCCAGAGTATTGTGTCCATTGGTTATGCTTATATGTATGCATACAAGTCCTTAGGTTGATCTCTTATCTAATGAAGATAAAGTTTAAATTTAAAATACATGCATTCACAAAACATATAACATTATTTGTTTACTTATATAATGAACAACTAAATTGGGTGACTCAAGGGTAAAAGTAAGTATGAGCTCAGAGAACTCTACATCACTCAGTCGTATTCAGAGAACATCCTCTGGCATGCCATGCAGATCCTCCATTGCCTCTGACACCAGGGCCAAGCCCGCACCTCTGGACCACTGCAAGCACCCGTCTCCCTGCTTTTCCAGGTGCAGGCTCTGCACAACCGCCTGCCCTGCTGGAAGGTGGGGCTGGGGCTGAGGTGTGGCATGCCAGGCAAAGAGAGGAGGCAGGAGAAAAGGAGGGAGGCCTGAAGGAGGCCTGGCACCTTGAGAGGCTGCCGAGGATGCCCCAGTTTCCTAGGCTCTGTTTCAAGGGTTCCTTTGGTAAGAACAGCATTTTCTCCCTTGGTGGCCGTTCACCTCCCCAGGCTGCTGGATTTTTGCTACTGAATCTTAGTTTTAGGAAAAGTTCTCCCTGCAGAAGCTCTTTGATGAATGATCCTGACAACAGGTGGTATGTGTGTGTGTGTGTGTGTGTGTGTGTCTAACACCAATGGAAATAGAAAGCAGAGTATAGCAGGCATTTAAATTTCTTTCTAGAGAAAGAAGGTGAAGGTGTGGGCAGAGAGAGTCACTCCGTTCAGGGATATGGATCTTGGGCAACATGGGAAACGCATATTTTTTGGGGGGTGGATGCTATGATGGGTTCTGGGCCTGGGATTCAGCCCCCACCCATTACAGCTGACTCTGAATCTTAGCTCTTCACCTATCATGAAGGCATGTTGGCACCCTTTACAACCCTACAATGAGGCTTCAGACTTGCCACTAGGTGGCACCCTAGCTGTGGCTCTCCATCGCAGTGCAGCAAATGCCAGGCACTTGGTGGTTTGAGGTTTGAGACACCTCTATGGAGCTGGGCTTACCACCTACCCCGACACAGTCACTCAAAGAGTTTCATCTGATAAGACACGGGCACTCCGATCCTTGGTTTTGCTGAATTCAAAGTTAGCAGCCCCCCAGACTAAACTAGGCACCTTTTGCTCTGTTTACTGGGTCCAATAATAGGTAAAAAAAATAATCCTTTTGTTCCTGGGGCTCTGGAAAGAAAGTGTGTCTTCCACAATGAAAAACGAATTTTTTTGTGATTGTATTTTATTTGTTTAACTAGTGGCCCAGTGCACAGATTTGTGCACATTGAAAGGAAATTAATTAGAAGAAAGATTTATACAGTAATTACATTACTGCAAACATAACATGTGAAAATAGTATATCTATAATAATAAAAGTGTAATATGCTAATTAGACCAGACAGCCGAACGACCTTCCGGATGTCATTCTGGACGAAGCCACAGAGGTGGGGCCGAGGCAGAGGTGGTTAGGGGCGATCAGGCAGGCAGGCAAGCAGTTAGGGGCAATCAGGGAGGCAGGCAGAGTGGTTAGGAGTGACCAGGCAGGCAGGCAGAGGGGTTAGGGGTGATCAGGCAGGCAGGCAGAATGGTTGGGGTGATCATGCAGGCAGGCAGATTGGTTAGGGGCGATCAGGCAGGCAGGCAGGTGAGCGGTTAGGAGCGAGCAGTCCTGGATTGCGAGAGGGTGCAAGCCGGTCTGAGGAACCCCCCCACCTCCGTGCACGAATTTCGTGCACCGGGCTTTTAGTATAATATAGTATTAAAAAATTAAAACACATGTGTGATTGGTACCAGTGAGAGCTTTATCTATATAGTGCATGTGTGAGTCAACGTTTATTTTTAAACTAAAGGCCCGGTGCACGGATTCATGCATCGGTGGGGTCCCTCAGCCTGGCCTGTGCCCTCTCGTACTCTGGGACCCCTCGGGGGATGTAGTAGTGCACGAAGTGGCAGGTGGTTGGGGAGCAGCCTGAGCCCAGACCAGGCTCCACACCACTCCCACTCATCCTGGCCCCTCTGTAACTGCCACTGCCGCTGCTCGGTAGCACTGCTATGGAGGTGGGAGAGGCTCACGCCACCGCAGTTGTGCTTGCCAGCCGTGAGCCTGGCATCTGGCGCCCGTTGGTCAGCTGAGTGGGAGTGCACTGCCCACCAGGGGGCAGCTCCTGCATTAAGCATCTTCCCCCTGGTGGTCAGTGCATGTCATAGCAACCAGTTGACCAGTCTTTCGGTTGCTTAGGCTTTATATATATAGACTAGAGGCCCGGTGCACGAAATTTGTGCACACGGGGGGGGGGGGCGGCGGTCACTCAGCCCATCCTGTACCCTCTCCAATCTGGGACCCCTCGAGGGATGTCCGACTGCCTGTTTAGATCCCGGTGGGATTGGGTCTAAATGGGCAGTCGGACATCCCTCTCACAATCCAGGACTGCTGGCTCCCAACTGCTCGCCTGCCTGCCTTCCTGATTGCCCCTAACCGCTTCTGCCTGCCAGCCTGATCACCCCCTAACCACTCCCCTGCCAGCCTGATTGATGCCTAATTGCTCCCCTACCAGCCTGTTTGCCCCAACTTCCCTCCTCTGCCGGCCTGGTCACCCCTAACTGCCCTCCCCTGCAGGGTTGATCGCTCCCAACTGCCCTCCCTTGCAGGCCTGGTGCCTCCCAACTGCCCTCCCATGCTTACCTGATCACCCACAACTGCCCTCCCTTGCAGGCTTGGTCCCTCCCAACTGCCCTCCCCTGCTGGCCATCTGTTGGTGGCCATCTTGTGTCCACATGGGGCAGGATCTTTGACCACATAGGGGCAGCCATCTTGTGGTCAATCTGCATATTACTCTTTTATTAGATAGGATAGAGGCCTGGTGCATGGGTGGGGGCCAGCTGGTTTGCCCTGAAGGGTATCCCGGATCAGGGTGGGGGTTCCCTTGGGGCATGGGGTGGCCTGGGCGAGGGGCCTGTGGTGGTTTGCAGGCCGGCCACGCCCCCCCGGCGACCCAAGCAGAGGCCCTGGTATCTGGAATTTATCTTCTACAATTGAAACTTTGTAGCCTGGAGTGGAGCCAAGCCTCTTGCTCACTTCATGGTGGCAGCCATTTCTGTTGGGATTTATGTATCTTCTATAATTGAAACTTTGTAGCCTGGAGTGAAGGCCTGAGCCAGCCAGGGCTGCATAAGCTTGACTTCCTCCATCACCCGGGGCAACCCTAGCCTCCTGCTCTTCCAGCTCCGTGGCTGCTGCCATTTCTGTTGGAATTTATTTACCTTCTATAATTGAAACTTTGTACCCTTGAGTGGAGGCCTGGGCCTGCCAAGGTGTGCGGAAAACTTGGCTTCCTCCATTACCAAGGAAACCCAAGCCTCCCTCTTGCTCTCTGTGGCCGCAGCCATCTTGGTTGGGGTTAATTTGCATACTTGCTCTGATTGGCTGGTGGGCGTGGCTTATGGGTGTAGCGGAGTGGTGGTTAATTTGCATATTACTCTTTTATTGGATAGAATTGCTAGTGCATGTCATATGTACTGGCCAGTCGGTCAGACGGTCAGTCACTTAGCCTTTTATATTATTCTTTTATTTTTTTTAAATTAAATTAAATTTTATTTTATTTTTTAAATTTCTTTATTGATTAAGGTATCACATATTGTCCTCATCCCCCCATTCCCATCCCTCACCCCTCCCCACGCATGCCCCCACCCCCCTGTTGTCCTTAACCACTGGTTAGGCTCATATGCATGCACACAAGTCCTTTGGTTGATCTCTCCCCTTTACCCCCACCCTCCCCTACCCTCCCTTCTGAGGCCCGACAGTCTGATCCATGCCTCCTTGTTTCTGGGTCTGTTCTTATTCATCAGTCTATGTTGTTCATTATTTCCCCTAGATGAGTGAGATCATGTGCTATTAGAAATACACTTATAAGAACCGAAAATGAGACAAGCAATAATGGTTATGGTGACAGGCAAATGAATCAGTCTGTAGTGAGTTTCTTTCTGGGCCAACAGTTCTTTTGAGACCCAATTTCAATGTCCAACAGTTCCTTATGTGTACATGTCAGCAATGACATTTCAGTTCTGGATGGTGGACAAATGGTGGTAATGCAGGTCCGACTCTCTCTGGTTTGGTCCTGGGTAACCTGCAGTGACGCACAGCTGCTAACTGCTAGTATGGCAGGGCGACATCGGCGTCTTCCATCTCTGGACTGCTTCTCTTCTGTCTTCATGGCTGGAGTAGTCCTGTCGATTCCTCTCTGTTGCTGGAATCCACATGGTCTCAGAGTTGTTTTCTGAAAATATACAATCATATTCTCAACCAAAAGTTAATAAAGGAATATTTTCTATAAATTTGACTTGGGATCCTATTTCATTTTTTGCCCAAATGATTTTCCTCTGGCTTGTTTTGACACCTTGTGTGTTTTTCATGGGTGTCTTGCTTTTAGCCTTACAATTAATTTTCTAAAGTATTAATTTTCTAGATGTAATTTACTTACAGGATATTTTTCCTTACATGATATTCTTCTACTATCCCCCCCTTTCTTGATTTAAATATTAGGAGGCTTTTGAAAAATTTATAATGTAGTCTTGATGGCTTTTAAATTTTAATTTTTTGCACTATAATATTACTGTTTTAGGTTCATTACATGGTGCGCAATTTTATCATGAGATGAACTACCAATAAAAGGCTAATATGCAAGTTGTCCCCTCGACGGGGAGTTTGACTGGGAGTTCAACCAATGGGCAGGGCTGGCCCGCCAACTGCCCGCAGCCTCTACCCCCAGCCAGTCCCGCACCCGATGGGCCCTCCCACCCTGATTGGGGGTGGGGCCGGCTGGCCAACCTCCTGCGTCCCCTCCCCGCATCAGCCCCGATTGGGGCAGGCCAGCCGGAACCCACCCATGCACAAATTCATGCCCCAAGCCTCTAGTTTTTTTATAGGCAACATGGAGCCAGAATGACTCAGGTTTGAGTTTTGGCTCTCATTTTCTGGGCAAACCTTTCTGGGCCTTAGTTTTCTTTAGAAACAAATCTAATCATCTTTGCCTGATGGGGTTGGTGAGGAGTAAACTGTGATAATAATGCACCATGTCTAGCATGGCGCCTGGTCCTTAGGAGGCACTTTCTGTCTCACATCTTCCCCAGGTGCAGGAGGGGCCTGATCCTACTCACCCCTGTACCCTGTCAGCATCATAGTGCCTGACGTGTAGATGTTTGGAACAAATGAACAAGCTAACTCATGAATAGAGCTTATTTACCTTGATTTCAAGTGACTAATCTCCTGTTATTAAAATACCAAGTTGTGTAGAGGATTCAGAAAATTATATTGTAAAACTCCTGCCTGCAGTTCCTAACAATCTGATTGGAGGAGACAATCAGAATCAAAGCATATTTAACACCGAACACAAAAGCTCAGAAATGAACGTGACTAAAAAAGTATGGTACAGACTGTTTATAATGAAGTTTATAGGTCCTTCAACAGGGCTCAGTTTCTCAAAATCTGACAAAGACAGGATTAGCATACATCTGTACTGTGTGCTGACAGTAGGCTAATGCCAGATCCTGGACCTTTTGAGGGGGAAGAAGGGACATAACGTCCAAAGGCAGATCTGGGTGGGAACCCAGTGGGCATCAGAAAAGCATCAGGCTCCTAGGAATGGGATGGAGGTGTCTGGGGGCAGAAAAAGGAGTCGAAGGGGGAGGAGATTGAAGGCAACATTTAGCCATCACACTATTTGGCTGATGATTACTTCCTCTTTTTAAGTGTGAATTAAGTCACAGAATTTCAATCTGGAAGCTACCTTAAAAATGTTCTGGCTTGCTCTCACACCTAGAATAGCAGCCTGTCTATACTACCTCTGACTAGTGGCATTCAGATCATGGCTTAAACAGCCTTAGGGCCAGGGAACCCAGCCTGGAAGAGAGCCCACTTCTTCAGTAGGCAGTCCTAATTGAGATTCTTAGTTCAACCCTCTCCTCTAGCTTCTACACATGGGTGCTGATTCTGCCCTGGAGACTATGTTTCCTCCCTCTTCCAGGGGTCAGGTCTTCAAATTGCCAAGGGCGGCTATCAAATACCCGATGTTTTGTGTGAGAATTTGTGAAGTTTGGCACCAAGATCTCCTGAGTTCTGGCTCCAAACCTTGTGAGACTTCAGGTTGAGTTAGTGAGAGGTCATTTTGCAGGTGGCTCCCCCCGCTATCCCATGACACAGCGCTAGATGGCGCTGTGGCCCAGGGCTACAGGACTAATATAAAGATTGCCCACTTCCCCTAGGAAGTTATCAGTGCCAACCCCATGGCTCCTCATACCAGTTTTCCTCAGTGACCACCAGAAGTCTAAATCCCAGCCTGTACAGTAATGCGCCATCACCCTGACCGTCATCCCCGTCCTGCTCTGTATGTAACTGATGAGAACATAGGACATCTGCCTGTCCAGTACCCTGTCTTCCTCCTCTTTTAAAAAAATATTTTTTTAATTGATTTCAGAAAGGGAGGGGGAGAGAGAGAGAGAGAGAGAGAGAGAGAGAGAGAGAGAGAGAGAGAGAGAGAGAGAGAGAGAGAGAGAGAGAGATAAACATCATTGATGAGAGAGAAGCATTGATTGGCTGCCTCCTGCACGCCCCCTACTGGGGATGGAGCCCACAACCCAGGCATGTGCCCTGACTGGGAATCAAACCTTGACCTCCTGGTTCACAGGTGGACACTCAAGCACTGAGCCACTCAGGCAGGGCACATTGTGCTTTTGAAGACTCCTCTTCCTTTGAGATGGGAGGGAAGGAGGGGAGTATCAGGGGAGAAGCAGAGCTATTTTGAAGTGAATACTAGTAAGGACACTGAAGTAGCTCAGGCTGTCTTCCTCCTCAGCATCGCAGTTTTCCTGTGAAGAGCAATCCCCTTACTTGCCGACATGTGGCTCCGGTGGGTTCTGCCCACCAGGCCTGGCCACATAGATATGCCCCCACACTCACCAGAGTGGAGGGTTCAGGTTGGGTTTCACTGGTGATGAGGGAAGAGGCAGGTGCTAAAGACCATGTCCACCTGAAGCCCATGCCCACCTGGAGCTGTGGGCACCTGGGTGCTGCTGTATGGGGAGAGGCTGTCCGAGAACGTAGCCAACACAGGAGGGCAGAGCAGAGAGACTGAAAGACAGCACCCTAGACACGGTTTGTGTCCCTGATGCATCCTGGACTGAAGCCAGGAGCCCCACTGGATTTCCAGGCATCTGAGCAATTAAATTCTCTTTTCTTTCTTTCTTTTTTAAAAAAATGTGTTTTTATTTATTTTGGAGAGAGAGGGAAAAGGGAGAGAGGGAGGGGGAGAGAGAGAGAGAAACATCTGTTGGCTGCCTCCTACACACCCCCTGTTGGGGGTCAAGCCCACAACACAGGCATGTGCCCTGACCAGAAATCCAACAGGGGACCTCTTGGTTCATGGGACATCACTCAGCCAACTGAGCCACATCAGCCAGGGCAAATTCTCTTTTCTTTTGCTTACTCTATTTTGAGTTGGATCTCTGACATTTGAAACGGAAGAGTCCTAATATAAGCTCTAACCTGACTCACCCTCGCACCCCTCCCCTCTGCGGGGACATTTCACTGGGCCCTCTTGGAACACCTGTGGAGCGATCAGCCCATTCTCCTGTATTCTCACCTCTTCCCAGAATGAGCCTCCCTTTAAGTGAAATCTGGCGCTCCCTTCAGGACATGGGTTCCCCGGCGGGGCTCTCGGAACATAGTCCATCTTCCCCCCTCAGATCTTTTCCCATCACCTTCGGGTACCTCTGGGCCATGAAGTGGGTGGGAGCTCTCCTTGCTCTCTATTGCCATTTAAAAACCACTCCCTTCCTTCGACTTCCAACTCTCCAGCTTCTTTCAAGCTTGGTCTCCAGCTACCCTCACCACTGACAACCTGCGAGCCATCGCCACACGCTCACTGAGGACTTTCAGCTCCAGGCTCACGGACTTTTTCTCTGGTCCTCTCCCAGCCACCATTCTCAGCAAGTTCGACACATGATTCCAACGCAGGTCTTCATCATCTTAGCCACCCTTGACCTTATCACCATGGTGTTAGCACAACACATCTGAAATCCCAAATTCCCTCTTTCCATCATCTTCTATCCTTATAGCTCATTTACTCTGGCACCCCCAGGGCAAAACTTTTGACCTTGAGACGGCCAATTCATGTGATCCTTCTATGATCCATCTTTAGAGTCAATCCCCTAAAATCCCCTAAATTCCTCTGTCAGTCTTTTCTATCATTATACTTACCACACCACCATTTTATATTGGTGACATATTTATCCTGGGAACTTAGAGGTGGATACAGAAGTTCCAGTTGGTACTTACTCTTCGCCTCTCTGTGTCTCTTTTCCCAACTGCTGGCCCTGCTGACCAACAGTGACCCCAGACCCACCCCTGACACTTGAGTGTGAACTACAGAGGCGGTAGCTATGCAGAACTGACACCCATCCATGGACTCCTACACTAGCCCTTTGTGCTGCTCCTGCAGCAGCTGGAGGTGGCTAGCTTCCAGAATGCCTGCAAATGTCCCCTCATTCCCCAGTGCCAGGGCTGGTTAGTGGCTTTTCTCTGATTCGTTAGCTCCAAATTTGGGCTTTTACTTCTCCAGCTCCTCCCACGATTGTGTAAGGCCTAGGTACTATATTAAGCGTCTTATTCCACAATGCTTACTTAGCGCAATCCCAGTAACCCATTTTCGTTGAGCTTGCCCCAGAGAGGCTGAATATTGCTGGAGGAAAAAACACAACCCCCTCACTGGTTCCACTGTAATTCATGACACACACTAGTCATCTGATTTGGCCTGTCAATCCTTCTCCTCTTCATGTAATAACATCACACTTTTGCTGGATGAAGTATCCATTCCCCACTGAACTGTCTTGGTGAGACTTTCAGTCCAATTGTTCTTTGCTTCAATCTGGCCAATCAGACGCTCTCTCCTTGGAACTTGAACATGGAGGAATGGAACTCATTCATGCCAAAAGTTGCATTCTAGAACTGCCACCCATGAGCGCCTGCTTGAGACCCCCGGTGCTACGCTAGGCCCTGGCACTCTGCTCCTTCAGTTTTTCCTGTGACCATGTAAACTCTCTCTATTCTTCCAACAGATTGGTTGCCCACGTAGCCAGAGCCAATGTCTAAGGCTTGCACAAACCTCAGATGGGCACTTGACTCCGCCCAACAATCCTGCTACGTTGGCCTAGACAATATGGGCTCTCACCTTCCAAGGTAGTTATTTGTATCTTTCCTCTCTCCTCAGACCTGCATGCTGCCCCACCCAACTCGGTGTCAACTTCATTAAGAATATGGCAGCACTTGACATCTTCCTATCAACCAAGTCTACAAACCTACTGGCAGCTGAACTCATATTTTCTGTTTCTTTTCCCCAGTTACAGCGCTTCCTCTCTCTCCCTGCTCCAACCCTTCCGCCGCCACCCGCTTTGCTCTGCACCCCATCTCCACTTGCTGTCTCAAAGACTATGCATCTGCATTTATTTCCCCTCACTCCTGATCATCTATGGCCTCCAGTAGCTACCATCCTATTCTTTGCTCCCCATTCACAGCAAACAGTTCTGGAACTGGTTGTTTCTACTTCCCACCCTCTCTTCAACCCACTCCCGCCAGGGTCCCACTCCCAATACTCCAACGAACACTGCATTTGTGTTGTGGTCACAAATGACTTCCATTTTGCCAAAATCTGTGGTTGCTTCTCTGTTCTCATCTCTCAGCAGCACCCAACACAATCAACCTCTCCCTCATTTTCTAAGTTTCCTGTCTGTTTCTGTGACACCCCAAACTCCGGATTGTCTTCTGCCTCATTAATTGCTCTAGACTCTAGAGTCCAGAGATTATATCCAACTCTCCACCATTTCCCTCCTTTATTTCTCTCATATTATAAATATCTTGCTTACTTTTTTCATGTACTAGGTCATTTTCAGTCTCTTCCTATACTCACACCAGATTGTGATGTTCTTTGGGATAGGAATCTAGTTTTTGTTGTCTACACTGATCAACTGGCACATAGTAGGTGTTCAATAAATGTCTTTTGAAAGATAAACATGACATTTTCTCCTGGTCTTTTTTTTTTTTTTTTTTTAAAGATATTTTTATTGATTTCAGAGAGGAAGGGAGAGGGAGAGAGAGATAGAAACATCAATGATGAGAGAGAATCATTGATCGGTTGCCTCCTGCACACCCCACACTGGGATCGAGTCCACAATCCAGGCATGTGCCCCAACTAGAAATTGAACCATTACCTCCTGGTTCATAGGTCGATGCTCAACCACTGAGCCACACCTGCCAGGCTCCCCTGGCCTTCTGTCATCCAGGTTACCTCCCTGTTGGTATACTCAAGTTGGTCAGTATCCCTCTAAAAATGTGGCCCTGTTTGGAGGCCCAGATGAGCATAATTACTTTGGACCCTGACAGAGATTCTCTGCTTGTCCTAATTCTAACCAGACTCCTCCCTATTCTCTTCTCAACTAGGCCCTGATTTTTTTGCTTCTGTGTTCATCTCTGCTTAGTCTACTTTTATCAAGAATTCTGTTGGGTCAGTTTAGGAAAAATCCCTCACCCTAGATTTCTTATCCCTCAATATCTTACCACCCTGGCCCACCTTCAGCAAAACCTCTTTGGGATGTTTTAGCAGGAATCCCCGTTACCCAGATGCTTCCTCTTAGTAATTTTTCAACCACTGACCCTGCTCCTTGGCTATAAATTTCCACGTGTCCTTTTTGTGTTCAGAGTGAGTCCCTTTCCTCTCCCTACAACACCCCATTATAGTAGCCCCCCTTGAATAAAGTCTGCCTCATCTGTAACAGGTATCATGAATAAAGTCTATAACAGGTATCATGAAAACATTTAAAAATATATATTTTATTGATTTTACAGAGAGGAAGGGAGATAAAAACATCAATGAGAGAGAAACAAGCACCAGCTGCTTCCTGCACGCCCCCTACGGGGTATCAAGCCCACAACCAAGGTTCATGCCCTTGACCAGAATCGAACCTGGGACCCATTAGTTCATGGGCCAATGCTCTATCCACTGAGCCAAACTGGTTAGGGCTCTCATAAAAATTTTTAACAACACTAAAGTTCTATTAATACAGCCTAAATTCACTGCAGCTTTTTGGAAGCCACATTCAAGGCTGTCTTGCTGAAGTACATGTCAATGGTGCCCCCTGGAGTTGTGAAACTTGGTGGCTCCCAATGTTACATTGTTCACCAGCACTGAGTGGGGGGAGTTAACTGCATTTTCAAAAATTTTTTAGTAGATATGCTATTAAGTCAGTCTTCCTCCTTTCTGTGTATAGTTTCTTTTCTTTCCTTTAATTGTTGTTGTTAGAAAGGAAATTTTCATAATTCTTCCCAATAGGAAGAGTTTGGGTCTGTCCTTTAGGTCTATTGAATTTGGAATATTGCTTTTGCCATTCGGTGTATTAGTTACATGCTACCTGAAATTTTAGTAATCTTGCCTTATCCATCTTCATGAAAATGAAGGACAGGATGGAGGCAGGGACGGAGAGCTGTTACACACCAATAGAGACCTTCCCTTAAGCTGGTAATGAATAAGAGATCGATCCTCTTTAGGCTTCCCTTAGCATATTATTTTCTTGTGCACTTCTAGCTCTCAAATACTCAAAGAACAAGGATGTTTCAGAATGAAAAACCATCAAATTGAGTCATGTGTGGAAGGAGCCCTGGACCCAACACACCAGGTTTCAGTTCTTACCTTTAACACTTCCTAGATCTATGACCTTATACTAGCCACTCACATCCTCTGTAAAATGAGCATATACAAGATTGGGAATCTGTTTGCAGGGTGCTGGAAGAATGACTCTCTTGAGGTTCATGAGAGCTAGAGCTCTATAATTTTGTGACTCCCACCAAGATAGGGTCCCCCTCATGCATGTAGTGGCCTTTCAGCATCTGCTTTGGTATCATTTATCAGAGTGAAGCATTGTGGGGAATATCCCAATTACCATCAATAAGATATAAACTTTGATACATACACAATGGCCACTGTGAAGTAAATACAAATCAAGTTTTAGAGGAATTCTTAAAGATAGGGAAAAATGACTGAAAAATATTATTTTTACTTATAAAATAATCCCATAAATATGTGGAAGGAAGTATATGAAAATGTCCAAAGTGGTTATTTTGGGGTGGTGGGATTATTACATTTTTCTTATTCATTTTACTTAGCTTTATGTTTTTATCCTATCTAATAAAGACAGAATATGCAAATTGACCATCACTTCACGACAAAGATGGCTGCGCCCACAGCCAATAAGGAGGGCATATGCAAATTGATGCAACAAAGATGGCGGCAGCTGGGCCAGGACGCATGGCAATGACGCAGGCATCCTGTCCCGCCCCGGCTGCTCTGGGCCTCTGGGCAGCGTGAGAAGGTGGAAGGCAGCTCCGGCAGAAGCAAAGGCAGAAGAGGGCAGCCAGAGCGAAGGCCCAGGTCCCGGGTGCCGGCAGCCAGGGGAAGAAAGGCCTATTCTTGCATGAATCTTCGTGCATCGGGCCTCTAGTAAGTATATATTACTCATAAGAAAAAACACACCTGGAAAACATTTTGGGATGCCTAATACATGTATATAAAGCTTTATAAATGTTCATACCCTTTTAATTACATGAATCCCATTCTTCAGAATTTAATCTAAGGAAGTAATTCAAATTACAGAATATGCTGCATACCAAGATGTTAATGTGATGCAATTTATAATAGTGTAAAATTGGAAGCAGTCTAACAAGCAGGAAAGATGAGATGAAAGCACATCATCTAATTACAACCTAACGTGGACTTTTAAAATGGTGTATACTAGTATAAAGTCTGTAATAGCAAAAGCTTATGAATCAATGTCAAATGAGAAAGTAGAGTAAAATTATATTCTGAATACAACTAGATTATTTTTTAAACAGCAAAAAAATAATGCACTAAAAATAACTTGGCATACAGAAGAGTGATTATTTTGGGTGGTAAGACCCAGGGTAATTGTAGGTGTTATTTTGATTTTTCTATGTTTTTCAAATATAAGCATTTATTATTTATAAATAGAAACATGTACAATTATTTTAAAATAAAAACGACATGCTCTAAGAGAGGGAGACTGATGAGTTGAACTTATCTCTTTCTGGGTAGCCTCCAGGGTAGGTGGAGACCAGACTGATAAGTTACTGCCCTTATTCAAGGGCCTGAGGGCCCCACCCAGGGCAGGGGCTCCCAGCCTGTCACTCATTGTCAGATGGAACCACATTCCCTCCCAGATGGAGGCAGCCCAGGCCCCAAAAGTTCAGCCCAGGATGTGGGTCTCTTCCATGCTGTCTGAAATCCCCAGAGAGAAGGTAGGAGGCCTTCTCCCCACTCATTCTTCTTCAGGCTACCCCAACCAGAAAAAAACCCTTATTCTAGTATTGGTGAGAATGTGGAGAAAAGGGAACCTCATATACTGTTGGTGAGATTGTAAACTGGTGCAGCTACCATGGAAAACAGAATCAAGGTTCCTCAAAAAATAAAAAAAATAGAACCACCATACAATCCAGCAATTCCACTTCTGGGTATTTACTCCCCAAAACCAAAAACACTAACTCAAAAAGATACATGTACTCCTGTGTTCATTGCCGCATTATTTACAATAGCCAAGATATGAAAGCAATGTAAGTGTCCATTGATAGATGAATGGATAAAGAAGATGTGGTACATATATACATGGAATATTATTCATCAATAAAAAAGAATAAAATCTTGTTGTTTGCAACAACATGGATGTACCTAGAGGGTATTATGTAAGTGAAATAAATCAGATATAGAAAGACAAATATATTCACTTATATGTGGAATATAAAAAACAAATAAACTAAACAGAAACAGACTCATAGATATAGAAAGCAAACTGGTGGTTGCTAGAGTGGGGAGGGGTTAGGGAATGGGCAAAATAGGTGAAGGGGATTAAGTGGTAGAAACTTCCAGCTATAAATGTAAATGTCATGGGGATGTAATGTGCAACATAGAGTATCTATATCTATATCTATATCTATATCTATATCTATATCTATATCTATATCTATATCTATATCTATCTATATATATATAAAGAGGAAATATGCAAATTAGGCCAGGACTCCGTAATGGGTCACGATCAGACAGGAGGAGGTTGTGTGTGCAGGTGAGGCCCAGAGTGGAGATGGAGACAGAGGCAGGGGGGCCTGCCCGAGCCAGTGTGGCAGCTCGGGCAGCCCCGGAGTGGACACAGGCAGGGGGGCCGGGGGCCACTGCGAGTCAGGTGTGGGTCCAGGCCCCCCGCAGCCCCGGAGCGAACACAGGCAGGAGGGGCCAGGGGACGCTGCGAGTCAGGTGTGGGTCCTGGCCTCCTGTGGTGCTGGTCCGGCCTGACTCCCGCAGCAGCTGGCACTGCGCGAATCAGGCGCGGGTCCCGGCCCCCCCACAGGGTACCTTCTCGCATGGCTCCCCACCTCCTCACGTGATTTCAATCGTGCGCTGGGCCTCTAGTCTTATATAATAAAAGGCCAATATGTAAATTGTCCCCTCAGGAGTTCAACCGCTTGCTATTACATGCGCTGATCACTAGGGGGCGGTGTGGAACAAAGGAAGTCCCCGATGGGCCCTGATCGCCGGCCAGGCCTAGGGACCCTACCTGTGCATAAATTTAGACCAGGTCTCTAGTAGTGAATAATATTGTAATAACTTTGTACGGTGACAGGTGGTAACTAGACTTATCAAATCACTGTGATATAAACCTGAAGCTAATGGACATTGTATACCAATTATACTTCAAGAAAAAGAAACAGAAAAATCCCCTAGTTCTATCATTGTCACCTTCTTCTATATCTTCTCTACGGGGCACTTTTGATAACATTGACCTTAAACAAATAGACAGTCAGATATTTCTCCAGCAAAATGGGTTTATTCAGGAACAACAAAGAATTGCAATTGAGGACATATGGTCTAATGGCAAACCATATGTAAATCTAAAGAAACAAAGGCAAGGAAGCTCTTTTATGGACTTGGGGAGGGCTGCCGTAAAGGAAGAATGAATTGGAGCAAAATGAAAATTTGAAGTATAGTGACTTTTCATTGGCTAAATTATGACAGTCTCCCATTGGCTGAGTTGTTTTGGGCAAAGAGGAATCTTTTCTTTCTCCAGGAGTTGGAAGAACCTCGCCCATCAGCCAGGGCCACACTGCTGGAAACCGTTTTCTGAGCTGACCTCGGTATTATTAGATATGTTTTGCCCCCAGAGATGAGAGTTCCTCAAAAATTCTCTGCAACCAATCACTCTGCCACTCCTCCCTCCAGGTGAGAAGGGGATTCTGCCGCTGTGGCTCCGAGGCCTCCCTTCGATTCCACCAGCAGAGTGGCCCACCCAGCTGAATGCTTGGCCCATCTTATCTCCAGGGTCCCGATGAACCTTGTGGGCCTCATTCTCTGAGCATCTTCCTGGAGCTGGCAGCCAATCACAGGCTGACATGCTGGCAGAGCCAGCTGCCAGGGAACATCTGTTTTAGGAGGGAACATCTGTTTTGAGTGTGGCCCCTACCCTACGCCCCTCTGTTCACAGGCCAACACAGACACTAAGCACTGTGTCAGAGGTGCCTAAAAGGGTCACCTGCCACTGAAGACCGGAGTGGAAGCAAGGAGGGGCCGCCCTGCCCATTTGGTGGATGGGGTGGGGCTCCCAGGCTAATTGCAGGGGTTTGAGCCAAAGGACTTTTGAGCCCTGGCTGGGTAGTTGATTTTGGGTCCAATCTCTGGTCAGGGGACATATGAAAATAAACTAATGAATGCATAAATAAGTGGAACAACAAATCAATGTTTCTTTCTCTTCCTTTCTCTTTCTCTAAAACCAATCAATAAATTAAAAAACAATTTAAAAGGTCCTTTAAGCACTAGGACCTGGAGTTGCTTCATTTCCCCACGGTCCTCCCCCTCCTCCCCCCCCCCCCCCCCCCCCCCCGCCACGCTTCTCTACCAGAGCCACTGGAGCTGCCTCTAGTCCTTAGATGTTCCCCAACCTCAGTAGCAGCAGGGAAAGACTGGCTTTCCTGGGCTTTCCCACATCTTTCCATTACATTGTCTTTGTTTCTCTGCTCCCCCAGTTGCCCTGTGCTTGCCCTACCCAATGATAATAACTACAACAAAAAGAAGCTAGTATCTATTGAGCATATTAGGCTTATTAAATCTTAAGAACTCCTCCAACCAGTGGAGTAGATACTGTCATCCCCATCTCATAGGTGAATAAATGGATGACCAGTGGAGTAGATACTGTCATCCCCATCTCATAGGTGAATAAATGGATGACCAGTGGAGTAGATACTGTCATCCCCATCTCACAGGTGAATAAATGGAGGCTTAGGTCAAGAGATTTATCCAAGGTGACCCAGATGGTAAGCAGCAGCCTGGAGCCCCACCCACACCTGCTTCACAGTCTGAAACACCTGACATCTTCTCCTCACCCCAAATCCACCGGTCCTGGGTTCCATTAGTCAGTCCTCCCAATTAGCAAGCGTCTTTTGAACACCACTGTGGGCTGGGGCACCTGGAGGGGCTCAAAAAGCAGGCCAGCCACAGCCCCTGCCCCTGAATTGCTGAGGAACTCGCTGCGGAGACAAGACAAAGACACCAGAAATGGACACTCAACACCTGTGCGACCTCTGCCAAGTCACTTCCCTTCTGTGGGCCTCAGTTTCCTTATCTGTAGAATGAGAATTACAAGTAAAAAAAAAATCCTGTTTATTCTTGATCAATTGCACACCCCACTTAATGAGAAAATGGGACACTGAGGCCCAGGGATTAGAACCATCCCAGAAAATAGGCAACACCAGAAAAGCAAACCATGACATTTGACCCTTAGAGGAACACTGTTTTCTTCCTAAGAAGAGGACTAACACCCAAGAATGAGCCCCGTGGGGGCCAAGTGAGAGGGGCGGGGTCCTCAACTTCTCCATCCCTTTGTGGCTGACAAAACTCAGAGAGCTTCATCCTGGTGTGGTTCCCTTTCGTTCTCGGGGCTCAAGGAAGAACAAGCTGGTTGCTACTGACCCTTTCATTTCCGGGGCACTGCAGGGCGCCCTGGTGACAGAGCAATTTCAAAGCCATTTTCCTTAGAAACAAGAACCCGTGTCCCAGTTTGCAGGAGTGACTGAAGGAGGCACCTGGAGGTTTGGAGAGGAGGGACTGGCTTGGTCTGGCAGGTGCCTTGCCTTCCAGGCACCTCGTCCTAAAGGAGGCCGTGTTTGCGTTGTTATGGGGGGAACAATGGGGCTGGGAGCTGCAGAGCGAGCGGCTTGCATATTTGGTTGCCAAGTCCTTTTCTTGGTTATGTTGCCTGTTGTTTCCATGTGGATCCAGAAGGCACATTTTGAAGCTGGGAGAAAATCGTTGCCCGACCGACCGTGGCTCCTAACAATTGGTTATGAGGCCACCTTGGGTTTGTAGAGCACAATACCATTTACACGACACTGCGCAAGCTTTGTCTCGATTTGTATGCAGTTGCTGTTTGTACATAATTAGAGCTGGGTGAGATCCTCTTCGCCACGTCCATTTCACAGGCGTGAACACTGAAATTACAATCAAAACAGGACTGGCCTTGCTGAAACCATCCACTGTGATACCCAGGTGGGGATGGGTGAATTACAATAATCCTACCTGATTTGTTAAAACCTACATGCCTGCCTGCCCGGTGTGGCTCAGTGGCTGAGCCTTAGCTATGAACCAGGAGGTCATAGGTCAATTCCTGGTCAGGGCATGTGCCCAGGTTGCCAGCTGGATCCCCAGGAGAGATCCTTTCTCATCATTGATGTTTCTCTCTCTCTCTCCCTCCCTGAAATCAATAAAAATATATTTAAAACAAGAGAAAGAGTGCTTTCTCAGGCAACAACAAAACCCCATACGCCTGTATTCTCTCATGTTTCTTTTCTTTCCTTTCGGTTCATCCCTTTGCACCCTTTATACCCAACGCTGTTCTTCTGTTAACTTCACTCAGAGGATGGATGCACTGAACTGACCTTGTCTATGATAATCATATGAACTTATATTTGTGAGAACCTTTTAACTTTTAGAAATTAAAAAAAAAAAATCACAAGCATCATTTCATCCCTGTGGCGTGGGCTGGGAAGGGAAACCAGGTTTAGCAGCTATTTCCCAAACACCGAGTATGCTGCGCACTTCACACACAGTCAGTCCTTTAGTCTCAGGGACCACCCGGCCTAGGAGGTGTGGTTGTTCCCCAAATGAGGTAAGCAATTTGCTCAAGGTCACCCGGTTAATAAGTCAGGGCCAGGATTTCAAAGCAGGTCCACCTGTTCCCAACCACCCACCCTACTGCCGCGGAGGCAGAGTGCGACTCAAACTCGGGTCTCTTCACGGCCAATCCAGCGCTGTCTTCAGCCTCCACTCAGACGCAACTATTGCTCCACCTCTAAAAGAAGGCAGTTGTAGATAAGGTTAGAATCTAACCGTTAGATGAACAGTGTGGTGTGCTGAATAATATTCCCCCAAAAGATACCCATACCTTAATCCCTGGAACCTGTGTTACTTTATTGGTAACAGGGACTTACAGGTATGGTAAATGCAGGACCTTGACATGGGGAGATTAGCCGAAACTATCCAGGTGCACCTTCAATATTCCACAGGGAGGCAGCAAGGGAGAGGAGGAAGTAGGAGATCTGAGGATGGAAGCAGGAGGGTGCAGTGGTGGCGGGAAGGGGTTGGGAGACAAAGGAATAAAGCTCGCCTCCAGGAGCTGGAAAAGGCAAGGAAACACACCAGAAAGGCCCAGGACTCCTCCCGGCAGACACCTTGATTTCTGTCCAGTGAAACGGATTTCTGGACCCCCTAACTCCAGTAAGATAATAAATGTGTTTTTTAAAAGTATATTTTTATTGATTTCAGAGAGGAAGGAAGAAGGAGAGAGAGATAGAAACATCAATGATGTAAGAGAATCATTGATCGGCTGCCTCCTGCACGTCTCCCACTGGGAATCGAGCCTGCCACCCAGGCATGTGCCCTTGACCAGAATGGAACCTGGGTCCCTTCAGTCTGCAGGCCGACGCTCTATCCACCGAGCCAAACCAGCTAGGGCAAACGTGTGTTGTTTTAAGCCACCAATATGTGGCAATTAGTTATAGCAGCCACAGGAAACTGACATAGTGCTGCTGACCTATTTAAGAGAATAAACTAAAGCATTTAAAATGTTATCCTACAATGATTCACTGTAAGCAGAAGCCATAGTTGCTTCACTTGGTTGGCTCTTGTATATTGGAATTTAAAATCATTTTCAGTAACGAATAATGCCAATACTAACGTAGGCTAGGTGTGGCAAGACCTCATGTTATATTGCGGATACGGAACTTTTATGTATTTTAAAGTATATTTTAAAATCTCTAGATCAGACTTCCACCAATTCAGACTGACCTCTCCTCAATGGATCTAAGAAGGAAGTATACTTAGTACATAGGACACAAAGACTAATATACTTAGCCAAGTGGAAAGCATTTGCAGCTTACCTGTGTTCACTTGTAGTCTAGTAAAGAATTATTTGTTCAGCTATAAATTTGTCGTGGGTGGAGAGGTCTGCATAGAAATATGTATCTTTTGGGCACATAATGTAATATTTCAGCCTCACATGCATGATATAGTTTATAGTTATAGGTCATATAGCCAGACACATCAACCCTTCGTTTCGGGACCAGATGTGTAAATCGAAAGAAAATTCAGGCTTGCTTATTCTTCTTCCGGAAGGAGTGAGCATGTGGGTTTCAGCCTTGTGCTATTTCTCAGATGTAGTTCTGCTTTTTGTATAATTGTTATTCACAAAGATGATATGTACCTTGCACATTATCTGCCTGGAGTTACCACTGACTATGAAATTACTACTTGTAATAATAATAATACTGTTTTGATTGTAATCCTTTTGTTACCGAACTCAAGGGGTTCTATTCAGGAAAGACACATGGTGGTTGGTAGGTGGTTTATTCACTTGCAGCCGGTAAAGAAGGCAGGATTCACATACAAAGCTCTGTCTTGGGGAAGGAGGCTTAGGCATTAGCTTATACACTATTTGGTTAATTACACATTGATTTCTTCTTTGCAGCTGACTACACTTAACCCTGTTGGGTTCCTGTCTAGCTCATCCTGTTTACAGCTGCACCTGCAAAATACGGTGCTACGTTGTAACATTTGGCAAGAATCACCCGGACCTTGAGACCCTTGTCCTATCTTACACGTTTGCTGATGAAAATGGGTTTGAACAATTAATACAAAAATCTAGTTGGCATAGGCTAAGGCGCATGTCATGGCTCTCATTAGGTATTGATCCACCTGCTTTGCAAAGCCGTTAAGCAAATGATCATGAGGGCTCATTTAATAGGAAGTCAGCGACAGACCATGGAAAGTCACTACCACTTCGAATGGTGTTTACCAGTCTTTTCCCGGAGGCAGGATTGTCAGTTTTGTGAAGGCACCTTGGTGGGGCTCAAAGACTTATCACCTCTTACACCCTCTGGACTTCAACAGAATCATTAACTAGTTCTATTCTAAGAATAATGACTTGGAATGAAAGAGCAGTTGGAGACATCATTGAGGAGTAGAAGATGAGAGGGTTGAGCTGGGGGGAGGGGAGAGAGAGGGAGAGAGAGAGAGAGAGAGAGAGAGAGAGAGAGAGTTTGTCAATTACAAGAATACACCCAGAAAATGAGAGGTGGATGTGTTGGGTATGAGGCCTGCACTTGGACCCTGCTGGAAGCAGCTGGCATGCTGTTGACATGCATTTTGGGTCCCGGTAAATATTTTCTCTGTTCTAAGCTGTCCTCAGGGTAGGACATATATAAACTCTGCCAGACACATGTTTAAAGGCCCAGCTGATGTTGCTCACAGGGGTACATTGTGTACACCCAGAATGCCCAGGCCTGGTACTGGGCGGTCACCCTATGTCTCCTGCAGTGTAAGGCAGAGACCACCCCCACAGCACATGCATTACCAGCCGTGGCCATATAAAGCAGCAGGGGGTGCATTTTAGGATTCTGTCTATAGGGTTTGTTTGGGGTTGGTGTTAATTGGGAGTGAGCGTACTCATGGATTGTGTCACAGGTCGTTTCAGAACTGTAGTCTCACCTGTTCTGCGCATGGTCAGCCATGTGTGGTTTTGTCATCCCCTCTGCATTGGGCTCACCAGGACCAAGTCCTATTCTTCTGTTGCATCCTCCCGCACACCTTGCCCAGTGCCAGGCCCAGAGGGGTGCACCTAAACCTGAATCAGTTTTCTAAGCCAAAGGGGCACCCACGGAAGGATCTGGTGGGATCTCAATAGCAGCCTATGAAGGAAAACGTAGAATGCTAGTGCATAAGAAAAGATGATTCTTTCCTACTATCCACATCCTTGGAGGTGTTCTCCTCTTTATTCTTGCCTGAAATCACTGTTAGAGACTCCCCTTTGTCCAGAGTCGGGTAAGTGGCTACCTTCAAACACACTGGGCATCTCTACGGCTGCCAGGGCCAAATGTATAATTTTAATGGCAATAGGCCACCGAAACTATTTTTTTGCTCCCGTTCCACCTGGGGAAAAAAAACCCTAAAGTTCATTTTACTCTGAGGCCAATGGAAAGAATGTGAATTTCCTCCTGGGCAGCGTGGGCCTGGGGGGGTGGCCACGGCCACTCAGAGTGGACTGCCCTGAAGACGGTCCAGGCCTGTCCACTCACAGAGCAAGGCCAGGCCAGGAGCTGCCAGGCCAGCTTGAGCCTCCCTGTGCGCAGCCCCGGCTGGCGCTGTCTCCTCGCCTACAGATCTGGAAGCACAAGTCTGACAGCACAGCAATCTGCCCTCACAACCAGCTCCAACAGGCACAGGCAGGAAGGCCCTGCCAACCACTCCTTCTGCGGGTGTGGGGGCAGACATGCACTGGGGACCCCTCCAGGAGCAAGGAGACCTTCCTCCCCTTTGGGGACAGCTGCCTCTCGCAGAGGGGAGCTGGCTGGGAAGGGGATAAACATGCCTCGGGTTACACAGCTGCAGGCAGTGGGTGAAGTAGAAACTCTGAGCCCATGACCTAACCCACAGCTGTGCGGGTTGGGCCACTCCACCCTCCCTGCTGCTGCTGCCTCCTGGGTTGCCATGAAATTCAACCGCTTCATCTAGAAAACACTTTTTGTTCATTACATTCCCCTTATGAGTGAGATCGTGTGATACTTGTCTTTCTCTGACTGGCTTATGTCACTTAGCATAATGTCCTCCGGGTCCATCCACTCTGTTGCCAAAGGGTAAAATTTTCTTCCTTTTGATGGCCAAGTAGTCTTCCATTGTGTACATGTACCATTGCTGTTTTATAGAGAACACTTCTCTTTCCCCTTTTCTTTTTTGTTCCCTGCCTCTGTTTGTTTTTGTTCCTGTTTTATTTTGTTCAGGACACACTTGTTGGGGAAGTAGATCAGGGATGCCCAAAATCTTTGGCCTGGGCAGGCCGCCTGCTATCAGTCAGGGACACACCTGCCTCGGGGCTGACTCCTCCCTGACAGCCTGCATCTGGAGGGGGCGATGGCGGCGCCTGGGGATCTGGAGAGGCCCAGCTGCAGGGGGGCCCAGCTGAGGACTGGCTCCGCCCCTACAGACGGCCAGATGGTGCCTCTGGGTGCTGAGCATCCCCACCCTTTTGTCCCAAACACACACAGGGCCCCGCAGCCCGTGTCTTCTCTCTCCCAGTGGCTTCTTGCTGTTCTTTTGTCAAGAATGAGAGGAGAGGTCCAGAGACCGCACACTGAAATGATGTGATGGTCACTTAGCCTCAAGCCTTAAGTCACGGGTCAGGGGTGAACCCCAAAGGGGGGCATCCCTAGGGAGGACTGACCACACCTGCTCTAGTTTGGACAGGATGTGTGTGGAGCCAGAGAGCCTTCCTGCCCACCTGTGCCTCAGTTTCCCTACCTGAGCCATCTTCCTAAAAACAAGGTATTGCTCTCAGAGAAGAAAAGCTGGAAAGCTTGAGAAAATGTAAAGAAAAACTCACCCCCAATTTTCCATCAACGTGTTGCTGTTTTCACATATCCTTTACAAGCCTGAATCACCCTGCACATACAAGTATGTACCCTGTTTTAAAACAAGAACCTGCCGGAACCGGTTTGGCTCAGTGGATAGAGCGTCGGCCTGCGGACTGAAAGGTCCCAGGTTCGATTCCGGTCAAGGGCACGTACCTTGGTTGCGGGCACATCCCCAGTGGGAGGTGTGCAGGAGGCAGCTGGTCAATGTTTCTCTCTCATCGATGTTTCTAACTCTCTATCCCTCTCCCTTCCTCTCTGTAAAAAATCAATAAAATATATTTTTAAAAAAATAATAAAATAAAACAAGAACCTTTCCTTATTGTATATATAATACATGTTCATTACGTAGCATTCAGAGAATTCAAACACAAAGAAGAAAACGACTTTTTATTGCTCCATTGAGAAATAACAAACATTAATATTCTGATGTTACCTTTCTAGTCTTTTTAATATAGCGCAAGGAGAAAAAAAAAGCACAGTAGATTCCTACTTTAATTACTTTTTTGTAACCTTCCTCTTTCAGTTAACTCAGCATGGATACTTTTTACGGCATGAAATGTTCTTTTGCCTCATTTATGATGACAGAACACACACATGTGCTATGTTTTACTTAACCAGTCTCCTGTTGTTAGACCTTTGGCTTGGTTCTAACTTCTTCCCATCACAAGGAGGGCTATTTGAAGCAAAATCTTGCATTTGCACTGTTCTGCATTTACACCTCTGAATCGCCCAGCCTGGTACCCTCATAGATTGTGGCAAGATCGTGGCAAGATCGCACCTGATAATGTGCATGAAAGTGCCTTGAGAAATACATACGTTGCTCTACATATTGAGGGGTTATTGCTTGTCAGTTAATTCGAGGAAGTAAGTGATGTTCGTGGAAATGGTACATGTATTAAGCAAAGAATGAGTTTTTTAAAAAGCAAATACTGGTACTTCCCATTGATGCCAGGTGCTGTTCCAAGAGCTTCATCTTATTTTTAGCATATTTAATCCTTATAACAACCCTATGAGGTATGTACTATTAACTAACTTAGCTTTTATTTTTTTTAATATATTTTATTGATTTTTTACAGAGAGGAAGGGAGAGGGATAGAGAGTTAGAAACATCCATCAGCTGCCTCCTGCACACCCCCTGCTGGGGATGTGCCCGCAACCAAGTACATGCCCTTGACTGGAATCGAACCTGGGACCCTTGAGTCCACAAGCCGACGCTCTATCTACTGAACCAAACCGGTCTGGGCCTAACTTAGCTTTTAGATGAGGACATTGAGGCACAGAGAGGTTAAACATCTTGCTCAAGGCCAATGAGCTGGAATCCCAAACCAGTCTGACTTCTAAGTCTATTTATTGCGTGTAAGCCTCTCTTAAGAGGCAGGTTCCCACCTTCTCCCCACCCGCCCCCAGAGCAGGCCGCTGGGAAAAGGTGGGACAGTGGCGGAGCAGGCATGATGTAAGATTTCAGTGCACCCATGACATCCCATGTGATAGGAGCGGGGCCTGACAGAGGCATATCTTAAAGGAGCTCATCAGCTCTCAGGCTCAAAGATGGAGCACTTGGATAAGAGCACAGAGGTGGTTATTTAAAACAGGAGTCGTTATCTTTTAGGGACACACACTTTATATTTAGAAATAAAACATGACGAGTTTTGTTTGCTTCAAAATAAGCATGGTGGTGGTGGCGGGGTAATACATGGGTGGAGTATAAATGATACAAAATCAGCCATGAATTTAATTTGTTCAGCCGCGAGGTGAATATGTGGGATCTCTCTCTTCGCTTGTAATTTCCTGGAATTTGCCATGCCAAAACATTTTTTTTTTTTTAAATCTGAAATCACTGGATAGTTCATGAATACTCTTTGCAGGGTTATTCCAACGCAGAGTGCAAACATTCAGGGTAGAAAGTAGAAACGACCCCAACTTTTGATTGCAGCTTTCCAAATTGCTTCCCTGGTGTTGTTAGTGTGTGGGAACACCTCCTCAGGGCCCAGCTCCCCTGCAGGAGCCTTCGAGGTGTGTCCATTCATTCAAGAACTGTTGGTTTTTACCTTGAGTACCAGGATGACATGTGACAGACACCACAGGCAGACCTCATTTTATTGCACTTCGCTTTATTGCTCTTCACAGATGCTGCGTTTCTGTATAAACTGAAGGCAAGACCTCCACCAGCAAGATTGCAGCTTGCTTTATGGTGATACTCAGTTTATGTTGGTGGGCTGGAACCGAACCTGCAATATCTCCGAGGTATGCCTGCATAGAAATGAGAGGTTAACTGCGCAAGATAACAGTTCAGCAAACATCCCAAACCTTATAGGAGGCTGAGGGTGGTAAGGGAGGCGGGCAAGGGGTGTGTTCCCTGACCAATGCTTAGAGTTCTGGAGGGAGGGCGGGGGGCAGGATGAGAGAACATGGAGCCACCTCTTTTTCCCCACTCACATCCTTCCCACCTAAGGGTCCTGGGCTCAGAGCTGAGCCTGGGTCTGAGGCAGGATGCGGGCTGCTGGCCACCCTCCTCCTCCCTCTCTATTTTTATGACCACAGGCCTGGGGTCACCTGTACATTTTTCAGAGGGAGACCTTTCCAGCTGGCTGACCCTAACCTTCTTCCACACCTTCCCTCTGCCTCCTACAATGGCAAAAGTTACGAAGACCTGGCTGCCTAGTACTTCTTCAGTGACTTAATTGCCAAGAAGAACAGCAGTGTAAGGGGATATATGGAACCTACTCAAAATCGGATTTTACACGATAAGGGATAGAGTCATAGAAAACAATGCCCAAGAGGGTGAGGTGGGCCGGGCCCACTGACAATGAGCTAGTTGAAGAAACTTCTGCATTTGGAAGACCCTCGCTTCTCTCCTATCAATAGAAGCTCAATGAGGGTGCCCCTTCCCCCACCCTCCTCCTGCCTCCACTCTCCCTTGAAAGCCAGTGTTTAGCTCCTGACTTAACTCACCATGGTCAATGCTAGGATTGAGGTGAAGACTGAGGTCCATGGCTCTGCAATTAGACCTAGATTGCAAGCAGGGTCGGTTTGTGAATCTGCCTGATTTTTCCCGTCTGGAGGCAGCAGGAGAGGGCCAATCAGATGCAGGTAGGGAGGCCTCCAATTTCTTGATTGCCCCACTGTTGTGTACCTGGGGCCACAGCTCAATGGGGAGTCCCTGCAGCCGCCTGGCCGCGCCTGCGGAGCCCTCTGGGGTGCTGCAGAGCCCACTGGGGTGCTGACGGCATTGATCCCAAGGCAGGGAAAAGTGAGTGGAGGAGGGTCCCCCAGGAGTTAGTCTCTCTCTGAATTACAGGGAAGCTTCCAGGAGGATCCGCCGGAAGTTCTCCAGGACCCCAAGGGTACTAGACGTAGAATATTTGGAGTCCTGAGTATTAATTGCCATTTTGCATGATCAAGCACACACCTGGGCATAAACAAGACAGGACTTTCAGGTCTCAGAAACAGGAAGTAAGCTTGAAAAGGGGCCACAGTGGGGTTGTCAAATGCTGGGTCTGCGGGTGCGGAGACCTGTGTCTGGAACAGGGCCTGAAGGTGACGGTCCAGGGGTTTCTTCACTGATGGGCAGGCACCCCCTTCCCTGTGAGATAGCACAGGGACTCGGGCCAGGAATAGGAAATACCAGGGAATAGGAAAGCCAAGTTCAGACCAGGTGGTCAGAAGGAACTCAGGCAAAAATGTCACCCCCACCCCCACTCCGTATTAAAAAAACGCAAAGGTAGCTGATTTTATCTCCCTTCTAACTTCCTGCTTAAACTACTGACGGCATGAGCAGTTGATCTAGGTTTGACTGCTATAGGACCTTCCTAGGGTGCGGTAATGAGCACCCCACCATCTTGCCCCCACAGCCCAGGCGCTAAATATAGTTACCAGCCAGCCCAGCTGGAAAATGAAGTCACCTGACCCTGAAATGGAAAATTCAGCAAACCCACCTTTTCAAAAAGCCCACCTTTCTGTGTAAGCCCACTTTGTCCCCAGCTTATACAAGCAGCCAAGCAGAGCCAGCCCTGAGCCGGTTCATAGAACCTTCCTTTCCTCAGGGCTGCCTCCCTTGTGCTTGAGCATCCTATATAATAAAGAGCTAATATGCTAATGGTCGTCATGTCCTCACACCGTAAAGACTGTTCAGAGGAGGCTGTGTGCGCATCTGCGGCGGGTCTGGGGTCTGGGATCCTTGCGTGGCGGGTCTGGGATCCTGCCTCATGTGGCGGGTCTGGGGTCCCACCAGCAAGGCAGGTCTGGGGTCTCATGCGATTTTGCGCACTGGGCCCCTAGTAAGCTTAATAAAATCTGTCTGGAAATTTCTCTGCAGTTTCCTCTCAATTTCTACCTTGGGGAACTCAAGAACCCCAATGTCGGTAACACTTAAGTTCAGAAGCTTTTATCACACCCACATTCCATGACAAGGAATCTTCAGTTTTCATATGGAAAGGTCTTCTGTTTCCTTATTCCTAGCTTTAAAGCCTCGGCCCAATTTTACAGAGGCTACTAGAGTTCATCATCTCCCCTGTGAGGTTTGTTCTCTCACAGGGAAAACAGCCTAAGGTGTTTTCTTGACAGCAAGGCCAACCAGCTCAAGCCAGAGTCTGTTATCTCTGACGATGGGAATGTAACCTCAGGTGGAAGTACCAAGGAAGGAATGAGGTTCTTCCAATTGACTGCACAGGTTAGATGGAATTTGGGTAACTATCTTACCTTCTGAGTTTCACTTTTCAAAGAAATGTTGGCTGTTTTACTGCATTTCCAGAGGAGAAAGCTAGAGCATGTCCTAAAAGGACTGGTTTGAGGAATCAGGAATGACAAGCCTGAGAAAGATAAAGCTGAAGGGGGCCCTGAGAGCCAACTTCAAGGCAACAAGGGCCCATGTTTGCTCCAAAAGGCAGAATCAGGGGTGGGAGTGGGGGTGGGGGAAGTCCTGGGAGACAGATTTTGACTTTATAGCCACAAGCACCTTCTAATAATTAGGCTCTTTAAACATGGAAAGAGCTCAGTGAGGTAATGAGTCAGGGCCTGGCCAGCAGCAGCCAAGCAGGGTCTGCAACGCTACTCCTGCAGGTGCTGCAGGCCTTTCCTGCCATGAGCAGAGCTTGACTCTACACTCTCCGGAAGGCACGGCACATACATCCTACATTAGATAAGGGATACACTGAACACTGTCGGTGTCTTCTTAAAAACATTTAGCTTTTTAAAAAAAATATGTTTATTGATTTCAGAGAGGAGGGGAGTGAGAAAGAGAGAGAGAGAGAAACATAAATGATGAGAGAGAATCATTGATCGGCTGCCTCCTGCATACCCCACATTGGAGATCGAGCCCACAACCTGGAAATGGAACCATGACCTCCTGGTTCATCGGTCGACGTTCAACCACTGAGTCATGCCAGCCGGGCTAGCCTTTTTGTTTACAGAAATGAAAAATGAATGAAAGTGAGCAAATGAAAATCATGGATATATATTTTTTAATTTTACTTTCAGTACTTTGATTTCATGTATCTTTGTGTTCCTTCTGATTTCAGATTTTGTTTTCTTTCTTTTACTTCTACCTATATGTCATTATATTCTCTCTCCCTATCTCTCCATTTACACAGGTTTGCATTCATGCCTCTGATGGTATGGATTTGGTAGAGTTTAAGGTCTGGTTATTTGTGATATGGTTAGAGCAAAACATCAATGACTTGCCTCATCTGTTGTTTCTTTTTTCTCTCTTCTCCAACCACATCTTCTGGTCAAGACCATATGTGGGTTTAAGAAAAATCATGAATGGAGAACCTGGACATCTCTTGAGTTCTCTTAGGTCACCCTCTGTTAGTTTCCAACTGTTCATCACTGATTGTGAGTTGCTTAATTTTTATTCACTTTTGTATCCCCTCTTACTTTTCAGCCAGATATGGTACAAGGGATGCTCTCAATTATAGTGCAAATACATTAATGAATGAATAATAAAGGAATTAGAAAAACTATTCATGTTCATAATGCTACAAGTAAAGAAACAAAGTAGAGTTGTGAGAATGATTCTGGGGAACACAAGTACAACTAAAGTAATGTTGAAACAAAAAAAGAAAAGAAAGGAATAATGAGGACTTTCCATAATCCTAGGAATGACATATACCGTAATTACAATAATTAACATAAAGCTGGCAAAAGAATACACTTCAATTAAAACAGAAAAAAGTCTAGAAACAGACTCCATTCAATATATAATTAAAGTTCCATTTAAATTCAGTAAAAAAAAGATGACTTATTCATGAAATGACTAACTTTTGGGGGGCGGGGGGGAGGGGAGGGGGAAGAGTCCCACTCAGCCTTCAGACTAGGAAAAAAACAAAACAAAACAGAAATAAAACCAGGGAAATATTGGAGGAAAATACTAGTATAGGTGAACATTTATATAGATTTTGAGAAAGAAAAGAACACCAAAGACAGAATCTGAAATGATAAATATTAATATATTTAAATAAAAATATCTGTACATCAAAACCCAATAAATAAAATGTAAAGGCAAATGGCAAAACAAAAAAGAAAGTATTAACAAAGGAAATGAAAAGGAGTTAATCCTATATAATAAAAGCCTAATATGCAAATCAACCCATCGGTGGAATGACTGGTCACTATGACACACACTAACCACCAGGGGGCAGATGCTCAACACAGGAGCTGCCCCCAGCCTGCAGGCCCCAGGCCAGCCAAGGCAGGTGCCAGCAGGGGCGCCCTGATCACCTCACCGGTTGCCCCACAGATTGGCCCTGATCACTGGCCAGGCCTAAGGACCCTACCCATGCATGAATTTCGTGGATCAGGCCTCTAGTATCATAATAAAAAAGAAGCTCTTACTAAGCAATAAGAAAAAGAGGAATGCCTCAATAGAAGACCAAGAAGAAACAGAAATATCCAATGAATGTGTGGCAAGTGAGCTCTGTGACTGATGGCAAATCAAAATGATAAGATTCCATTTTTTCTGTAGCCAATGGACAACATATTTTTGTTTAATGTAAACTCTTAAAGTTGGCTTCAGTTTTGGGAAGGAGACTTTCAAATACTAATGTGTGCATGAACTGATGCAACTTTTTTGGAGGTGTATTTGCCAATATATCTCAAAAGCCTTGAAAATATTCAGACTCTTTGACAAAGGAAATTTCCACTTATAGGAATTTTTTTTTTTTTTCCTGAAGAAATAACTTGTATGCCAGGGCTTGGCTGTAGGAATGTTCGTTCCAGTATTGAGCAGAAACTGGAACCAGTCTAAATGTCTAACAATAGTGATTGGTTGACTGAATTTTGACATGTCCTCTGTAGCCATTATAAATGTCGTAGAAGAATACTTAATCACCTGGAAAGATGTGTATACTACTGTTGCTAGTGTTGAAATAACTCTTACTTATTTATTTTGTTCTAGTTGGTTTGTTTAAAAAAGCTTGGTTTTGTTTGCTCATCTGTTTTGTTTTTTTCGATGATTGCCAGAGGGGTGAGGGGTTGGGGGAATGGGTGAAAAAGGTGAAAGGATTACGAAGTACAAATTGGCAGATACAGAATAGCCATGGGGATGTAAAGTACAGCACAGAGAATACAGTCAATAATGTTGTAATAACTATGTATGGTGCCAGGTAGGTACTAGCCTTATTGGGGGGATCACTTTGTAAATTATAGAAATGTCTAACCACTATGCTACACACACAAAACAAATATGATATTGAATGTTAACTATGATTGAAAAAAAGTAAAATTAAGAACAATTGGTATAATCTTTGAGTAAAGGAAGCGAGATTTTAGTCTGGAAGCTCAACGAAGTGGAGCAGAATTGCGGTTCCACATCGCCTACAGTGTCTCAAACCATCCTCCCCAAAGCAGCCCCAGAGCACCCAGCCTCTGGCCTGCAGACGTCTCCACCTCTCCGTGTTGTGCAGGCTGTGTCAGTGCAAATGGCACTCTCGGCTGGAAGAATGGGCAGTGGAGCAGCGGGCAGCACTCCTGGGAACCCATCGCTGTCACGTGGCCCCTGTTACATCTCCTCTACGCCTGGAGCTGTGCAAGGCACTGGAGTGTAACTCAGGACAAATCTAATCCCTGCCCCACCTTCAGGCACAAGTGCTTCAGAGCTGGTCACTGTGCCAGGGCAGGCAGAGGAGCCAGCAGTCTTTTGGGAGAGACTCTTTGTTTTCTCTTTTCTCCCTGTTCCTTACCTGCCCTCCCCTTTCCTCTTCACCTTCCTCCCCTCTCTCCCTCTCCTCCTATTCCCTTCCCTCTGTGTTTGTCACCAGATCCTCTTTAGGGTGAAGCTGAGCCTGAGGGTTGGTTCCCATTCTAGGAGATTTGGAGCACCCCCAGCCTTGGGAGGGCATTGTGGGTGCGCCTAGCTTCTGGAATACTGGTCTGCAAAGGGTCTGAAGGAGCAGTTCCCTCACTCTCTTGATACAGAAATGGAGGCCCAGAGAGGTGAGGGGCCTTCTCCAAAGTCACACAGCTACTCCCAGGACTAGGCCTTCAGTTGAGAAGCCCAGTGCCCTTTCCCCAGACTTTCTCAAAGAGGGGTCCTCTGCTAAGGCAGGCCCAAATCACCCGGCGTGTGTATGGGGTGCAGGGAAATGGTGGCTGTGGTGAGGAGAGCTGCTAAAAGGCAGAGTCCTAGGTCCTACCCCAGACCTACGCAATCAGCCTCTCTGGGCGTGGTACCTGGGAGTCTGTATTTTAGCATCAAGCAAATCTTATGCAGCCCTCCTTTATGTCAACAACACCTTCAAGTGTTGGTTCTAAATGATCTATGTAGAGTAGCTACCATTTATAAACTGTCACCTAGCAAACATAAAAGAACATATGCTAGCCCTAACCGGTTTGGCTCAGTGGATAGAGCGTCAGCCTGCGGACTGAAAGGTCCCAGGTTTGATTCCGGTCAAGGGCATGTACCTTGGTTGCGGGCACATCCCCAATAGGAGGTGTGCAGGAGGCAGCTGATCAATGTTTCTCTCTCATCGATGTTTCTAACTCTCTATACCTCTCTCTTCTTCCTCTCTATAAAAAAATCAATAAAATATATTTTTTTAAAAAGAATATTTCTTAAAATAAAAAACGAACATATGCTGTTAGTTGCCACTGGACAATGCCATGCCCTCAGTTAGCTATAATGCATGACCATTAGCTCCTGTCCTGTAAGCCACAATCATACAGTTAAATATTCTGAACAGTCAAAGCAGATGGGAAACAAATGACCTGTGTGGCCCCTTTAAGAGCCTTTATTTGCCTGTGTTCTGGGATGGGTGTGCTCGCTTTGGCTGGTCACTGCCAGCTTATCTCACCATACCTGCCACTTTGCTGAGACATCTTGCTTCATACATGTGCCTCTGGCCTGAGGGCAGATAGTTCCTGACGTAAGCCAAACCCACCCTTCCCCTAATCAGCCCAAAGGACCTGCAAGCCCATGGGAGATAAACACAGCTGGGATCTCCCTGCCCAGGAGTGTGTTGGGGGTTAAATACGATACGTGGACCAGTGATGGGCAGGCCAGCAGCTTCCACCTAATAACGCCTCCTGAGGGCCCTTTGCACACCTTCATCAGCTGTGCTGGACCGGCGCTTCCAAACAGATTAAAGTGAAAGAGAAAACATCTGAACCCAGCTGGATCCCTGGGGACTCCATATGGCTGGAACCCTGGGGAGGGCTTATCTCGTGGGTGCCCATGCATCTGATTGCTCCCCGCCTGCCTCCAGCAGGTCCTCACTGGCTCCAGGCCGCCTCGGCAGCTCTCTCCTGGGGGTCTTGTCCAGGTAGCACACAGCAAAGACAGGGTTCGGCTTCCCCAACAGCCCCACTAGGAAACCACTCCTTCAGAGACAACCTGCATGTCAGCAAGCCCGGGGCAGGCAGGACAGGACTACAGGAATTTCCTTCAGCCTGCATTTATTTGATTTTTTTTAAAGGTGGCTTTTTTTTTTTTGACTTCAGAAAAGATAGGAAGAGGCTATTATTTTAATTTCTCTGAAAATTGCCGTAGTAAACAAAGCCGGAGTCTCCAAAAAAGCAGGAGAATGGTGTCCCCCAAACCCAGCTCAGTGTCCTGTAGGAGCAAGGGGCCTCAGAACGAAGTGTCAGTGGATAAGCCACTAGCTGGCGTGGCCATCGGGGTAAGGCCCCTTCCTGCTGGGGCATTCATGAGACTCCTAGAGGAGAGACCCACTGGTGTTGGTGCCCCGAGGGCACACAAGATTAATATGTGGGGCTAGAATGCCAAAGTACCTGAGGGTTTACAGTGACAACTAAACGTGCCGAGCCTCAGCATATTCTCCCTCTGCAGGCAATCCTCGTGGGAACCGAAGGGTGGCTCGGATGGTGACCCGGTGACACAGCCAGATGCAGGGGAACTAGATGAACGAGATTCTTGACAGCAAGATGCCTAAGGGGGCTTCATGTAATCACCAGCAAAGGCAGTAGGATGCTGGCACGCCAGGGGCCCCGTGGCCCGTGTGACTTGGCATCACAGAGGCTGCCAAAGGCTGGGCCTCGAGGTCTTGCCTCTTCCTTCATCTCAGCACCAGCAGGTGCCACTGAGGTTTCTGTCTGTGACTCTCCTTTTATTCCTAGACTTCGTAACCCTTTCTGATGAACTTTATAGCCATCAGATATAAATGACATACGACACTGTATTGGTTCAAGTACACAGCATAATGTCTTGATTTGCATATACTGTGAAATGATTCTCACAATAAGCTTAGTTACTATCCACCTCCTCCTATAGTTGCCAAAAACCTTTTCCTTATGATGAAAGCTTTTAGGATTCAGTCTTTAACACTTTCAAATATACCATCCAGTAGTATTAACTAGTCACCGTGTCGTACATCACATCCCCAGGACTTATTTATCTTTTTTAAATATATATATTTTATTGATTTTTTACAGAGAGGAAGGGAGAAGGATAGAGAGTTAGAAACATCGATGAGAGAGAAACATCAATCAGCTGCCTCCTGCACACCCCCCACTGGGGATGTGCCCACAACCAAGGTACATGCCCTTGACTGGAATCGAACCTGGGACCCTTCAGTCTGCAGGCCGACTCTCTATCCACTGAGCCAAACCGGTTAGGACAGGACTTATTTATCTTATGACTGGAAGTTTGTGCCTTTGAACCACCTTTATCCAATTTTCCCACCTCCACCCCTGCCTCTGGTAACCACAAATCTGATCTTTCTTTCTGTAAGTTTGTTTTTTAGATTCCATATATAATCGCACAGTAGACCCAAGTACTAACTGACAGCAGTTACACACCAGGCTTCTAGACAGATCAGTTGAGGGATTTTTGTTTGACCTCTTCCTCCCCTACCCTGTCCATGCTGTGGTGCATACGTAGTACAAAGAGCTTAGGTGGATGCTGGTGAGAACCTCCAAGGCCAGCTAAGGGGGCCACGGTACTGAGGAAACCCCTCTCAGTGTGGCGCTGCGTGGGGATGTGTAGTGGGCACAGCGTTGGCCCACCCTGTTGGTGACCTCTTTCTCTCCTCCCTGTTTCTGTCTCTAGCAAGGATGCTCTAACCTGGCTGAGGAGCCTCTGGCTTCCTTTGGGAATAGACATTTTCAGCCTGTGACATGCAGCACAGGGCAACAGAGAAAGCACCGCCCGGAAGTCGTGAGGAACGCAAAACTGTAGAAGCAGAGGAAGTGACAATCAGCACCTAGAACAGTGGTCAGTTCGTATTCGATACCAACTGTGTGACTGACTGACTGGATGAATGGATACCTGAATAGCCCAACTGCCTCTTCTACAAAGGAGGAAACCGAAGCCACAGGGGACGTTGATTTGTTCCAAGTCACACAGTTGAGTGAAGGCACCTGGGACAGACTTGTAGGGGACTTGAGTCTCAGCTCAAGGAGACCAGGAGAGGAGAGGAGGAAATAAGGGTGAAAATCAAGACTCACAAAAAGTGAAATGATTTTAAATAATTATAAAAGAACACAACCAGCATCAACCTCAAAGTTGGGTCCTTGATCCCACCACCCCTCACTCTCTCCTCCATCTCCCCTTCCATCCAGAATCTCCCGGGATGAGGTGCCATTATTTATTATCCTCGCTTTCATCTTTAGTTTCTCCTCTCTTTATCCCCTGTAGTCTAGATATGTGATCATGCATCTCATCTACACTAATAAAAGAGGAAGATGCAAATTGACCATAGCTTTGCGATGCCCACCAGCCAATCAGGAGCAAGTATGCAAATTAACCCAACAAAGATGGCAGGTTAATTTGCATACACAGGCACAGACCAGTGCGGGGAGAGACGCTGGGCCTCTGGGCAGTGTGGGAAGGCGGAAAGGCAGCTCCAGGCTGGAGCAAAGGCCAAAAGGTGGCTCTGGGCCAGAGCAAAGGTGGTGCCGGCAGCTAGGGGAAGGAAGGCCCATTCTTGCATGAATCTTTGTGCATCAGGCCACTAGTATTAAATAAAACTCTCACAAGATCCAGCTCCCCTCAAAACACGGCCTTATTCCTCTGTGACTCTTCACATCAAACTCTTTGAAAAAGAGGCCTGGGCCTGTGTTGCTCTCTGTGCTAGTCCCTAGCTCCCTGTGGCTGCTAAGCACTTGAAGGTTGGCTAGTCTGAACTGAGATGTGCTGGGAGTATAAAATATACACCAATTTCAAAGACATGAAAAAGGAGCGTAAAATATCTCATTAATAATTATTTTGGATAAATTGAGATAAATAAACCATATTTCTAACATTAATGTCACCTGTTTCCTTTTACATTGTTAATGTGGCTACCAGAAAATTGAAACTCACGCTTGTGGTATGCATTGTATTTCTGTTGGGTGGTGCTGGTCTAGACTCTGCCTCAAAGCCTTTAAAGACCATATCATATATTAAGAAAGCACAATGCTCATAAAATTCAAATGGGCTTTGAGTCTATGAAGAGCTTGTGTTCTCAAACCATCATTTACAACCACCTTTAAAGTCAGGGAACACAGAGGCTGTGATGTGGGAAATCATGATGGAAATAACAAGGTCACTTGCTTATTAACCAGTAAAATTGACCCTGAGAATACACTAATGGTAAAGCCAATGCTGGTGCAGGCTAATATCACTCACCTGACAGCCTAGCCATCATCACATCCTCAGAGGCGGTGTGAGGGTGGGATTCCTGAGGACAGCTTAGGTCCCCCTTAAGGGGGTGCATATGTTTGTGACTGGGGGAATGCAGCACAGAGTTCCTGGAGGAGCCCCAGGTATTTCTGAAGACCTGGCAGTCACAAACCCGGCAGGTCCCCTCCTGCGTGCAGGCTGTGCTCTGCAGCAGTGCTGTCTCTGGACCATTCTTCTTCCTTAGGCCGAGCACCTGGGGCCTGGAGTAGGTTACGTGAGACCTCTAAGCCTCGGTTTCCTTGTTTGTAAGATGGGGCTATGATAGTGTTGTCTTATGGAGTGGTGGAGAGTCAATGAGATAATGAGATAACCCAGGCATAAACGTTAAAACAAACGAAAACTTAAGAACTGAAAGAGCCCTAGCCAGTTTGGCTCAGTGGATAGAGCATTGGCCTGGGGACTCAAGGGTCTTGGTTCGATTCTGGTCAAGGGCATATGACCGGGTTGCGGGCTCAATCCCCAGTAGGGGGTGTGCAGGAGGCAGCCAATCAATGATTCTCTCTCATCATTGATGTTTCTACCTCTTTCTCCCTCTCCCTTCCTCTCTGATATCAATAAAAATATATTTAAAAAAAAAAAAGAACTGAAAGGAAACATAAGGGCCATCCATTCCAACTCTCACCCAAACTCAGAAATGCCTATACATTTCCCCTGATGCCCAGCCCCACGTGTTTACGGCCTGCCAGTGGTGGGAAGTTTATCATCTCACAGAGCAGACCCTGAGTGTCTTCAATTGTATTTATTTTTATTGTGGTAAAATATACATAACAGTTACTGTTTTAACCATTTTAAGTTTACTATTCAGTGGCATTAAGTACATCCCACCATCTATCTCCAGAACTGTTGCATCATCCAAATGAAAACTATGCTCATTAAACACAGACTCCCTGTTCCCCTGTCTCCCCAGGCCCTGGTAACGATGCTCTTCCTGTCTCTATGGGTTTGACAACTCCAGGTGTCTTGAATAATTGGAACCCTATAGTATTTGTCCTTTTGTGAATGGATCATTTCACTTAAAATCATGTCTTCAAGATTCATCCACATTGTTGCATGTGTCAGAATGCCCTCCCTTTTTAAGGCAGAGTAATATTCCATTGTATGTGTTGACCACGTTTTGTTTATCTGTTTATCCGTTGATGGACCCTCAGTTTTTGCATGTTTCTAACTGATAGTTCCTCCACACAGTGAGCTGAAACCTGCCTTCCTGTGACCTACACCAGTTTGCCCAGTTCTGCCATTGGGACCCACAGGAATCCCTGGATTTGAAGAGAGGTCCTGAGTCCATAATTTCCAGACTCTTTGCCATTACGGTGTAGGTTTTTAGACCTACTTTAATTTACTGATCTCCTTTTAAATATGAATTATTCTAACCTGAACTGACTTGAAGTCCACTCTGGGACTACACCCTGTCTTATCTCAGCCCTTCACTAACACAGCCTAAGAACACGTTGCCTGCTTTTTGGCAGCCATACTTCATTGATTCATTTATGGAGCATGTTTTATTGGGTTCCGTGTAAAGGTGAGGCAATTCAGTGTAGTAGCTTAGAGCTTGACCTCTGGAGGCAGACCTCCTAAGTCAGATTCCAACCTCCATCCCTCACTAGGTGCCATTGGGCACGTACCCTAACTCCTCAGAGCCTCAGTTTCCTCATTTATAAAACAGAAATAATACTAGAGCCCGCCTCATTGGGTTGTGGGAGGATGAAATGAGTGAGTGCATGCAGAAGCATTAGCAGAGCGCCTGGCACTCCACCAGCATGCTACTCTCTGTGCAGGACGCCGTGCCAGGCGGACCAGCTACGGGGCTTTGTGGTTTACAATCTAGTGAAAGGGCTGTAAGTAAACCATTACATGACAACCAGAATGTATTCATAAGCAGACATATAATTAAAGGATAGCTCTTTAAGCAGAGATAAATCCCAATTACACTACAGTGTATTAAGTCTTATGATGAGAGATTTACAGGGTGATAGGGGAGCTCAAAAGGGGGGCCTCTAACTCACCCTCATTTATTCACTCATTCATTCATGAAAAATGAATACTTATTAGGTTCCTACCATGTGTTAGTTGCTGTTATAGATTCCGGGAAGTAGCAGTGGCAAAAGCAAAATTCTCTCTTCAAAAGCTGACATTCTTTTGAAGGGAGATAAAGGCATAAATAAAACTATGCATAATAAAATTATATGTTAATAAATAATAAATGCAACTATATTTACCATCCTCCTGGGTGGTAGAGGTGACATTGTGGGTTTTTTTTTTAATTATTAATCCTCACTCGAGGATATTTTTCCATTGATTTTTAGGGAGAGTGGGAGAGAGAGGGAAAGACAGAGAGAAATATCTGCCTGGGGACACAGCTATGAGAGAAACACACCAATCGGTTGCCTCCTGCACGAGCTCTGACAGGGCCTGGGCTGGAGAGGAGTCATGCCCTTGACCAGGACCCTTTGGTCCTCAGGCCAATGCTCTGTCCACTGAGCCAAACTGGTGGGGGCGAGGTGACATGATTTTTGAGATAGTCCATGTTCTATGTGAATGACAATGAGGATGTCGGGATGACTCCAGGGCTTGTGGCTTGAACAACAGAAAGCAAACATGTGAGTCAGGATGGCTGCCCAGAGTGGGTGCATCTAAATGGGGCCTGGAAGGACAATAGCCGCTCCCCAGGGAAGAAGGCCTGGAGCTGGAGCTTATGCTAAGCTTAGGGGCAACTCCAGTGTCCTGTGAGGTCTTCCCAGCTCAGGAGGGCTCTCCCCTGTTTAGCACATCCAGCATTTAAGGGTAAGATTTTGTCTTTAGAAATTTAAAAAAAACACACAACAACAACAAACCTTGACTTTTAGCATTCCAAGAAGCTGCTTCTCCTAGTATTTTGTCTTCTAAGAGGTTGAAAAATCTGCATTCCATGGTTTTTCCCAGTAGCTGATAAAAAACATATAGTTGACGTGAATCTGGTCAAGGACAGAGTCCAGTGTCACACCTCCTTTCCTGCTGATATTGGCCCCATTAATCAACCTTGGGGCACAGCTACAAATCAGGCCAACTGTAAGATAATATCACACAGGCGGCGTTGCTCCATCTTACTCACTAATAACAGCCCTAAGGATCGGGCGAGATAAGATTGTGACGGTGCTTGAACCTTCTCCAGAGTTACACAACTGTCATTTACTATGACTTGGCCACCAACTTTGGGAACAGAGCAACATAGGGAGTAAGCAGGCACACTGTGGCCAGGGAACAGAGGAGCTACACCATCTTTCTACCCGAATAAATGGGCTAAATAATAGTAGCCTGCATGCGTGCCAAACTCATCCATTTTGAGAGATTGCTATCGCTCTCAAAGTTGCTTTTGTGGGTGTGAAACTAATGGTAAGAATTTGAATAGGTCCTTTTTACTATAACATTGAAATTAAATAGAGCAAGCTGTGTTCATGCCCTGATTTTATATACATACTTACATATTTTTTTCTGGGGTTGAGGGGTGGATAAAGAGAACACTTGAAAAAGCAGAATTAACTGCTCCTTAAGAGGCAGAAATCTTTGGTGAATATAAATATGCTATGAAATATGTCCATGGCTATAGTAAGAGGTGACAAACATTTGTCAAACACTAAGGGGAACGGATATTTAAAAACACACACACACACACACACACACACACACACACACACACACACACACACACGCACACACATACACACAGCTTTTACAACTTCTCTTTTAATCCTGTGAAGAATTCCTGTGGCCATTTTATAACTGAGAAACTCAACTCAGAGATTCTAAGTAATTTTTAGCCAGGTAGGAAGTAGTAAGTCAGGACTTCTGACTTCAAAGTTCATCTTTTCTCCTATGCTCTGCTTCCTCCTTAATCGATTGAGCACAGGTTTATTGCTCTCCTGCCATGTGCAGGAACCTGTGCTAGGTTCCGGGGATAGCAAGGAGTATAATCCAGGGACACTGCGCTCTAGGGATTTAAGACCTAGAAAGGGGACCAGAGCATGTACTGAAACAAACCACAGTACATGATAGTACATGACAACTGTCATGTGGGTGATGCAGCACACACAACCTAGAGAAGTTCAGTGGAGAGAGATGTGTGTGCACTGTTGGGATCAGGGAAGGCTTCCTGGAAGAAGTGACGTTTTATTTATTCTTTTGTATCTCTTTTGTGACAGCCGACTCTGTACCAGGCATGGTCCTAGGCACTGGGGCACAACTATGAAGATCTGACACCCAATGTCTATTCTCTAGAAGCTTACAGTGTGGTTGTGCTTGTGTGTGTGTGTGTGTGTGTGAGAGAGAGAGAGAGAGAGAGAGAGAGAGAGAGAGAGAGAGAGAGAGAGAGAGGGAGGGAGGAAGAGAGAGAGAGGAAGAGAGAGAGAGAGAGAGAGAGAGAGAGAGAGAATAAAACAAACAAAAAGATAATTTAAGAAAGCACTGGATGCTAAAAAATCTTTTTTAATGACGGGGTACTGGTTTAATTTGTTTTCTCTGACAAAGTGGCATAGAGCTGATATTTGAAAGACAAGAGGCCACTATGGGAAGAGCTGGCACTGTATATCCCAGGAAGGGAAACAGCAAGTACAGAGCCCCGAAGAGAGAGCCAGACAGAACATGGGCTGGCACCTGGTGTGCAAGAGACTTGGAGAGTGAGGAAGGTGAGTTGGAGAAGATAGGTGGGGGTCAGACTATGCAGGGCCTCGGGGAGCCTGACTTTGGAGCGTGCGGCTTTGGTTCCAATGGCAATGGGAACTCCCTTGAGGCTGCATGTTCCTTGAAGAACGAGTAGCTTGGGATAGCCAGGAGGCGTATAGATGTGTGCTGGGGACTTGAGGGTTCCTCTGTTCCTAACTAGGGGCAATGATGGAGGGATAGGAGTGGTGATCACTAGATTCAATTCTAAAGTGTTGGGGCGGGTGGGCCTGGCCAGCGTGGCTCAGTTGGTTGGGCATCATCCTATGCATTAAAGAGTTGCTGGTTGAGCCCTAACTGGTTTGGCTCAGTGGATAGCATCAGCCTGCGGACTGAAAGGTCCCAGGTTCGATTCCGGTCAAGAGCATGTACCTTGGTTTCAGGCACATCCCCAGTAGGAGGTGTGCAGGAGGCAGCTGATCGATGTTTCTCTCTCATCAATGTTTCTAACTCTCTGTCCTTCTCCCTTCCTCTCTGTAAAAAAATCAATAAAGTATATATTTAAAAAAAAAAAAAGAGTTGCTAGTTCGATTCCTGATCAAGGCAAATACCCAGGTTTTGGGCTCTATCCCCAATAGGGGGCATACAGGAGGCAGCCGATTGATGTTTCATTCTCACGTTGATGTTTCTCTCCCTTCCCCTTCCTCTCTCTCTAAAAATCAATAAAAATATTAAAAATAAATAAGTGAAATATAAAGTGTTGGGGAAGGAAGAGTTCTTCAATGAATCGTCCATAGGCCTGGCTCCCAGACACCTTACCCTTATCTTCCTGAGGAGGGAGGAAAGAGGATGAGTGGGGAGTTTTAGTTCTGGATCTGTCATCTATAAGTCTCATCAATACATGAGGAGATGTCATATTTTCCCTCCAAAATATATAAATATTTCTACATGTATAATTAAGTATTGACATGCATGTGGAAAAGCGTAGAAATCTTATGAATGTCCACAAAGTGAACATACCTGTGTAACCAGTTCCCAGGTGAAAAAACAGAACATACCAGAACCCAGAGATCCCTCATGTTTCCTGCTGGCACAGCGTAATCACTGTGCCAATTTCTAACACTAACACATAGTTTTATCTGTTTTAGAACTTTATGTAAAAAAGAGTTATATCTTTCCCTGGCCAGTGTGGCTTAACTGGTTGGAGCATCATTCTGTGCACCAGAGAATCACGGGTTTGATTCCTGGTCAGGGCATATACTTAGGTTGCAGATTTGATCCCTGCTTGGGGCATGTACGAGAGTCAATCTATCCACATATCTCTCCCACATCAATGTTTCTCTTTCTCTAAAAAAAGTAAATAAATAAAAAGAATTATATTTTGCCTATATTTTGTGTCTGGCTTCTTTTGACCAATATTATGTGTGCGGGGTCCATGTTGTTGCCTAGAGTTGCCTTGGATATCATTCATTCTCATTGCCACCTAACATCCCATTGTGTACTATATTTATCCATTCTGTTACTGATGGACGTTTTGGGTGGTTTCCATTTTGGGCATGTTGTGCTGCCACGCGCATTTTTGTACATGTCTTTTAACACACAGAGTATGCATTCCTGCTGAGTATATATTAGGAGTAGAATTGCTGGGTCAAAGGTTATGTGCATGTTCAGCTTTAGTAAACACTGTCAGACTGATTTCCAAATTGATTGTGTCAGTGCTGGTTAGTTTTAAAAAACAAGACTAAAAATACTTCTGATTATGTTGACCACATACCCTGGTTTTTGATAACCTGTCCAAGGTAGGCATATTTCGTGGCATAAACTGCTACATAGACAGACTTTGCAAATTACCACATTTGGGCTAAATGGAGAAGGATGTATTTATTACGTCAAGTGGGACTCTGGTAATTAACAACACATAGTTAAAAACTTCACAGTTTGTGTGTGTCAGGATTTCCCCATAGCCTGGTCCTTTAATTTAGGGAAGAGGTACGTCCAGCCTATTCTAGCATAACCATGCCGGGAGCCTTGGGTATTGGTGCCCATCTCCTAACACAATAGCTGAGAGAAGGGAGGAGATCTGGCCGCTCCCTGCTGCCATTCATTCTGAAGGAACTGTAGAGTGGGTAAACCCTTCTCCCTCACTGAGAGGCTCCCACTGCTAACTCAGCCTTTGCTTTGTTCGGTCATGACCCTGGGCACCTCCAAGGCACCTGAAGCTGAGGTGCACACTTGAGCGACATCCCATGCATAACAGGATGCCATGGACAGGGAAAGCAGATAGGAAGCCTACATGGAACATCGAAACAGTTGGTGCTCCCCGTCACAGAGAAGCTGCTTCTGACGAGGCAAATCCTGAAAGTTATCGAATCCTGGCCTAAAGAGCGTCTTTCCCATGCTGAGTGGAGCATTGGATATACGGCCACTATGCCACTTGAAGGCTCATGATCAATAGACTCTTATTAATGATGCTTAGAGCTCAGTGCAAAACTCACCTGTGCTAACAAGCTGTTAGGCAAACCTGGCCAAGGTGGATAATTGATGACTATTGATTTTTACAGAGCAGGCATCTGAGATATAACTAATGACAGCAATAAAGGAGGGCTATCACCCTTGAGTTTATTTCAAAGGTAGGTGAAGGAAAGAGTACTGAATAAAATCTGTTGTGTTCTTTTAATCCCACTTCTGCCACCAACCACTTTTGTGTCCTTGGACAAGTTACTTTACCTCTTGGACCTCTTGTGCTCACCTGTGAGGTGAGATTTACAGACTGTATCATATTCTAGGTCTTTTCCAGTTCCTGGGCTTTGAAACTCTATGTCCCTAAGAAAAGTTGCACCCTAATTTAACATTTGCGACATGTTCTTTGGAAGGAAAGAAAATGTCACTTATTTCTCTCTTCTCCACGCACTGTGTCCCGAGCTTCAGGATCTAAGACACAACGTGGTTTAACTTCCTGGAGATTATGCATGTCTGCCATAATATATTATATTATTATAATAAAATGACGCTATTGGAATATGGAGCTCTTTTGAAGGAAGCTCTTACTCCTTTTTCAAAATTATTTTTTTTATTTTTAAATTACAGTTGATGTACATAAGTTTCAGGTGTACAATCCAGTGATTAGACATTTATATAGCTTACAAAGTGATCACCCTGACAAATCTAGCATCGACCTGACACCATACAGTTATAATATAATTGACTATATTCCCAAGCTGTACTTCAAAACCCCATGACTAGTCTGTAACTACCAATCTGTCCTTCTTAACCTTCTTAATCCCTTCACCTTTTTTTCACCTATCCTCCCAACCCCCCTCCCATTTGGCAACCATCAAAATGTACTCTGTATCTATGAGTCTGTTTCTATTCTGCTTGTTATTTATTTTGTGTTTTTTTTTAGATTCCATAAATAAGTGAAATAATCTGACATTTGCCTTTCTCTGTCTGACTTATTTCACTCAGCACAATATCCTCTAGGTCCATCCATGTTGTTGCAGATGGAAAGATTTCATTCTTTTTTATGGCTGAATCATATTCTATTGTATATATGCATCACTTCTTTCTCCATTCATCTATTGATGGAGACTTAAGTTGCTTCTGAATCTTGGCTATTGTAAATAATGCTGCAAAAGACATATGGATATATATGTCTTTTTGATTTAGTGTTTTAAGTTTCCTTGGATAAATAACCAGAGGTTGAATTGCTGGGTCCTTCTTTGTCTCCTGCTATAGCTTTTGTTTTAAAGTCTATTTTGTCTGGTATAAGTATTGTTACCCCAGCTTTTTTGTTTGTTTGTTTCCTCTTTCATAAAATAACATTTTCCATCCCTTTGCGTTCAGTCTGTGTGTATCTTTTGATCTGAAGTGAGTCTCTTGTAGACAGCATATATATACATCTTGTTTTCTTATCCATTTAGCCATACTATATCTTTTGTTTGTAGGATTTAACCCATTTGCATTTAAAGTAATTGTTGATAGGTATATATTTATTGCCATTTTATTATTAGTATTTTTATATATTTTCTTCTTCTTACGATAAAGAAGACCTTTTGAGATTTCTTGTAATACTGGTTTGGTGGTATGAACTCCTTTAGCTTTTTCTTGTCTGGGAAGCTCTTTATTTGTCCTTCAAGTATAAATGAGAGCTTTGCTGGGTAGAGTAATCTTGGTTGTATGTCCTTGCTATTCATGACTTTGAATATTTTGTACTAATCCCTTCTGGCCTGCAAAGTTTTTATTGAGAAATTAGCTAACAGTCTTATGGGAGCTCTGTTGTAGGTAACTAACTGCTTTGCTCTTACTGCTCTTAAGATTCTCTCTTCTGTATTTAAATTATGATGTGTCTTGGTGTGGGCCTCTTTGGGTCCATCTTGTTTGGGACTCTGTGCTTCCTGGACTTGTATGTCTTTTTCCTTCACCAGGTTAGGGAAGTTTCAGTCATTATTTCTTCAAATAGGTTCTCAGTCTCTTGCTCTCTCTCTCTTACTCCTTTAATAAATATTATTTACACAACTTAAGTCTTCAAGGAACTTAGAGTGTAATCGGATGGGAAAGACATGGTTACTAGAACTGTAGTATGGGGTGGAAGATTGTGAGGGCTGTGAAGGACACACGAAAGAGTGACAGGGTTCAGCTTACATCTTGTGTAAGGGAAGGCTTCATGGAAGGGGAACCATCTGAGCTGAGAAATGAGTACCATTTTGACATATGGAGACATGGAGAGCCCTCCCCTAGAAGAGGATGTAAGGAGGGGACAGGTAAAGGTTTAGGGACATGGTTTGGGGATGGAAAGTAAGGGCTGGCTAAAGTAGTATGACCATTTGTCCTAGTTTTCCCAAGACAGTTTCAGTTTATACCTCTGACCTGGAGTTATTACTAACAATGCCCCTTTTCACTCTCAAAAGCACCCCAGTTTGGATAAAAGATATAGTCACCATAGCTATAAATGGTGCTCTCTCTGAGGCTGGATCTATACATGGCTAATAGGATCTGAGAAGCAGGAATGACTTTAAGCTTTCCAGCTGGTTGCCTGATAAAACAGAGGTAAATACAGAAAAAAAAAAATGGCATTAGAAGGAATTGCCAATTATGAGGAAAGATTGTGAATTCAGTTTTAGATTAGAAAGACAGAGCTGGAGGGGGCCCTGCACACCATTGCTTCCAACCCCTCCTTTCGCAGCGATATTCGACAGTCCTGGGACTCGGGCTTCCTGCACTCTCGTTGGAAGTTCTTGCTTCTCTTCCTCACTGTACTGAGTTAGAGCGTCCCTCCAAATTCATGTCTGCGGAAAACCTGTGAATGTGACCTTATTTGGAAATAAGTTCTTTGCAGATATAATGAAGTTAAGATAAGGTCATACTGGCATAGCATGGGCCCGTAATCTAATATGACAAGTGTTCTTATAAGAAGAGGGAAATATGGACACAGACACAGAGACACACAGGAAGAAGGCCATATGACAACAGAGGTCAAGATGGGAGTGGTGCATCTACAAGCTAAGGAATGCCAAGGATTGACAGGAGCCACCAGGAGGTAGGAAGAGGCAAGGGAAGATCCTCCCTTGAGAGTCTTTGGAGGGAGTGTGGCCCTTTCGACACCTTGATCTTGGATGTCAAGCCTCAAAAAACCACAAGAGAGTATGTCTGTTGGTTTAGGCCACCCATTTTGTGGTCTTTTGTGATGGCAGCCCTAGGACACTGATACACTTTCTAAGCTTTAGGTTCAGGTGGAGTATCCAGGTAGAGCTATCTAGGAGGCACATGAACATGTGGGGCTGGGATGCAGAGAAAGGTCAGGATTTGAAACAGAACCAGGGTTGGTGACGGGAATGTGGGAATGGAAGAGAGATCCAAAGTGTAGCCAAGAGAGGAACTCTGAGGGCAGGCTGTAGAGAGGAAGGAGAGGTAGTCAAGGGGGCAGCGGGCCATGTGGGAAGGGCAGGAAGAGAGCAAAAGTGAGAGAGGAATTCCTGAGGAGGCAGAGGTCAAGAGGTCACACTGGGAGAGGGGGTTGATTTAGCATTCATGTCATGGGTGACCTTTTCAAGAGCTCCTTTGAAAAAGTGCAGGGGTTAGAAACTACCAGATCAAACCTTCAGGAATGAGTGCATTGTGAGTAAGCATTGTGAGGAAGGAGAGACTGGCAAGGGGAGATTATTCTTTCAGGGACTTCAGGACCAGGAGAGAAATAGGACCATAGCTCAAGGTGTGCAGCAGGGAAAAGGGATTTTATTAGGCTGTAGAAAATTGAATATACTTGTGGGAAAAGGTAAGGAGAGCAGAAAATGATAGATGTAAGCTCTTGGGGTGGGTGGCTAAGGCCAACCCCTGCAAACACGCAGATATGTCACACCCTACCCAGAATTTAGCCAATCCTTTGCCTCCACTGGGGCCTCAGCTCTCCTCTGCCACCCGCTCTGTCCTCTGGGGCTTTGAGCTATCCAGTAGGGGACAGACTCTTGAATGAGAGTGGAAATGAGAACAGCACAGAGACAGTGTGGCCCCTGGGGTGATGAGGGGGCACCTGGAACTGTTGGTATATATATATATATATATATATACATAGCTAGATATAGATATATAGATATAGATATATACATGGCATCAATGATGAGAGAGAATCATAGATCGGCTGCCTCCTGAACGCCCCCTACTGGGGATCAAGCCCACAACCTGGTCAGGGCATATGACCATGACCTTCTGGTTCATAGGTGGGTGCTCAACCACTGAGCCACACCGGCTGGGCACTGTGGGGTCTCTTCAGTAAAAGTACATGGGGCAGCTCTCAAGGAGGATGGCACAGGAACCAGAGGATGGTCTCACAGCAGTGGGACCCAGTCCGTATCACATGGACGATTGGATTCAGCAGTGGTGTCTGTGGAAGTACGAGGAGGCAGGGAAGGTCAATACTTCTCTCACCCCCCAGCTCTGACCCTGGTCAGTCAGCGCCCTTTGTGACAAACACCTGGTAAAGTGAGACAGTGCTGGGTTTTCTGCATCTTGATGGCTCTCTCCCACCCTCTCCTTATTTGCTCTGGGGCTCCTGAGTGTGGCTAGATTTTTATCTCCATTTCTTCTTTCTCAATGGGAGACTCATGCCTAAGTATAAGCTTTTAGGAAACACAGTGCCATCCTTGGGAAATCAAGGAATTCTGGGATTATATGAGGGAGAGATCCGCATGTCCTGAGGCGCTGGCAGCTCTCTCAACGTATAAAGTTGGCTTAAAATTAATGGGGATGTGGATGGCGTACATTGACAAAAACAAAGACAGAAAGCACACGCTCCACCCTGGGGCCATACCACATGGTGCTCCAGGAGACAGCACCAGCAGCAGCTGCTCCAAGGAACAGGCCTCCTCTCTGGTAGAGCATGGGTGGGGCCCCAGGGGGAGACACAGCACTGGCTAAATTCTGGGGAGGGTGTTCAGGTATCTGTGTGGGCAGGCCGATGTCAGGTCTAGAGTAATTACCGTGAAAAAAGTAGGATTTTGGAGAAAGCCTTGGCCTCTTCCCTCTGTACCCATAACTCCTTTCTGTCCTCTTTTCTTCCAATACCCCCAAATTCTATATAATTCATCATAAGATTTTAGTCTACTTTTTTCTATATTTCATTCACCACGTGTTAAGCATCAGTGCCCATGGTCAACAGATGAGGGAGCATGCCAACCACATTGGCCAGAGAAGCAGGGCTTGAAGGGCCCATGACTCCAAGTCAAGTGCTCTTCACCAGACACCCTCCCCCCCGCCCCCTCCCCCCCGCCCCATAGCTTCCTCTTTCTATGTGGAGCTTGGTTCCCGGTAGGCTAGGGCAATATCATGACATCTTCAGAATTTCAACGTTCGGGAACTTTACGTAAGACTTTGGTAGAACCAAAGTCATTCTGAGTCTATGGCCCATCCCACAGGAGAGGATCACTGCTGTGCTCCAGGGTCCCCACACTGCTCCTTCCTTGTTGGCAGTGTGGCCAAAGCACTTGGTTATACTGTCTGGGATGTCACCTATCTCTAAGCAGGCTTTGTCTACTATATACAATATTATTAGAATGGGCGAGGAGCCCACCCTTTGCTGGGCCGTCAGGGATAACTCCCAGATCCAAACTGGCCTCTTAGAGGGAACCTCCACCACCTAGGTGAGAAAGGCCATCTACTGAAGCTATGGTGCAGGAATCAGGAGGAGGCTACCATCACTCCTGCCATCCCCGTACTATACTGTCTTGCAACACCTATGCACCTGGAGACCAGATACTGCAAAGCTGTTGCAATAGGGAAGCTAGTGCCTACTGCCTACTCCCTGGGCTCTGGAGGCCAATTTCCCTACTCCAACTGCTCCTAATCCAAATGTCTATGACCATGCTAGGCAATAGAATATCAAAGCAGCAGGAAGGTGGCCTCTATCTCCCTTCCACCTCCCAGAGCTCTCCAGTTCATCTAAATTGGCAGAATATATGTAATTCACTCTAGACTCCTAGCTGCAAAGGAGTCAGAGAATTGTAGTTTCAAATTTTCTAGCAACTGCAGTACAAGGAGGAGTTTAAATGGATGCTGAGTGCCAGACCTCTATACCTACTTTATATGGTGAGATAAAAATACTGCTTTTAATAAATATTTCAAATATTTTTTAAATGGTTCTGGGTTAACATTTATTTAATAAAAAATTTAAAAATCTATATCTCTGAAGATTAATGGGCATGTTCATATATGGTGAGAATCCTCTTAATCATCCCAAGGATGACTTCTCTCCACCAATATCACCATGGCAAAGTTCAGAAGGTTTCTCATCCATTGGGAGATTATATCCTAAAAATAATGATTCACTTTCATTTTTTAAAAAATTATGAAAATAATACAAGTATTATTTAAGTATGACAAATATAATAAAAATAGTTACTTGTAATCCTACATCACTATCACTATAACCACTTCACTCTTTTGATATGCATATTTACATTTTTGTCGATGTAACATTTATAAAATCGTTTTGTTTTTTTCACCTAATATGCATCATCACCATTTCCCATGCTGCGTAATGTGACCATAATTTTTAATGGGCCCATAATATTTCATTACTACATGTACCATAATTGACGTAGCCATTCCTCTCTAGTTGAAGCTTTAGGTCATTTCCAATTATTTATGGCTACAAATAATGCTTTGAAGAAGAGCTTCATGCATTTTCAGACTTTTGTGTCTGGTTAAGGGGTATCCATTTGTAAATGAATATCAACAGCTTTTGATCAATGTTTCTTAAAGATCACCTTTGGCAAAAGCAGGGACATTCTTCTCTCTAAACACTGAACACAGAGCTTGCTTCCATCACATCCTTAGCACTCACTTTGGGAGCCACTATTGGCAGCTACCAAAAATGGGGCAATGGGGGCCCTTGGCCTTGAAGCCTCTACTGACAATGCTCACATCACTGTACCTCAGTTCCCCGAGAGCTGCCAGGGTTGCTGTAACTTGAACCTTGGGGCCAGGGTGAGGGCAAAGTGTGGGCACAGCATCGTCAGGGTCTCCTCCCTTTCCTATCTCAGAGCCCAGCTTTCCTGACCAGAAGCTGCCTCTGGATAAGGTGTCTGGTGAGGTAGAAGTTGATCAGTGAGAGCCAAATCTTTAGCCCGGAACACATACATTTAGACTTGCAAATGTCATGCTTTCATGGAGACTCCCATAAACAGGCCACTCCTCTACTTTCTGATTCCTTTCCCTTCCCACAGATGGAGCAAGACAGTACTATTTAGGTTAAAATAAAGAGTGAACTTAAGAACTAGGAGACCAGAGTCTTAGAAGACAGGCAGATCGATGCATGGCTGCAAGATGTTGCTCTCAGGTACTTTGCAGCCCTACCATGGGATCAAGCCTCTAAGGACCTTCTAGGCATATCAACTCCAAGGAAAATGGGCTGGAGGTGCCTGCCCAGAAGGGATCCGTCTTGGTTACTACTTATTGTCTTGGTTAGTCCAGGGCAGGGTGGATTTAGCCTCTGTGTGAGAATAAGCGGAGGAATAAATTTAGCTCTATTATGATGTGTTTGCAGTGAGAGAAAAAAAATCTATACTAATAAAATGGTAATATGCTAATTAGACTGGGTCGACCAGCCATCTTCTGGACGTCCAACTTCCTTCCGGACAAAGCTATGGCGGTGGGGGCTGAGGCAGAGGCAGTTAGGGGCAATCAGGCCAGTAGGGGAGAGTAGTTGGGGCGATCAGGCAGGCAGGCAGAGGCATTTAGGGGCAATCAGGCAGGCAGGCAGAGAGGTTAGGCATGATCAGGCAGGCAGGCAAAGGGGTTAGGGGCAATCAGGCAGGCAGGCAGAGTGGTTAGGGGCAATCAGGCAGGCAGGCAGAGTGGTTAGGGGCGATCAGGCAGGCAGGCAGAGGCATTTAGGGGCAATCAGGCAGGCAGGCAGAGAGGTTAGGGATGATCAGGCAGGCAGGCAAAGGGGTTAGGGGCAATCAGGCAGGCAGGCAGAGTGGTTAGGGGCGATCAGGCAGGCAAGCAGGTGAGCAGTTAGGAGCCAGCGGTCCCAGATTGCGAGAGGGATGTCTGACTGCCAGTTTAGGCCCGATTCCACAGGGATCAGGCCAAAACTGGCAGTTGGACATCCCCCAAGGGGTCCCCGATTGGAGAGGGTGCAGGCTGGGCTGAGGGAACCCTCCCATGCACAAATTTTGTGCACTGGGCCTCTAGTTTCAAATAAATGGGTATTCTCCCCTGCCAAGCAGCCTATCACAGGGCCTTGAGTTTCAACTCTGTCCCACGTGGTATATGCCCTCCTGTTGCACAAAAGTAGGTGCATCACTGCTATGGCTCAGTGTGTCCTCAATTCTCCAACTCCACTCCCTTCCCCATCCAGCCACCATAATTGCTCCATAAGTGACATTTGCAGTCACCTCAAGGCCTGAGGAATGCCAAAGCTTGCTGAGCAGTACTGTTTGCAAAACCCTGGGCTCTGGGGGCCAATTTCCCCTGAGCCTCGGTTCCTGCTCCCCCTGCAAGCCTATGCATGGCGCCTCTGTGGCCAGGCTGACCCTCTCGAGGGACCGCCCCCACTGCCTGCCCCAACGGAGGCAGCGCCACCCTTGAGGTGGTACAACTTCCCGGGACGCCCCAACGTCTCTTCTCGCCCCCCTCCGGTTGCTTGGAAATTTGCACTGGACAGTGACGTCACACAGGGAGGCGGGTCCTCACTGGCCCGCACACCAATGGCGCGGCGGCCGCCAGCCTCTTCTTTTCCAGTGATTGGTGTCTCGGGCCCCTCCGCTCCACCCCAGCCCGCCATGGCGTCAGGCGCCGTAGCACCGGGGAGGTGGTTCCCACTTTAAGAAGTGAAGTTTTTCACCCCCTCCCCCTCCCTGCCCACCTCCTGCAGCCTCCCGCGGCCGTGGAGCTGGCGGATGGAGCTGCGCTGCGGCGGCATGGGGAGCCAGACTGTGGGGCGCAGGATGGATGGGGACTGCCGAGATGGCGGCGGCGGCGGCGGCAGCAAGGACGCCGGGTCGGAGGACTATGAGAACCTGCCGACCAGCGCCTCCTTATCCACCCACATGACAGCCGGAGCGATGGCTGGGATCATGGAGCACATGGTCATGTACCCGGTAGACTCAGTGAAGGTGAGGCGCGAGGAGACTTGAGGGACGAGCGAGCAGAGGAGAGAGCGCGCGTGCGTGCGGGGTCCCCGGGGGAGGCGATCGGGGCAGCTTTGCACAGTCTCCACGCCTGCCCACGCCATCCGAGGGTGTGAGAGTCCTGGCTCATCGCGGCTCCCGCCGGCGCGCCGGGTGTCCGAGGCGCAGCGAGAGGAGAGCGCCGCCCGCGCGAGGTGCCCCGGGCTGCCCACACGTGCGCCGTTTCCGAGGGAGCTGGCCGCCGGGGAGCGCTCTCCACGCTCGCGCCTAGAAACGTGTCTCCCGACGGGCCGCGTGCCTTCCTGTCCCCGGCGTGTGGTTTCTGCTTCCCGGGTGTTCTGGGGATCTTGGGAGTGACAGGGGGAAGTTCTCTTGGATCTTGGCGGCTCTCTTGGGGGTGCCGGTTCGGCGGTGCCCTGTTGATCCCCTTTCCTTAGTGTTTCTGCTCCTCTTCCCCTGGAGTTTGGGCGGCGGAGCAGCGGGGAGGCAATGAGACCTGCAGTGACATTTGCCTTCTCGTTTTGTATCAGGGAGGCCGGCAGGTGGGGAGAGAGTGTGCTACGCAGCCCTTAACTGTGGGTTGTGTAATAGGCACCCCAGGTAGTTTTTAATGCGTTTCTGTAAGGAGGCAGCTTTAGCCAGGCAGACCGAGAGCTGCTGTCAGTTTGTTCAGGACACTGCATGCGCAGGGAAGTAATGCTACTACTGACACATTGCATTTGTGCAGGCATAACTCATCCAATTCATACAGCAACCCTGGCGATGAATGGATGAAGAAACTGAGGCACAGAGGGGTGAACTGATTAACTTGCCCACTTTTATCCTCTGATTCCAGCCCCACTGTGTTTTGGAAGATTGGGGGCCTCTCTCGGTGGCTGTTACCTTGAATGGCAGGCCCACAGAGGTCCCCCTCATCCCCCTTCCCGGTAGCTGTATCTTATTGCTGATGCTGGCCCCACGTGAGCCGTGTGAAGGCCAGAATGTCTAACTCAGAGGGTTTCCCTGCCCTGGGCAGCTCTCAGAGCTGGCAGTCAGTGGCTGGAGAGGCACAGGTCCAGTGAGAGATGGCGTGGGTATTCATGGTAAGGTGAGAGTCTGTGCCATTGGGCTGAGCCATCACCGTTCTGTCCCTTCAGTGTCCCCGCGGGGAATTACAGGAATGGTCCTTGCCTGCCAGGGTAATGGAGGGGGTTGGGGGTTGGGGTGGGTCTTATCTCTTAGGTTTACAGAGCTCCTCCAGGAAATACCCTGGACAGATACCAGGTGGCATTTGTAGAGGAAAGAATCCCTCCCATGTAATAAAATTCCCCATATTTGAAGCTGTAGTCTCAAGTGCCTTGGACAGAGTGTAGGGAAGGTTAGGAGCAGGGAGATGTCATCTGAGCAGACACCAGACCCACTGGGTCGGGGAGATGAATGTGGCAGCGAGGGGCCATGCCACTTCGCAGGCCCTGGCCTCTGGGCTCAGAGTTTGGTTCAGAGCATCATTTTAGCTCACCTTTAGGATTAGTGAAAATCAGTCATGCCTTTTGAGCTTCCTTGGACCCTGGAAAGAGGCATCCGTGTTTAGTTTCCACCCTACCCCTCCTCCTGCCCCTTACAGGCCGGTATTTTGTGTAACTTTCTGTGGCGGTTTTCGCCAGTGGACGGGTTAATATAGCGTGTGAAGCAGGAGCTGGTTTGGCTGTCACCGTATGGGGCTTGACTGTAAAATGAAGGCCTGGGTCCGCTAATGAGTAAGGTCTCCTGTGTTCTGGGACTCTAACTCTGACCCTGAATAAATGACCCCTAGGGGTGCTTCTGTTCCTGAGCATGCAGGTTTGGTTTTAAAGCACCTCTCATTTTTTTGGCTACATTTTTGGAAGGGGTAGCCAGGCTTATTCTTTTCTGAGAAGAGGCACAGAGAGAGTTAAGTGTGTGAGCCCCTTTGCAGGACCCCAGCGAGGCTGCGCAGAGCGCCAGGGTTGGCCGAGATCAGCCCTGTTGTCTGTGCCGACCATGAGTGATCAGGGCCTCTCCACGCTTCAGTCATGGCAAAGCTTCCCTTGGAGAGACCTTGACCGTGTTTTTAAATATTTTGGATAATGGCGACTGTGAGTAATTGAGTCAGGAGCCCTGGGTTGGATTTCAAGCCCTGCCCCGAACTTGCTTCATGCCTTAGGCGCTGTTCTGTCTCTTAGTTTTGTCACTCGTAAATAAAATGGGGGCTGTGGACCAGTTCAGGATTTCTCCCCATTTTGAACCTTATCCCCCTCTCTATAAACACAGAACACCCACTGTCCTCTTTGATGTTACTTGAAATTTCAGATAACTATGTCAACTGAAGCCACATCAGCGTAAATTGCATCCTGGAAGAAAACTTGTTTATTTCTAAGGCATTTTCTTTGATTTTTCGCTTTGATGATGTGAAGTTAAATGAGTGGTGGGTGGGTCTGCTTGTTTTCAATGTTTCTGTCCTGCATAGTGTGGACTGGAGAGCTCAAGCACACTGCTTGGTTTTATGGTTAGAGGTGCAGAAAGCTAGCCTCGCTGATGCTTAAAATTATAATATTCAGTACTATTTCCCATCCCACCCCTGTGTTTTTTTAAACTTTGGGCGGTGACCCATTAGCAGGATCAACATTTTAAAAATGACAGATGGGTGAGAGTACAGGGTATAAGCATGCATGGCATGCCCTAAGGAAGTGTTGCTCCATGAAACTCTGGTGTGTGTGTGTGTGTGTGTGTGTGTGTGTGTGTGTGTGCGCGCGCCTGAGTGGCTGTGTAAAGTGCTCTTTAGGCTGGGGGTTATGGCCAAAATTGAGAGACCCTCAATCCGATGATCACTAATCCCTCGAGCTCCGGCTGGCATCAGCCTGTGATGACTAAATGGGTGTTGGACGACCTTCGGCAACTTTTCTGCCCCTTCTGTGTCCGTCTCCTAGTTTCAGGGCAGTGGGATGTGAGTGTTCACTCATCTGCGAAGGGCCAGGCTCCCGGGACTCGCGGCTGCCTGTTTTCTCCTGTCAGCTCTGAGTCCCCGCAGGGGCACGAGGGAGGGCGCGTGGCCCCTCCACTCCCCTAGGGCTTCGGGCTTCTCCACATGGTTATTAGCAAGTACTTGCTCCTCTCCACCGGGGGTTTGCCGCAGGTCTTCCATGACCTTCTTCCTGGTGCTCCAAAGGGGCAAGTGCCCAAGTGGCAAGTAGCGAGGGCGCCTAGCCCAGCACTTGGGGTGGATGTGAGAACCCCTGGTCGGGAGTGCTCATGACTGTGGGGAGAATGCCAGGAGGGTGGAGGAGGAAATTCCAACCAGATTAGGCACACCACTTGTAGACCACGCTGCGTCCCCGTGGTGGGGAAAGCAGGGGTGAGAGGAAACAGGAAAGATTTGAAGCGAGGGAACTTCCGCTGACCCCTTCACAGCCCTTCTCTTGCTTTGCTTGTCAGGGAAACCGCTGCCCTGAACTCTGCTAGGAAGAGCCTTCCTTCCCAGCCAGGGCGCATATGGGTGGGGGACAGTGTTCTTTCCAGGGGCTGTGGGTGCTGAATCATTTGGAAGCCTTGGGTTGGTCTGGGTGGAGAGGAGAGGGCTAGTAGCCGGCCCTGCCCAGCTCGGAGCAGCACTGAGCCAGGCAGGTGCCAGGATGGCCCAGCATCCCTCAGCTTCCCAGTCTGCTCCTCGTGGTCCGAGCAGTGAGGTTGGCTGGTAGGAAGGGTGCTCAGGTTGGTGAAGGCAGCTGCCAGAGTCCCCTCCCACCCACTGCATTGCTTCCCAAACAAAGTACAGTGTGGTGGATGCCCTTGAACTTCAAAAGGGTGTGCGATCCCAGACTGCTGTAGTTCTTGCAATAAAATTATAGTGATTTTTCTGTCTCTCTTCCCCAGCCTTGTCTTCTTCAGATCCCTCCCCTCCTTTTCTGTCCTTCAGTGGGAGGTGCTTTTCTAAAAGGTGGATGTAGGAGGGGCAGGGAGTCAGAAAAGGAGCGTTCTTGAACTTTTGTCTTAGTCTTTGTGTCATGAACTCGCAGGCTGCAGGCTGGTGCCCAGTGTGGCACCTAAGCCCTACAGGCCTGCTGCTGAAGTAGTGGGGGTGGGGATCTTACCCAGTCCCAGCGTCAGCACTTGGCCCCATAGGTCACTTTCCTGCCTGCTGCTGGCTCCCTCTGCCTGGAAATGGGGGAGGGGGAGGCTGGGGCAGAGGGCTTGGAGGGAAGCCCCTAGCATTTCAGTGGGCAGCAAACGTGGTCTCCGGTGACTTCAGCTCATCCATGGGGAGAGGCACTTGGGTTTAATGGGGGGATTTAAGTGACTGCGACCACGCCAGGGTGTGCATGTGGATGTTGGGGGTTGTCACGAGGAAGGGAGAGTGGTGCTCTGTGTATGTACTTCCCATCCCTTTCCTGGTTTCCACTTGGGCACATATTAGCCACCTGTGGCCCTCTCATTCACTCATTGCTCTTGGGAGCAGCGACGGGTCTCAGGACTTCAGTCCCACTTCCCCTTTGGGACAGGCTTGGGCTCTGGGCCCCCTTCCAACTTTAGGCGGGCTGCCTTTCCCTGACCCACTGGGTGAACGGGCTGGCTTGTGTTGAATGAAGGCTGTGAATGTTTTTGAACCCTAGCATGGCCTGGGTCTTTTCCTAGTACCCAACCTTTCCCTCTCAGAGACTTTCTGCGTGTGTGTTCTGCATCCTCCGCCAGTTGTCTGGTCCCGTGGGTGCTGACCACAGACGTGTTTGCTGGAGCACTCCAGGTGACTGGGGAGCCCTGCTCCTCCCACAGCCTGCCTGCCCGCCCCTCCCCACCTCCAGCTTGAATGCTCACAGGGGACATTTTTCCTAGGAGGGGTGCAGCTAATCACGTTCTCCTTGTTTAACTGTAATCCTTCCCTCTAGCACCTTCTGAGCTGAGATTTCTCACCCTCAGAGAACTGTCTTGGGACCCAGTCTTTGACTTCCTGGTCGGGCGGGACATTGAGCTTTCCTGAGATCTGATTCCCTTCCCTGTAAAATGCAGGTGCTCGTTTTCTTCCTGCTTTCTCTCCCCGGATCCAAGGCGCCCTTGCTTCCTTCTTCCTTTGTTTTCCACTGTACCTGTGGGAGGTCCTGTGACCAGCTCCCTTCCCTCTACGCTGAGTGGTCCTTCCGTCTCCCTGTCCTGATAGAAATCCAAGTAAAGGTGGTTCCCATCAACTCAAACCCAGGTACCTTCGGGTCTCGGACGGGGGTGGGGTCACTTCTCTCCTGTGCACCTCTCCTTCCCCTTGGAGGCTCCTGCCATCCACTTTCACCAGCATCAGCCACTCTTCTCTCTCTGGTCATCTACTCCCCTGAGACTCCAGCCGGCTTTCTCATGCTGAGTGGCAGGATAGTAGAATGATTAGAGCATGGCCCCTGAGTCAGACTGCTTGGACCGGGACCCCAGTTCCCACTTAGGTTTCTTCACCTCTCTGTGCCCAGTTTTCCCATCTGTGAAAAGGGGAAAAGATGGTACTGCTGTCCCAGGGTGGCTGTGAGGGTCACGTCCTTACAGCCCTTAGAACAGTGCCTACTGAGTGATGATTGCTCTCCAGGCGTCATTGTCATCTTCATCATCTGCATTGTCACCTTCGTGACAATGTGCAGTCACTCTTCCTCATTCTCTGCGGACGTTGGTGTTGGCTCACAGACTGCTTCTCCACAAATCCCGTCCTCGCCCTGAGAACATGTCCTCTTGTTCACCACCTGACTACCATTCAAATCCCTCTGTTCTTGACACCCCTCAGGTTGATGGTCTTTACCTCCTGGGGCCTGGCCCTAATTCAGAACCTTCCACCCCTGGAATCCTAAATTGGGACATCTCATAGGCTGGCCATAACGCTCTCACGGTCATGCTAGGTCTTCCCCTCTCATCCTGTCCTGTCCTCATCGGGCCTGGGCCCTGGCCCATCACTGCTGCCACTGGACCTTCAGTTTCTTTGTCTTTGGTTCTTCTAACACTGGCCTGCCCTGACTGGCCGGTCCTGGACAGACTGTCCAGCTACTGGGCGGTGAGCCCCTCAGGAGAAAGCCATGGCCACAGTGACTCTCCGTGTGCCCATGCCGTTGGGCCCGCGGCCTGTCCTTCCAAGTGTGTGGTCAGCCTACTTCCGTCCTCCCCGGCAGCTGCTTCAGACCAGGCTCTGCTCGGTAAGCGGCCCCCACCCCTCCACTTTTTCAGCCTCTGCCTAGCATCTTGCTTCCTAGTTCCTAGAGGAACCAGGACCGCAATCAAAGTCACCTTCCTGTCACTGCCTTCCAACTCGCCCTCTGTCCCCTGTCCCTCCTCCGTAAGGTAAAGAGGGTCCTTTCTTCCTCTTGGGTGACTCAGAGGGGGCAGGGCAGGGCGCTGTGTGGGAACCACCCTCACACCTGGAATTGAATCCTGGCTACACACCTGGGGCACCCTGCTTGACCTCTCTAAGCTCAGCTTTCTTGTGTGCAGAGCGGGACATGAACACCAACACCTGCCTTCCAGGGCTGGTGGAAGGGTTGCATGCGGCAGCATGCAGAGCTCTCGCTGCAGTGTCCGGAGCCTGCGTTCTCAGTGGAGGGCCACGGCGTAGTTATTTTGGTCATCTCTCTCTTGAGTAACCCAGTTCCAGTATCTTCATCTTTCCCCCCATTGGTTCCTTCTTGAAATCATTTACCTAGGTCCAAGCCTGTCCCACGATAAATTCACCAACAAACCATAGACATCGTACCTTAACCCCAGGGGCCCCAAGTACCACCCTCTTTCTTCCTGGAAACAGGCAAACTCTTGTTGCTCTTTTTTTTTTTCTTCTTTCTCCTGAAAGTAATAGATGTTTTAAAGGATCATTGACACTTGGTCTCTACTCCCTTACTTTGTCACCCCCTCCCAGGTCACTGGCTTTTGTGCCCCCCACTCCACTGAAACCTCAGGAGGCCGCTAGCGATCCCTGGGATTGCTGCCAGCCCCTGCTGCAGCCATCTCTCTGTGAGGGGGGCCTCGTGACCCTGTGACCCCTGAGCTCTTGGTACCCCCTTTGGGTCTGGCTACCGCTGGCCCCTGTGCCGCCATTGGTCTTCTGCAGAATGCTGCCCTCCACTCTCTTTTCTCCCCCCAGGACACGTCTCAGTTTGCGCCTGGGTCCTGATAACTCGCAGATCCGTGTCTGTGGTCCAGTGTCTCCAGGAGCTGGGTATCCAGTTGCCTCTCAGACATGTCCGCTTGGCTGCCTCATGGGCCCCTCGGCCTCGGCGTGTCCAGTGTGGACACTCTGACCTCCTCTCGGCCCAGGCCCGTCTCAGGAACTTGGTGTTCCTCTTCATTTTCTCTCTGCCCCTGCCCCCTTCCTTCTCCCCACCACAGGCTTCCTAGACCTGGTCATTCCTGCATCCTGTAACACCTCTTCAGTTTGTTGTCATCTCCCTGTCCCCACTGCTATGACCTCGGTTCAGGGGACACTGTGGTCTCCTTTTCATTGACAACTTCCCATTGAGTCCACCTGCCCCTCACCCACACTTCCCTAGGGTCTGGCCCTGCTTTTATATTCTCCACAGAATTTATTACCTTCTAAAATATGGTACCATTTACATATATATATATATATATATTTAAAAATATATATTTTATTTTTTACAGAGAGGAAGGGGGGAGGGATAGAGTGTTAGAAACATTGATGAGAGAGAAACATCCATCAGCTGCCTCCTGCACACTCCCTACTGGGTATGTGCCTACAACTAAGGTACATGCCCTTGACCAGAATCGAACCTGGTACCCTTGAGTCTGCAGGCCGATGCTCTATCCACTGAGCCAAACCAGTTAGGGCACAATTTACTTATATTTATTATTGATATTGCTTATGTACTTGATTGATATTTATGTTATTTACATGTTTTATTTATATCTGTCATATTATTTATATTGTTTATGGTCTGTCTCCCCTCATTCACATGTGAGCTCTCCGTGGGCAGGAATTTTGTGCTCTCTTGTTTTCATTGCCGGAAACAGGAGCAGGCACATAGTAAGTTGCGCAGTGAAGTGTTTGTATACTGAGTTACCACAGATCCTCCGTAGCCAGCCCTGCTCACTCCCACCTCGCAGCCCTCCAGCTTCCCGAGGCCTGCAGTTTTCTCTTCTTAAACAGGGTAGAGCAGTGATTTTCAACTGGTGTGTGCAGGAATTTTTAAAACATGCACTACCTGACTGTTTAGCTGGGACACTGATCTCTTTTCCCTTAGATTGTCAGGTAAAAAAAAAAAATGACAACAGCCAATACAACAATAGCTGTCAGGTATGAATGAATCAAAATTATACCTATTTTTTTTGTCAGATTGGCAAAAACCATTATTTTTTGATGTGCTGCAGAACTTTAGTAATTAGTTTATATGTGCCAGAGATGAAAAAGGTTGAACATTTCTGGGGTAGATTAACAATGTCCATCCTGCCCACTTACTGCATCTAGAGAAAAATGAACAAACCTTTCTTCTGTTTAAAAAGTATAAGGACCTGGCCCATGTGGCTCAGTGGTTGAGCGTCGACCTATGAACCAGGAGGTTACAGTTTGATTCCTCATCAGGGCGCATGCCTGGGTTGCAGGCTCCATCCCCAGTACAGGGTTTGCAGGAGGTGGCCGATCATTGATTGTTTCGCATCATTGATGTTTCCATCTCTCTCTCCCTCTCCCTTCCTTGCTGAAGTCAATAAAAATATATGTTGAAATAAAAGTATAAGGCTCTGTGTAGGTGCCAGTTCATGGTGTTTATTACCAAACTGGGATTCTGCTCGAGGAAAATCCAGGCCCTTTCTCAGGGTGTAGCAGAGCCTGGGATGGGGGGCCATGGAGCAACTCCATGTCTGCAGTTCACAGCGGGTGGGGTCCCCCCTAATATCCCCCTAGCTGTCCCTGTTGCCTTCGTAATAAAACCTGAACTACCTCACGTGGTGCTCACAGAGACCCATATACACCCCTACACACACATACACAGCTTGTCCACCAGAGCGAGACACAGGTATCTGTGGGTGGTGGGTGAATGAGTGAAGATGCTGTTGTTTTCAAGGGATGTGAAGAAGAGAGCTGTTAAAACTGCTATTAAACAGATGCTCCCTTTTATTTTGTTTGTGTTGTTTTTGTTGATTTCATAAGGTGTCTTGGCCACAAAAATACTTTCTCTGCTCTTTCGTTTGTCCTGCAAGTCACAGTTACATCCCAGTGAGACTGTGGGTTCACCTGGCCACCCACTTCATTCATCCACACGTGCCGGGGCCCCTCCCTGCAGGCTCTGTGCTAGACACCAGGCAACAAAGATAAGTCCCTGTTCCCAGAGCGTGCTGCTCCCTATAATTAGATCCTTTAAAGCAGTGGCTCTCAACCTTTCTAATGCCGCGGCCCTTTAATACAGTTCCTCATGTTGTGGTGACCCCCAACCATAAAATTATTTTCGTTGCTACTTCATAACTGTAATTTTGCTACTGTTATGAATCGTGATGTAAATATCTGTGTTTTCCAATGGTCTTAGGCGACCCTGCTAGCGGTTCTCAACCTGTGAGTCGCGACCCACAGGTTGAGAACCGCTGCTGTAGAGCCTAAGACCATTGGAAAACACAGATATTTACATCACGATTCACAACAGTAGCAAAATTACAGTTATGAAGTAGCAACGAAAATAACTTTATGGTTGGGGGTCACCACAACATGAGGAACTGTATTAAAGGGTCGCGGCATTAAAAAGGTTGAGAACCACTGCTTTAAAGAGAAGATTGGCCCAACTTGATCTTTACTTTCAAATGGACACAAGGTCTGGGGTGCCTGGACTCGGGGGTGCTCAGGCTGCCTTCTTGAAGGTCTGTAGCCTGTCGGGAGCATCCCTCCGGGCTTCTCTGCCGGCCACTCTGGAGCTGGCTCCTTGCCCTGTAACGAACAGTGACCCTCAGTTGTACACCCTCCCTGCCCCCACCGTTCCTCACTCCTGAGGTTGTTAGTCATTCTGGAAGCCACAATTGGCTCATAGAAGACAGCTTTGAAAACATTCCCTATCCTACCAGTAATCCCAGACAAGTGGGAAGGGCCGTTGTCTGGTTACTGCAAGGTGTTATGGTCGCACATTCATGCTTCCTCTCCGAAGAGAAAACAGAACATGTTGAAATTGAGAGAAATCCCAGCAGATTGTTGCATAACAGGTTTAGGGAACGTCTGGCCATCATGGGTCCAGTTGGGGGGCTGCAGCTTCTTGTCACTGAGAGGACTCCTCTGGGGCCGCCAGCCTCTGGATCCATTGGACACATTCAGTGGGTGACTCAGAAGCTGTGGTACCCTGCAGTCTGGCTGGCTAAAGCCCCTGACCTGATCGCTCATTGTAGTCACAGCTTTTGCACCCTGGCATGGCCGCAAGGCTACATTGGAGATGCTCCTGTGGGCAGGGGCAGGGGAAGGGTGTGTGAGTATTGGGCTGGTGCTGGTGTGGAGGCCTGTAGAAAGGGCTCCAAATGGGGGGATGGGGAGAAAGCCCATGAATTTTAAGTCCAAGTTCCACTATTAACCAGTTTTGAATCCTTGGCCGAGTTAGTTCTCTGGGCTGCTGTCTCCTAGAATAACATCATTTGTTTACCTACTTGTTGAGAAGCTCAGGTGGGATCACATATGTGGGTGGCTTTTGTGAACCTTAACATGCCCAGCTAATGACCGATTGTATCAGAGACATTATGCTTATCTATATATATAAAAGCCTAAGCGACCGTTCGACCGGTAGCTATGACGCACACTGACTACCCGGCATAGAAACATGGAACAGACTGATGAATCTCAGAGGGAAGCGGGAGGGGGCAGGGTGGGAAGAGTTTAACCAAAGATTTTATATGCATACTAGAGGCCCGGTGCCCTGTGGGGATTGGGCCGAAACTGGCAGTCCGACTACCCTGAGGGGTCCCGATTGCAAGGGGGCACAGGCCAGGTGGAGGGACCCCACCGGTGCACAAATCCATGCATCGGGCCTCTAATCAATTAAGAAAAGGACAGCTCAGGTTAGCAGCCTCAAATGCTGGGGCCAGACTGCCTGGAGTGGCACCTGGTCAAGTTACTGAAACCTCTCTGTGCCTTATTTTTCTCATCTGTGAAATAGGGATAATAATAGTACCCACCTGTTGCTATGGGAATTAATTATGACACGCCTAGGATGTTAAGAATAGTGGCAGATACATGGTAAGCACTCAAGTAATATTAGCTTCTATCATTTCTAAAAGTCATATTACTTGAATGCCTGGGTTTGCTTCTATGTTGCTGTTGCAATTGTATATTGCAATATTTTTGTATTGTTTCAACCTATACTGTCATTCGATCCTCTTAGTTCTCCTTTGCAGGTGGGAAAAGGCATGTATTGTGCCTCATTTCATAGATGAGAAAACTGAGCTTCAGCATAATAACATACGTTGGAATTCAGGCCTCTTTCTGCTATCCCAGTGCTGAAGGGGGAGAATCGAGGAAGGGAATTAGGTGGGAGCACGCGAGTGAGGTGCTGGGGTGCCAAGTCAGATATTAATGACGGTAGAGCCCTTGATCTGGGTTCTGAGAGAGAAGAGAATGGGGCCCCCAGCTGCATTCTTGAGAGGGAGGATCTGGAGTGGAGGGAGTGCCAGCAGGAAATCAGAGTAGGGCATGGAGCTAGGGCTCTAACATATAGGTAGGAGTTTCTTGGTCAGATACTCCACTGTTGAGGGCAAATGCATGATGACAAACAGTTATTGCCACAGGCTGTTTTTGGCCTTGTCTGGCTTCTTTGCAGTTGCACCTTCTCAGTTTGTCAGGGGTCAAAATTGGACTCAACATAGTGATGTGAGTTTGGACTGGCCTGAGGATTCCTTTCCAGATCACAGCGTAGAAATGACCTTTTGGGAAGAGCACTACTAAATCGAGTTCTGTGGACTGTTAGGGCTGCAATTTTCTCTTCTTAAATAGGGAAGAGTAACAGTGCCTGTCTTGCCCACCTTTCAGGGCCACTTACTGAGTCCAGGAAGAAATTGCAACCAGGTTTGTGGTGAACACAGTTTAAAAATTATAAAGCTCCCTGTAGGTGCCAGGTCATGGTATTTATTATCCAAGTGGATCCTGTTAAAGGGGTGAGGTTAGCTCCTTGGAATGGAAAATACAGGCTCCCATCCCAGGGAGACTGTAGGCTTCACTGCAGCTGCGTGGCCTCGGGCGCTTCACCTCTCTCCTTACACGGCGTCTCCCATCTGTTGGGTAAAGACCAGGGTGGCCGTCTGCTGCCGCCTCTTCAGCTGGGTGACGAGCAAGAGCCAATTATACTGCGAGCGTGCTCAGAAAGGCATTGAAAATTGATCACGTTGGCCCGGCGGTGGGAGGAGCTGCCTACAGCCACTGTGATGAAGGCTAGTGAAGGACCAGGCTACCCTCACGGAGGACAGCAGTGTGCCCAGGGCAGTTAGGCCCAGTCACCTCTGTAGGGTTATTATTTCAAATGTGCACTTTTACCGTATAAATGAGTCTGCCCTTTTGAGTGTCAGGCAGATGAGGCTGGGGACATTCCCACCGTGGTCCCTCCCGTCTCGTCTCTGTTTTCCTTGTTTGCTCGTGATGCTGACACAGTGAAGTAAGAGGGGAAGGAGGTAGGACACAGATGCCTTTGTCTTGGGGTCCCCTGGTCCTCCTTTCCTTATGCTGCCCACATGGAGGGTTTTTTTTTTTTTGTGTGTTTTTTTTTTTTTTTGCTGGCCTCTGGCCTTGGCCGGGCCTGGCAGCGGGCAAGGAAGGTACAGGGAGGGTGTGGCAGCCTGCGGGGCCAGCCAGACTCACGGGGGCCGGGCACACACTGGCACTGCCTGTGACTCTCGGTGCTCCCTCCTCTGCAAGAGAGGATGTCCCACGGGTGACCCAGGGCTGGCGGAAGCCGGATTAAAGGAGCCGTGGCTGGCTGGTGATCAGATCCGAGAAGTCGGGCTGGAAGGAAGGGGAGGCCTCTGCAGGACGGAAGGTGCCCATGTTTGTGCAAGTGTGTGAGCGGGGAGGGCGGGCCCAGGGTGCGTGCACTGAAGAACCACGACGGTCTTTCCTTAGCCACCGTCTCCACGGCTGGTTTGCTAGATCTTGGCTTGTGTTAGCCTGGTTCACAGACATGTCTCCACTGAGGCCGAGAGGAAAGGTATTTGCAAAAATTGCAACCTGAGCCCTGGTCTTCATTGAATGACTCAGTTAATCAGGGAGTGGGGTTCAGTGGGTATGTGACCACATGTACTGGGCAGGAGGGAGCCAGGAGGGCGACGCCTCTGAGGTCTCGCCTGTCCTCAGCGAACTGAACCGCATAGGACGGAGTCCAGGAAGGGCCCACTTCACTGTCCAGATTCAGACTGAAGGAGATGTCGATGTTCGTCCAAAGCCGTGTGACCCTCTCTCTTCTCCTGAGTGTCACGGCCTGTCCCCAAGGTCCCTGGCTGTCGGTAGGGTAACTGCACTGCCCCTGACAGTCTGATTTTTGGGGTTCTGCCCTGAGCCGCAGAATCAGCTGAGAAAGATTTTGTGGTTTGGGGTCACCACACCGGGGCCTCCAGGTGGGACCTGCCCTCCTTTTCTGAAATTTTTTCTTCCAGCCGATCTGAAGTTTTCATTTCCTGTTTGGCCACCAAACAACTATCTGGTGGCATCGAGGGAAGCCCACCCCGTCCCTGGGTGGGAACTGTCACTGGTAGCCGAAGGCCAGAGGAGGGTGGGAGGAGAGCTGTGATGTCAGAGGCCTTTCTGCTCATAAATCATTCTTAATTAAAGGGTGACATCAGTGGCTCATGCCAGCGGAGCAGCTGCCAGCTAAGTGGCTAAAAAAATTAAATGCAGCCATGTGACCTGTGGGGGTTTAGGTATTGCCTGGTGACCTTTAGCAGCCCACGTCACAGGTTACAGGTTGAGGAGAGAGACTTGACGGGAAGTGTAGGTGACAGAGCTGGCTCTGGAGCGCACACAGCACTGTTCTGGACACTCGGGTTTGTGTGTCATTCCTTGTCACTTTTTAAAAAATACATATTTTATTTTTTACAGAGAGGAAGGGAGAGGGATAGAGGGTTAGGAAACATCGATGAGAGGGAAACATCCATCAGCTGCCTCCTGCACACTCCCTACTTGGTGCCCGCAACCAAGGTATATGCCCTTGACCGGAATCGAACCTGGGACCTTTCAGTCCGCAGGCCGATACTCTATCCACCGAGCCAAACCGGGTAGGGCCCTTGTCACTTTTTAAAGGAATGTGCAGCTGAGCGTTTTCCCCGCCTTCTCTTTCCTTTTCCCCCTCTCTCTCTGGTGGCGCCTCCTATAAGATGCAGAACTTCGGCTCCCTGGGCTTGTCCATGTCTCCGCTGATTCTGATCAAGGGCCTGAAACTGGGCCCTAAGATTTTTCTCCCGGTGTCTGTGTCCGACCAGGGATTGGACAGATGCTCCTGGATCTGGCAGCTTCTGGAAGCTGAATCCTGTTTCTCCAAACAGCCAGCCTGGTGACCTGGGCGAGAGCCCGTAACCCCAAGGCCAGCCCTCCGTTTCTGTGCCGGTGGATTCCCTTGGCACAGGCGGTCTTTGTTACTGAGTCTGTTTGCTGGGTGTCCCAGGAGGACATGTGTGGGCCTTTTTCAGTGACATTAGACAATGCTGAGCTGTTACCCAGACAAAACAGAGGACAAACAAAGATTTGGTCGGGTTTAAGTTACGCCACAGAACACGCCCTGCAGGGGGGAGGGGCTGTCCGTGAAAGGGTGGAAAACGTAACGTGTATGTGAGACTGGAGAGCTCTCTTTTTTTTAAAAAAAATACATATTTTATTGATTTTTTACCGAGAGGAAGGGAGAGGGATAGAGAGTTAGAAACATCGATGAGAGAGAAACATCGGGCAGCTGCCTCCTGCACACTCCCTACTGGGGATGTGCCCGCAACCAAGGTACATGCCCTTGACCGGAATCGAACCTGGGACCCTTTAGTCCGCAGGCTGACGCTCTATCTGCTGAGCCAAACCGGTTAGGGCAGGGAGAGCTCTCTTGTAGTGTAATTGGGTTTGAATTTTTTACCCCCTTGTGTTTTGGCTTGTCAATCACTGAATTAATGTACATTATTTATTACACAGGCCAGGAAGGGTGATGCATGATACGAGCTTACTTTGAAAATGACTGAAGATTTCTAGTTAGCCTTTAGAGCTTCGAGAATATCAGCTTCAGAAATGACTTTTTATTGTAAAAACAATATAATAACAACTGGGAATATATCGACAAGTTGAAATGACTCTTAGCTCCTTCTTTGCTTCAAAAAAAACCCTACCAACTTTCAAGTTTTGAAAGAAGGCAGAGAAGACGTTGAAACCGCCGTTTGTCGTGATGGGGTGCCAGTTGGTTCAGTTTTCAGTGGCCGCCGGGCCCATTTATCCTTGGAATCAGGGTCCTTCCTGCCAAACACTTCTGAGAGCCGGCTGGCCGGAGGCTTTCCCTGAGCCTGGGAAAGAGTTGTTTTAATCAACTTCCCTAGCGTCAGAAAATGCCTTTTGCATTTTCTGGTCATCCAGTTGTAAGAAAGCTTCTGAAATTCCCCTTCAGGTCCCAAAACCTCAAAGTTGCCACAGACCTGGGCCTTTATTGCCAGATCTGTGCTCTCTGGGCAGCCGGAGTTGGAGGACAGGGAGAAAGAAGCTTTGTCAGCCCCGAAATGGCCACGCCGCGTGTTCCCGGGTGAGGAGGGCAGGGAGTGAAACTGGCAGGAGCAAGGTCAGAGCGGGTTCTTTCCGTGTGTACCCATACATAACATTTGTATTGGCATTTAAGGGCGCATTATAATTAGGTTGAGGCAACCAGAGGCCTGCCAGCTGAGTGCCCCGGGATACGCGTCGTTTGTGAGTCTCAGTTTCTTCATCTGTAGAATGGCAAGAGTGAGTGGTCTCCCGGGAAGTTCCCAGTTCCAAAATTTCCACTCCTTATTTTCCCACAGGGCAGTGTAACTTTGGTTCAGGAGACGTAATGGAGCCCTTCCAGACATAATTACGACTTTGAATGTATAGTATAGACTTACAAGCATTTTTTTTTTTTTTTTTTGAGGAGGAGGAAGCTAGGAAGATCCCTAGAATTCTACCCAGGGCTGAGGAGCAGGGAGAGGACCCAGCTGCCGGTATACCATCTGGGGGCCCTACACCCTAAATGCCTGCCTAGAAGTTACAGTGTGTTTAGTTTTTTGAAACCTCCAACTACAGCACTTAAGGACTGCACTCCATTCATTCAGGCAATTCCAGAAGTGCTGACTGGCCACAGCCCCACCCTGGGATCGAGGGGAGCCATGGAGCAGATGCTTCTGGAAGGCCGTTTATAGCTCCCTGACTCGGTCCTGACGGGACCTTTTACAAGTTCACTACCAGGAAGCTGAGTCATCGAGCGGGTCGGCGCATGGCTGAGGTCACAGTGTTGCCAGCAGCACAGATGAGGTTAGCCCACAGGCCTGGGCATTGTGGGGTAGTGTTGGGGGGAGTGGAGGCGGGGGGGGGGGGCCGGCTCGCAGCAGCCTCTTCCCCATGGTGACAGGAATGCTACTGCTCCCCACGGTTTAGATTTTGCAGTGGGAACCCTCCTGTTTCATCCACCTCATTTCTTCCCCCCTTCCTTCTCCTCCATTCATGAAACCACGGCAGGCGGGCAGGACCAGGCAGGTGGCACACAGCTCGAAGGACCAGAGTGACCCTTCTGTGCCATGGTGTTCAGGGCTCAGCGTGGGTGCTCATCTCCTGGTACTCGGCAGGCTGCCAGTGACGCCAGCCTTCTCGGGGCCTCTGTCCGTCCCACCTGCCATTGCCTGTGCCTTAGGGAGCCCCTTTTCCCCGTGCTTCACCTGCTGACTTCCCCAGCCTGCAGGTCTCCATTCCAGAGTCACCTCTCCGACCCCTCCCCAAATCTAACCTGTCTGGGTCCCCTGCCTTTGCTCTCTCATAGCACCTTCACCTTCCACTTCGCTTCAGGACGCAAGTGTTTATTTATTTGTATGATTTTTGGCGTACTCTTCCCGCCCCTACTGGTCTAGAGACACTCCTTGAAGGCAAGGACCCCATGCCTGCTCTGCTCATCTGACATTTATGGAGCAGGGAGAACGTTCTGGTAGCACGGACCCTGTTGTACCAACTTGAGGCTGCTGCAGCCCGGCCATTCACGCGCATCCCTGGCACTGGTCTCCTCTTCCTTCTGGAAACCCTGCCTCAGATGGCTGCGCATTACATCGCACATCCGAGCTCTTGTTTCCAGGGCGAAGGTTTGAGTCAGCACGAAATCTCACCCAGGATTGAGGGTTCCTGCCCTTCCCTTTGGCATCCAGTAAAAGTTAAAAATGACTCCCCACAAAGCTCATGAAATAATACCTGCAAATATTTGTGCGGGCAAGTGGATTCCAGAGGCTGAAAGGTAAGTCTCCAAGATGCTTCCTTTTGAGTCTTCCCTCCCCTCTCCCCCCCAGACCCTGAGAACATCAGGCCTGGTGTTTCTGGTATTTTATCATCTTTCCTGTTATTGTCTGGTATGAAAGGTGTGTGAGGAGAGCGGGAGAATGTCCCCTCCAGCTGTGACCTGGCCCCGCCTACATGTAAATTGTCCAGCGTTAAGGAGCGAAGTGAGGAGTGGTGTTTGTGGGAAGTCTGGCTTCGGTAATGTCTGGGAAATTTACCCTGGACACCCACTTAGACCTCCCGTGTTCCCTGAACTCTGGAGCTGGCTCTGAGGGGGCTCATGCCCTTGGGTGGTAGACCCAGAAAATGGGGGGGTGCATCCAACTTTGGAACACGGATCTGCATCAGGTCCGTAGCTGTATGGAGAAGGGACTTGAAGTGCCTGCTTTGTGTATGCCTGTGGGTGAACTTCAGTGCATGTGGACTTGAAGTGCCTGCTCTGTGTATGCCTGTGGGTGAACTTCAGTGCATGTCTGAGTCCTTGACAATTGGAGGGGTGCCTGTTTTCATCCAAGCACAGTGCTGGGGGCTCTGAGACCTCGAATGGAGGCGGCTGTCCTTCCTTTGTGTCTCTCAGACTTTAATGGGAGACAGGCCTGCAGACACGTCACCTGACATAATTATAAGTAGAGGAATGAGCAATAGAAGGCTGGCGACAGGGCTGCTTTGAAAAGTCTTTCTTCCCTGTGGCTAACAGGCTAATAGGGGGGCATGCTTCAGAAGGTGCGGCTTCGGTGAAGGGCGTGGAAGCCGCTCTGGCAGAAGCTGCAGGACCACACTTGACTTGAGAAGCAGCAGCCCATAGGGCCTCTGAGGTGCCCAGCTCCCCGGGCCTGTCCAGGGCGGATCCCAGGGGCGCTGTCGTCCCTAGCACCCAGCTCCTTGGCTCGGGCAGTACAGTGGTACCTTGGAGCCACCGCGTCAGCCCCAAGTCTCTCCCATTTGGCTGGTGTTCGGCAGCTGCCTCCACGCCTGAGAAACTGGAGTACTGGTTCGGGGAAAAGGCCTTTTGGGGTGGTACAGGCCAGTGTGTATCACTGGGGCCAGGGGCCCGTGTGTCTGAAAGGGCAAGGATTCAGAGTGCCTCTTCAGCGTTTCTGCTTTCCGTTAAAGCTTTGCCTTCCCACCGAGAGCCCCTGGGCTGGCCTTCCGGGTGCTTCCTTCCGAGGAAGGCTCTGGAGCCAGGGATACTGCTGCGTCCGGGGATCACACTGCACATTTGGGGCCCCTGGCTGCCTTCACCAAGACAGACAGACAAAAGCCGAGGAGATAAAGGAAACCCGAGGGAGTTATTTGATTGTGGCGGGATTTCAGACTATGAAATGCATGTGGAATAAGCTGTTGATTAGATTTAGGATTAAAAAATCATGATGAAATCCACTGAACATAAAACTTACTGTCTTAGCCTTTTCTAAGCATACAGACCAGTCGTGTTCAGGTACATGCATGCTGTCGTGCAACCGATCTCCAGAACTTTTTTTATCATCTCAAACTGAAACTCTGTGCCCCTTAAACAATAATTCCCTGTCGCCCCCTGCCCCCCAGTCCCTGGCAACCATCATTCTAACTTGCTATGAATTGGACTGTCCTATGTACCTTATGTAAGTGGAATCATACAATTCTTGGCTTTGGGGATAACGTCTGCCTTATTGCATAATGTTCTCAAGGCTTATCTGTGTTGTAGCATGTGTTAGAATTTCCCTCCTTTTTGAGGCTGAATAATAGTCCATTCTACATATATACCACATTTGGAGGAACTCACCCGTGGAGGAACCCTTAGGCTGCTTTCACCTTTTTAAAAAAATATATATGTTATTGATTTTTTACAGAGAGGAAAGGAGAGGGATAGAGAGTTAGAAATATCTATGAGAGAGAAACATCGATCAGCTGCCTCCTGCACGCCCCCTACTGGGGATGTGCCTGCAACCAAGGTACATGCCCTTGACCGGAATCAAACCTGGGACCTTTCAGTCCGCAGGCTGACGCTATCTACTGAGCCAAACCGGTTTCGGCTGCTTTCACCTTTTGACTTTTGTGAATAATACTGCTATGATCATGGGTATACAAGTATCTCTTGGAGTCCCTACTTTCAATTCTTTTGGCTATATACCAAGCAGTGGGATTGCTGGGTCCTATGGGAATTCTGTATTTAATTGTTTTAGGAACCTCCATACTGTTTTCCACAGGGTTGCACCATGTACATTTCCACCGTACAAGGGTTCCAATTTCTGCTGGAATTTTTTTTTTTACGCAGGCGTTTTAAAATTGATGTGTAGTCATGTAGGCCTACCTCTCCCCCCCCCCCCCCAAATAAAACACACCCACAAACTGTTTTTCAAAGGATTCTTTTCTGGTTTCAAAGGTTGAGAATGCTAGAGGTCAAAAAGGACCTTCTTGGAGACAGTCTGTTAACTCCATTTATTTATTCAACAAATATTTACCATTGTCGGAGTTGGGTAAACAAAACAGAAGAAGCCCCTGCCCTCTTGGGTTTACCTGCTGGTGGGAATCGTGTTGATGCCCGGCCAGGTGATAGGCTTGCTCCAGGTTCCATAGGAGGCAGAGCTGACGGGAGTTTGGGTCTTCTGACTCTCCGTCTGTCATGCTCACATACGTGTAGGTGCATGTTTGGGGGGATCGTCCTGTTGGGAAAGGGATTCACACTTGGTGGGAACATCTGTGGTTTGCAGTGCCCCAGGGGCCTGCCGGGGTGACAGGGGCGAGGGGAGGGAGCAGAATCCACAGAGGGCTCCCGGTGCCTGGTCCTGGAGCTCAGCTCGGTCCCATCTGGCAGTTTTCTGTAGTTTAAGGCCAGTGAGTCCTTGAACAGCGGGGAGGGCCTTCTGCACGGCGGTGACCTCGCGGGAATGGGTGCCAGTCGGCAGTGTCCGGGAACCTTGGTATTTAAGGTCCCGGCCGCAGCCTCAGACTTAGCACCAGTTCAAGGTCCGCAGAGCTGCCCTTGGCGCTGAGCAGTCAGACCAGGCGAGCCAGCTTCTGTGGCCCTGTCATCTTGGACGCTTTGTGCCTGGGTAAACTTGACACTGGTGATTCCCCTACCTCTCTAGCTCTCTAAGTTACCTTGTTGCATAACCAGGATTAGTGTAAGCGCTGGGTCCTTTCATATGGAAATGGCGAGGGAAGAAAGGTGCCCCTGCAAGTCGGGGAGTGGGGGAGTGGGGGAGTGGGGAGTGGGAAGGAATCCCTTCTCAAGTCCCCTCTCTTTTCTGGGCCTCGGTTTCTCTTCTGTCAAAAGGGGCAGCGAACGAAGGGGCTGCGCAGGCAGTCCCGACAGTGACTCAGGTCGTCAGTCTGCGTGCCATGATTGCTGGTGGGTTTGCTCCCAACCAGGGCCGATCCTCAGGGAAGGAGAGTTTTATGAAGGAATTAGAGGAAATGTGACATCGTCCTAGGAATTCACTGTTTATTTAAAAAAAAAAACTTAAAGAAAAGCAACAATAGCTGTATGCCAGCCCTCAGGCAAAAGGCCTTTCATTCATTATGGCCTTTAATCCTCACTGAGACTTGAGGAGATGGGCGCAGTTATGAATTAACAGAGAAGGAAACAGGGAGATTGAATAACCTGGTAAGGTGACAGGTAGGAGGAGGAAGCAGCAGAGCTGGGATGAAGCTGAAGGTGGGGCCCCAGGGCCGGTTCTCTGTCACTGTGAAGACTGGCGGCCTCCTGGCCTCTGAGGCCCAGCCTCGTTCTGGTCAGAGGGAACGGGGGTTCGGTCTCATTCCTGTCCCTTCCTTGTGAGGTGGTAGGAACTGTGGCCTGGGGTCCCAAACAGCAGCGCCCTGTGGCTGTAGCTTCCTTCTGGAACCCTGGGGTCTATTGTGTGGTTTGTGGCCTGCCCTCTTCTGTATTCTAGTGATTCAGATCGAACCTGTCAGGAGATCCTTTGTGTCGAATGGCCATGTATCAGCAGGCAGGGGAAAGCACCCACACTTTCTAGGCAACCTCAAGCTAGTGTTTGTGCTGGTTCTGAAGATTTCAAAGCCATTCGAATTACATAGGTGGTGGTTTAGGGACCATACTCAGTCCTTCCAGAAAGAATCACAATGATGACGAGCATGTATTGAGCACCTACTGTACTGTATGTACTAGGTGATTGATGTGCTTAAGTTTTCTCATTCATCCATCGCAGTTGGCGTGTGAGAGAGGAGTTTTTACAGGTGAGGGCGGAAGTTCAGAGTTCAGTTACTTCCCCAAGTGCATCCAGTTAAAAAAATATAATAGGATTTTTATGGGAGGCGGTTGAGGACAGGGGCCATGTTTGTGTCCTCGGGTCCTAAACCGGCCTCTGGCATGGAGGAGAAACTCAATGTGTAATTGCTGAGTGAATGGATGGGCTGCATAGCCCAGCGACTGTGTCAACATTGGGTGGATGGGTGGTTGCATGCGGTTTCTTCGAGATTCCATGATTGGGATTTTCAGCAAAATATGGCTGATGGTCAGGTGGGCCATCGACTGGGAGATGGCGTGCTCTAGGATCCTGGCTCTGTGGCCAGCTCCGGGAGCTTGGACATGTTACATAAAGGTTTCCTCACCAGCAGAGCAAAGCTGGGGTGAGGAGGCTAGGAGGGTGGCAGAACTCGGAAATCAAACCAAAGCCCATAGGGAGCCCGGCCATGCAAGACAGATGGTGGCAGAGCTGCTGGGCTGAAGTGGGGAGCAGGGGCCGGAGCTGCTGTGTAGAGTCTTGGAATATTCCTGGATTCTGCTTTGCATGCGGTAGGTCTCCTGGGCTGCATATGCTTCTAGGGCACTTCTGGGTGGCTTCTTGTGTTAAAAGTTTGTTTTTCTGTGTGGCGTTACGATGCTTTAGCGAGTTTACCTATATGCCAGGAAAATAAACTGTTTTTGGGAATGAGTTGTGTCTCCAGTTCTGCCTCTGACACCTCGTGCTTACTTGTAGGTGAGGTGTTCATGTGCCAATGATATGGACAAGGTGGCCGAGTCAGGGGAGGCCCTGGGGAGGCCAGGTGGCTAGCAGTGAGTTAAAGCAGCCTGGCTGTTGAAATACTCCGTCTTGGCCTTTGAATACCGATGGAGGGCCAGGCTTTCATCGATGGGCAAAAGGTCTCAGTCTGGGTGGGCCAGTGGTTCAAGCACCTTTGAAGGAGAGAGAATGGGTTTGTGTTGAACCAGCCAGTTCCATTTGGGACCAAGGGCCAGGCCCACGACCAGGACTGGGAAACCAGGGAAGCGGAGCGTCCTCCATGGGACTGCGCTTGTGACTGCCTGTGAGTACACCTGCTTGCAGGGTGGACATAGACCCCATCAGGAGCTACATACACTGCACCAGTGAGGATGGGTGACTGACACAGTCAGGCCTACTCCCTCTTCTACCAGGGGGTGGGGTATACGTGCCTTGGCGTCTTAGAGGAAGTTGGAGTTCACCTGTGCGCCCTTCCAGTCCACCCTGTGGTGAGAGGTTGTTGCCTTGTGGCTAAGGGCATGGCCCTGGAGCCAGCCGCCTGGCTTCCAGTTCTGTCTGCATCTGTGACCTGGGGGGCAAGTCGCTCAGTGCCTCTGTGCTTCAGTTTCCTAGTTTGTCGATGGGGATCGTTGGCTGCTAACACGACTGTTTTAATTATAACTGTTTTGTGAATAGAGGCATTGGGGCTCCGAGAAGCAAATTGGTTTGCCTAGGACCACACCGTTTTGAGTTGCCAGATGGGGGGCTAGAACCTGGGACCCCTGCCCCTGTTCGTCTTGCTAGAGCCAGGCAACGTGGGTAGGAGTGCTGGCTGCTGGTTCCGGCCTCCCCTCCAGCCCAGTCCGCGTGTCCTCTGGGCTCCCAGGGAGGTCACCAATCCCACCCATGAAACACGAGCCCCGTTGCCTGGGATCTTGGGCATTTGGCCACCTGTAGGGCAGAAATAATTTAATCCTTTGGGCGGGCCGCAAACTGAGTGTGTCCTGGGTACACTGGGCCTGAGCCAGGCACAGATTCTTTTATCCCTCCCTCCTCCTGCTGTAGAATTTTCTGGAGAAGCGGAGGAGGAACCACGTTTGGCTCCTAGGATAAAGGAATGTGGAAATGGTTTGCCCATAGGCAGGGTGGTGAGCTGCTGGTGTCCCCCGGGGCGATGCAGCCTGCAGTGGCCTGTGCCGTTCCCATTTCCCATGGCCGGGCCGGCCCCGGCTGTGAAGTGAGTGGGCAGCCTGAAAGGAGACCCGTGGGGAGGGCTTCTGCTGCAGAGGCGGCTCCCCGCTCCCAGGCGCAGGGAGCCCTTCAGTCTTGCTTCCTGTGTAGCTCTCCATGGCTCCCTGTGTCCTTTGCAATACGTAACCGTGGAAAACACTTGACTATAAAGTAAATTCCAAACGCCCTAGCAAGTTATGCAGGGCCTCCCATAGTCCAGCCACAACCTGCCTTTCTCCCAGCAAAGATGTATCGATCATCTAATGCTCAGCCCCCCTCCTGCGTCCGGGGCTCCCTGTCCATCCGTACCTCACCTCTGCATCCCCTGCACATCCCTCCCTCAACCCTTTCCTGTTTCCCAGGCCCCCCAGCACCTTCACATCCCCCCTCAGCCAGAGTTGTTCTCTTCCTCTCCCTGCTCTCTTGGCCTTTTCTGGGCTCTAAAGTAACCCATACACATAGTCCCAAAATCCCATAGTATTTGATGACAGCTCCGTTCCACATCTGTTGATGTGTCTTCCCTCTGTCTAGGTGCAATTCAAATGGCCCCTCTGCTGCCCCCCTCGCGGGCTGGCTGGGATGGGGTCTCGCTCCTCCCACTGTGGCCTGGTCCCAGGAGGAGTGGTGGTTGGTGCTGGGCTGGGCTTCTTCCCTGTGGGATTTTAAGGAACTTGGTTTTGGTTGTCTTGATGGAATTTGTGTTTTTTGTTTTGTTTACTTTTTAAAAAAATATATTTTATTGATTTTTTACAGAGAGGAAGAGAGAGGGATAGAGAGTTAGAAACATCGATCAGCTGCCTCCTGCACACCCCCTACTGGGGATGTGCCCGCAACCAAGGTACATGCCCTTGACCGGAATCGAACCTGGGACCTTTCAGTCCGCAGGCTGACGCTCTATCCACTGAACCAAACCGGTTAGGGCGAATTTGTGTTTTTTACCAAATTTCTGACGAAGGCTCTTCACTTTGTCATTTTGCTCCTAGAGGCAGCACTGCCCCTGATGCCTGCTCCTCATGAGCCCTGATGGTTTCAGGATTGTGCGTGGAGAGTGTTCATGACAGGTGTGACCCCTTGCAGTCCAGGCCTGCACCTCGGGGGTGGCAGGTGACCGAACGTTGGAGTGGCTGGTCTGCTCAAAGGGCGAATGTGACTTCTGACGTTGGGCCCCGTGGGACACACGTGAAAAGGCTGCACAGCCTTGATGGTTTGTTCTCACGTGTTGTGCCACTTCCTCCCACCGTCCCGACATCAGTGTGACGTGGAAACTGAGGGGTGTCTGGAATTCCTAGAGGAGACAGGAAAATTGGTGCTGATATGATTTAGCTGCCCCCTGTCATCCTTTCTCTGTTCTGGTCTTCTGCCCAATTTTCTCAGGAGCTGGCCTGTTGCTTGCTCTAAAATCATGGTTCTCAACAGGGGCTTTCGGAAGGGCTAAGCGTGGAACTCCTGTGCACACCTGCCACCTGCTTCTGAAATGTAATCACTCCCCCCCCACCCCACCCCTTTTATCGAGGTGGGGTGGGGGGAGAAGGTAAGGACTGCTTTCGACGAGTCATTTTTCTCTCTCGCTGATTCCTGAACTTCAAGAGGATCAAGTTTTCCTTTTGATTAAAGGAAAGAGAGGAGACAAAGTATGTTTTCTTTGTGCACATTATTGCCGGTTTGGGAGATGTAAAGAGATGTGATTGGAAATTTGAGCTGGTGAATACACTTTGATGAGCCTCAGCGCGCTGTGAGGGCCTGGCTCCCTCAGAGGTTCCTGCACGACTCTGTGGCTGGAGCATGTGTGTGTGTGTGTGTGTGTGTGTGTGTGTGTGTGTGTGTGTGTGCGGGGATGATGCTGATGGTGCGCCGATGCCTCGTTTTGGATGACTTCTGCATGAGTTTCCAAAGAGCTGGGCGTGAAATCTCGCTGGCAGATTTGAGCTCAGAGTGCTGAAAGTTTTACTGTGCCTGGTTCTCCCCAGTGTGGTTTGTGTGCCTCCAAGGATTCTGGGACGTGAGACAAGGCTTTCCAAGCCCTCAGTGAGGCCTGTGGCTTTATTCTGGAAGGCGGTCCTCTTCCCACAAATCACTGGGCCCCAAATGCCTCTTCCTCCCCGCTTAGCTGTGATCCATGGGTGGCATCTCAGCCAGCGAGGCCTGCGTGGGAATGGGCTCTCAGGCCCAGCACTCTCTGTCCTTGGTGGTGGTGGGTGGGAGCTGGGGTGTCATCAATAGACCACAGAGCAGCGGGCACACCGTGCCGTGGTGAATGGGCCACGGGAGAGCTGCCAGCCGCGGAGTTATGGGTGAGGCCTGTGACCGTGGGAAGGAGGCTGGGGTTGGGCCTGCCGTTGGCTTAGACATTTTACTATGGTTCAACAGAGTGATAGTGTTCCTTGGCGACAGCTGGCAGATGGGATAGACTTCAACTTAGCAATTGGATTTCTCATTCCAAACCAGACACTGGGTGGCAGATGCTACCATTAGTTGGCGTTTCTCTAGCACTTTCTAGCTTCCTGAACCTGCATTCCTCTCTCTGGGAGAAAGTCTGGAACAGAAATTCCTGGCTGGCCTCTGGAGTGCAGCCCTGGTCCCTGGGTGGGAGCTGTGCCCCTCGCTGAGCTGTGATGTTTGTTTACTCGCTCGCACCAGGAGCCACGAGCCCCCACCCCTGCCCGTCTCCCCATTTCACCTCCCCAGAGTAGGATCTCAGCAGGTGCTTTGGGATGGGTCTGTGGGCAGGTACTGTATTATCTTCTCCTGGCCCTTTAAGGGCCTCATGTACTTCCGGCATGGGAAGTTTCTTATATTATTACTTCTTTCTTATTTTGAGAGGTTGAGGAGGGAGGGGTGGGAATCCCCAGCCGTGTCCAGGTGAGGAGTGGACTGGCCGGGTGAGGCTGCAGGGGCTGGCATGGGCGGGGCTGTTCTCGGCTGGGATGCTCAGGGAGGTGAGGTCTCCCTGCCAGGCTCAGCTCCCTTCCTTCGCTTTTGTTTGCTGGTCCTGGCCCGGATCCCAGATGATTCCAGATCCATGCCTCTTTGTCCTTCCAGATCCGTGCCTCTTTGTCCATAGGATCCTGGGCAGGGGCTTTCCCGCTCGGGTCCCAGTGTCCCATCGGAACAGGCAGGTGCTGAGCTAGATGTGCTCTGTGCCCAGGGCCCTCGCAGCTCCCGTCATCCGATCCTGCCAGCTCACCTGGGGCAGCAGCGTATTTTCCACTCTCCCTGTTCCCCCGCTCGTGCCCGCCCCCCCCCCCCCCCCGCCCTCGGTCAGTGAGACGATGGGCCAGCAAGGCAGGCTGGTCCTGTTTTGTCTTCTTGGGGGAGTTATTGAGCAAGGGGCCTGACCACCCCTCACTCCATTCTGGCCAGGCCAGTGCAGGTCCAGAGTTTGTATCATTGACGTGGCACCTCCTATAGCATTGCCAGAGGGGCTTGCTCAGGTCACACAGTGAGTGGCAGAACCAGGCCAGAGTCCCGGGTTTCTTGGTTTCCGGGCCAAGGCATTTTTCTCCACCTGCCCCTTTAGAGCAGACCAGCAGGCATGCAGTGTGTGGAGGAGCATGACAACACGCAGCAGAGGGCTCCTCCTGCTATGTCCACTGCCCTTCTTGGGCCTGTCCCGCGGGCTGCCCTGCGCCCACGCTGCAGGGGCTGCCGGGCCCCTCTGACACCTGCAGCTGGTGGTGCGCTTCCTGCTTCCAGGGCCCGTTGGCCACAGCCGTGTGTTGTCAAGTGCGCTCTGCAGGGCAGAACTGGTTCTTCAAAGAGCCAGGGCTTCCAGCACCAAAGACACACGGTGAAGGAGTGCCTTGTGAAACCAAGTTCAACGGGCGGCTTTCCTGAAGGACTCCCAGGGCCTCTAATACACCGATGCACATCCCGTGTTTTTAAGAAGGGAGAATTAAAATGCAAAGTGGGAGTTTCTGCTGGGGAAACGGAGAGCCATGGAGCAAGGCCTTGAGCAGGAACTGAAACCCAGGACCGGAAAGGCGGATTGTGAAATTCTCTGTCTCCGTTGTTTTTGGTTTGTCATTGTGCTGTTGTTTTGTAAGCTCTGCCCTCCCTCCATGCATCCTACTTCATTCATTTTATTTTTCCTTTTTCTCACCTCCTCCCTGACTTTTTAAAAAATTGTGGTAAAATGCACATAATAGCACAGGAACCATCTTAACCATTTTAAAGTGTGCAGTTCAGTGGCCCTAAATACATTCACATGGTTGTGCTACCATCACCACGATCCATCTGTAGAACTCTGCAAGTTGCAAAACCAAAACTCTGTTTCCTTTAAATTTTTAAAAAAAGGTTATTGATTGATTTTTAGAGAGAGAGAGAGAGAGAGAGCAAGAAGCATCGATTTGTTGTTTCACTTATACATTTATTGGTTGATTCTTATATGTGCCCTGATCAGGGATCAAACTCACAACCTTGGTGTATTGGGATGATGCTCTAAACAACTGAGACACCAGACCAGGCAGCTGTGTCCCCTTTAAACACTAACTGCCCTCACCTCCTCCCCTTCGCCCCTGGTAACCACCATCCTACTCTTTGTCCAGGTGAATTTGACTATAGGTACCTCATAAGTGGAATCATACAGCATTTGCGTTTTGTTACTGGCTTATTTTACTTAGCATCATGTCCTCCCAGCTCACCCATGTCGTAGCAGGTGTCAGACTGGCCTTCCTTTTCCAGGCTGAGTAATAGTCAGTGGTATGGATGGACCACATGTTGCTTATCCATTCGTCCGTCCACTGATGAGCACTTGGGTTGTCTCTAGCCACCGTGACTTTTTCTTTCTTTTTTTTTTTTTAAAAATATATTTTATTGATTTTTTTTTACACAGGGAGAGGAACAGAGGGTTAGAAACATCGATGAGAGAGAAACATCGATCAGCCGCCTCCTGCACACCCCCTACTGGGGATGTGCCCGCAACCAAGGTACATGCCCTTGACCAGAATCGAACCTGGGTCCCTTCAGTCCACAGGCTGACGCTCTATCCACTGAGCCAAACCGGTTAGGGCCACCGTGACTTTTTCTTCGTGGCTGGTCCACAGGTGTGTTCTTTTACTGGTCTCTGGTCTCAGTTGTGTGTTTTACTGGCCGAGTCATTTAACGGGAAAAAGAGAAACTAAACAGATGACTTCCTTTCTGGCTTCGGCCTCTTCTGCCTCACTTCTTCCCTGGCCACCCCCAGCTTCTCTCAGCCTCTGCTGAAAGGCACCACAGCTGTCATGGTGCAGCCTGGTCTCTCTGAGTTCCGTTTCGGCACCCTGAGCAGTCTGTGTCATTCTCCCCTTCTCACACACTTTCCTTGTTTCCCCATTGACTTTTCCTCTCTGTGTCCTGGTGCCCGACCCAAGTGGGTGCTCCCTGCCGGCAGGTTGAAGAAATAAAGGTGTTGTAGGACTGAAGAGGCTCTGCCCCCAAACCTGGCCACCATGGCTGTGATGGGCCCAGAGGGGCCTTGCCTGAGTCTCTCTGTTCTAGGCATGTGTCATTAAATGTGGCCTCCCCCTGAGGATGGAGAAGTCCACGGAGTGTGCAGAAATGCCCAGTTTTTCGCCTCTTTCCCATAGGAGGCGTTTTGGTTCAATAATATTTACTCCTCCCACTGCCTCACCCCTAATTTTACAAAGGGGAGGTGAGAAATGAATCAGAAATCTCCTCTGTAAGTTGATGTGAGCAGCTTTGTAAGGGAGAGTTCTTCACATCCCTGAAGCGGGGGTAGGAGAGGTTTGGGCATTGTTGACGGCCCATCCACAGCAGGTGTTTCCCAGGCTATTGCAATCTGCCAGTGGCTCTCTGGGGGATTTCTTTATGCCCCCAAGTTAAGGAACCAGCTCAGAGTCCCAGAGCTAGAATTCAGATAGATGGCGTTGGCTTGGCTGGCTCTGGAGCCTTGGCACCATGTGCCCCACTGCTTTCTGCCTCCTCCCCCTCCACACTGCCCTCTCCATGCACCCCTCGCCACCTCCTCCTCACATACCCAGAGGTGACTCTCTTATTGCACAGGCCAGATGGAGCTCATTTCTAGAAAGGGCTAGGTCTGGGAGCGGTCTTTATTTAGTGGTTCTCTGAAAGAGACTGGTCCAAAATCTGCAGGGCAGGTTGGCCGGAGACCCAGGGAAGAGTTGATGTTACAGCTCAAGTCCAAGGACTGTCTGGCGGCCGAATTCTTTCTTCCTTGGTGGGAAGGTGTGGTGGGACATCAGTATTTTCCTCTTCAGGCCTTCGAGGGATTAGATGAGGCCCACCCACGCTGTGGAGTTTTTCTCAAAGTCTCCGGACTTACATGTTAAGCTCATCTAAAAAGTACCTTCACAGCCACACCTAGCCTAGTGTTTGACCGTATCTGGTGCTAGTGCGGTAACATGGCCTCACCGGGTTGACGGATAAGATTAACCATCGCATCCACTCGGGTGCCTGGGAGGCATGGCGGCACTAATGGAGATGGGAGAGCCGGGTCTCCGCCTCAAGGAGTCCAGACTACATATTAAAAATTTAGGAACAACAACATTTATATTTAGGAGCTATCTTATAAGGATGAAATGTAAAAGGATGAAATGTGAGAGGAAATGAAGGGGGTTCTAGGTACTTTCACCATAAGCATTTTCGCCAGAAGGCAATTTCACTGTAAAAGATAAAAATGACTAATTGATAGTTTGGCTTACAATTTGGCAGACATTGTGTGTTTAACCTAGATGTGAGTTTGGTTTCATTTCTCCACTGCCCAAGTTCTCACAGTTACTCCCCTTTGTGTATTACATAATCTCAGCCCTCGTAATGGTCTGTACAGTGACGAGTAGTTGTGGTGGCCTTAAAATAGTGGATGATAACAAGTATGTAGAAAGCAGATTACAAAACTACCTGGGAAGCCAGATTTCATCCTGTTATAGGAAATGATCAAGCATCTGTTTACAAATCCTTTGGGGACCACAGTCAGCCCTCACACCCATCAACACCAAAAGTTTATCAAGCTTTGCAAATACCAGAGAGGTGGCTCCTGATTCACAACAGTCTTTGAGAGCATTACCGGTTCTTTAGCTGGAAACAGACCCTTCTTAACGAAGGAAGAAATTGTTGCTGAAATAGGAAAAGTGTGAGACGAATCAACAAGCAAATGAACTTGGAAGACGTGGAAGACGATGTATTTTCATTTTGTGCAATAAAGTCCTTCTAATTTTTCATGTTTCATTGTGTCCCTTTTTATGCCCCTCTTTAATTTTTTATTATTTTTTTACAGCAAAATTGCCTTGTGGCCAACTAGTTGTGCTGCAAAAATGATTGTGGCAAAGATGTTTACAGCAAAATGCTTATGGCAAAAATGCCAAGCGGGCTCTAGAATCCGGGGAGATTTCATGGTAGGGATTGGACAGGAGCTTTCAGAACATGGAGGTCTCAGATAAGTGAGACCACAGAAGACTAGAACCGGAGTGGGAACAACAGGGTGATAATAATAATGGTACTTAGTTTCTTTAAAAACATGTTTTTATTGATTTTAGATAGATGGGAAGAGAGAGAAGAAAAAGATCGATTGGCTGCCTCCTATACGCCCCTACTGGGGATCAAGCCCACAACCCAGGCATGTGCTCTGACCAGGAATTGAACCAGTGACCTTTCCGTGCCTGGGAGAATGCCCATCCGAGCCATGCCTGCCAGGGCAATACCCAGTTCTCATGTGCCACTAGATCTCTGAGTTTATTGAGGATTTTCATATGCATTGTTTCACCTGATGGTCATGAAAACCCTATTTTGTTTTTTTTTTTAATTTATCAATTGCAGTTGACATTCAGTATGATATTAGTTTCAGGTATACAGGGTAGTGATTAGACATTTATATAATTTATGAATTGATCCCTCTGATAATTCTAGTACCCACCTGGCACCTTACATAGTTATTACAATATTCTTATTACTATTTAAAGCATATATTTTTATTGATTTCAGAAAGAGGAGAGGAAAGGAAGAGAGGGATAGAAACATCAATGATGAGAGAGAAACATTATTGATCAGTTGCTTCCTGCACGACCCCTACTGGGGATCGAGCCCACAACCGGGCATGTGCCTGACCAGGAATCGAACCGTGACCTCCTGGTTCATAGGTCGACACTCAACCACTGAGCCACTCCAGCTGGGCTGTTATTACAATATTATTGACTCTATTCCCTATGCTGTACTTTATATTTCCATGACTATTTTTAAAATAATATTTTTTAATTTACTTTAGAGAGAGAGGAAGGGAGAGGCAGAGAGAGAAACATTGATGAGAGAGAAACATCAACCGGATGCCTGCTGTACGCTCCCTATTTGGGATCCAGCTGGCAGCAACCCTAGCATGTACCCTGACAGGGAATTGATCCAGCGACCTCTCCGTGCATGGGATGACAGGATGACGCTCAACCAACTGAGCCACACCGGCCAGGGCTTTTTTTTTTTTTTTTTTTTTTTTTTAAGTAAAGGATTCTCAAGGCCCAGAGAGGTTAAGGGACGCATCAGAGGTCACACAGCTTGCCAGTGGCAGGGCAGGTCCTCCTGCTCTAAATCCCGTCTCTCATCCTTACCCCCTTGGCTGGGTATAATGAAATCCATGTGAATGTGTGTGTGTCTGGGAGGGAGGAGAGATGAGCAGTGAGCAATCCAGGAAGGCGAAAGCCCGTGTTTTCTTCACCGAGGAATTCTGTGAAACAATGAAAATGGACTGCTTTCTCTCCCTCTCTCCGGGACCCTCTTTCCCGCCCTCATTAATGCCCCTCTTTTCTTGTTTTGTTGCCCTCCCCCAGACACGAATGCAGAGTTTGAATCCAGATCCCAAAGCCCAGTACACAAGCATCTACGGAGCCCTCAGGAAAATCATACGGACTGAAGGCTTCTGGAGGCCCTTGCGGGGGCTCAACGTGATGGTCATGGGCGCGGGGCCGGCCCACGCCATGTATTTTGCCTGCTATGAGAAAATGAAAAGGACTTTAAATGCCGTTTTCCACCACCACGGAAACAGCCACATAGCCAATGGTATTTGAAAGCGTTTGTCTGCAGTTAGAAAGTTCTGTCCTCAACAGACCCTTCCCCAGGGTTCTCCTCCCTGTGGCCCAGCAGCCTGATGCCTCGTCTCCGCCACGCTTGCTTATGAATAAAGAACTCTAGCGCCGCGCGTGTGTGCGCGCACACCCTCAGACACACGCACACGCACACACATGCTTTTTTTTCCGTTCCCCTTCTTCGCTTTCTGAAGGCTGGGGAGATTGGTGACAGAGGTGTTTCCGTTTTCATTGTTGTGTGGGTTTTTCACTTTTTTGTTTTTGTTTTTGGTTGTTTTTTGTTTTTTTACACATTCAAAAGCCATTAATGATCAGATCTAGGAAAATCACCCTGAATAGACACAAAACTTTTGAATGCTGGATTCCAAAAAAAAAAAAAAGTTGTCTGGACAGCTTCTTTGAGACTATTTAAAAAACTGGTTCAACAGGTCTCTACAACGTCAAGATGTAACTAAGCTTTAAAAGGTCAAGAAGTTTTATGGCTGACAAAGGATTTGCTCCAGCGCAGACGGCCTTTCCCACCTTAAGCTTCTGGGGGTTTGGGAATTTCACCCCCATTCTCTTCTAGTTTGTTTGCGTTGCATCTCTCTGCGATCAAGGGCTGGAATAGTTCTCTTTTGTTGTTTGGGAGTTGGGTGGGGGCTCGAGTTTGGAGGGCAGCTCTTACCTAGACACGTCTTTCTGGGCCCACTGGGTGGCGGTTTTGCTTGTGCTGTGGGGTTTGGCCTTTTTGGTTTCTGTGTGGGTATGGAACGGGCCTGTGGATGGCAGTGTACGGTGCTCTCATTTTAACAAAATTAATTGTTCAACAATGGAGAGGTAGATGTGACCAGCAACAATTTTTTTCCCCTTCTCTTTTCTGTGCGGAACCCAGAAGTGTCCTTCCCGTCAGCCAACCTTGGTAGTGATAACTCTGTCTGGCTGGTGTGCAGACATCTGTTTCGCTTTTAAAAATTGGGCATGAATTGCGTTTATTGAGATGGTCACTAAGAGCCTCCTCTGAGGCCATCCCTGAGTTCGAGGCTCTCCTTTTGCTGAAACTGCCTTATGCAATTAATGGTTTAGCTCCTTGGTCACTGGACCCCTTGACTGCAGTTTGATGGTGCCCAGTTGATGCCAGGTTATGCCAAACGGTGTCCAGTTTATGCCAGGATCTGCCCAGCTGTGCCTGCTTCACTGTGGTGTGTGCTCTGGTTGACTGCACTTTGACCTTTCTGGGGAGAGTCATCAGTGTGTGTGGAGGGAGCGGGGTGGGTATATACTTCTGAAGCCTTATCCTGGGGTCCCTCGTTCCTTTCACCTTCCAGCAGTCATCTTAATTACCGGGCATGTGACCCACAGAGGGAAGAAACCCAAATCCAAAAGCGAAACCCCGGGCCTGAGCCAGGATTTTGAAACTCCTGGTTTTTGAAGCCAGATGGTTGGCCCTCTCCAAGACAAGTCATGTCTTTGCAAATTAACCCTGAACATCTACCAGGTGCAGGTCTTCCTGACCTCCTCTTCCCATGCCCTTTTGCCTAGGTAAGTGGTCGGCAAACCGCGGCTCGCGAGCCACATGCGGCTCTTTGGCTCCTTGAGTGTGGCTCTTCCACAAAATACCACGGCCTGGGCGAGTCTATTTTGAAGAAGTGGCATTAGAAGAAGTTTAAGTTTAAAAAATTTGGCTCTCAAAAGAAATTTCAATCGTTGTACTGTTGATATTTGGCTCTGTTGACTCATGAGTTTGCTGACCACTGGCCTAGGTCTTATTAAGGCATTTTCTTAAAGATTTCTTTCCTGGTGTTTTCTCAGCCGTGTGCATGGTGTCGCTCCCTCTGATTGCCCCAGCGTTAAGTGCAGAGTGAGTTCATGGGGTAGACCCAGGCGAGGGACAAGCTAGCATTAAAACCTAGACCGTGGGAAAAGCCACGAGGTGTGTTGTCTGGGTACCATCCAGCGTTAGCAGATCTAACCTTTGCCCAGGATGGACCGCCAGAGAGAACATGAGGTTTCCCCAAGATGAAAACGTGGGTACCTGGGCCTCTCACCGTCCCCATTGTTCTCTAGTATTTCCATGATTACTTCAGGGTTTTAAGAGTTGGCGCGCACCTGGGTGGAGTTGGCAGTGGATTTTGCTGCTTAGAAAGCTGTGCCCAGGGTTCCGTCTGATTGTAGGTTCCAGGAACTTTCTCAGAGCGCCTGGTCCCAGAGGGTAATTTTCTGGAGTTTGTTTTGCAGGGATAGCTGGGAGTATGGCCACCCTGCTCCACGATGCAGTAATGAACCCGGCAGAAGGTAATGTTTCCTGGTCCCAGGGAGTGGCAGTGGGATGTCAGAGGGGCAGGAAAAACGGTGGCGGGGGTGGGGGACAGAAGGTCGGGCAAGAGGACTCCTGGTCCCCAGGCAGAATAAGCAACAGACTTTTTTTTTTTTTTTTTTTTTTTTTTACCACATTTTATTAAAGGCCTCAAGAAGGGGCACTAGTATTTGAGCTTCTGGTATTCCTGTTCTCTTAAGCAGGGCTACTCGGGGTGTGATCTGGGGACTGGTAGCCATCAGCATATCCTGGGAGCATATTAGAAATGCAATTTTTAGATCCCACCCGGATCTACTCAATCAGAACCTGGGGGTAGGGGCAGGGAATGTTTTCTCACAAGCCCTCCTGGTGAGTCTTTTGCACTAGTCTGAAATCCTTGTACACACACACATACACACACCTCTGGCCCTTGTCAACCTTTCTCAGCCTTAGACACATTTGGGGGGGGACACACCTGTCAAAGGCCCTTCATGGAGGCTTATGTTCAATTTGCTTTTTTTTTGTAAATGTATTTTTTTTTTTTTTTTTTGATTTCAGAGAGGAAGAGAGAGATAGAAACATGAATGATGAGAAGGAATCATTGATTGGCTGCCTCCTGCAAGCCCCCTACTGGGGACTGAGCCCACAACCCAGGCATGTGCCCTTGACAGTAATCGAACCCAGGACCCTTGAGTCCACAGGCCGACGCTGTATACACTGAGCCAAACCAGCTAGGGCTCAATTTGCTTTTGTTTAAAAGGAAGTTGAAATCATCATGGAACATTTCAAACATGAGTAGAGATGAGAATGTTCTGAATCCCCATGTATGCATCACTCTAGTTCATAAATGAACATCTGGCCGTTTTGCTTTAGCTGTCTCCTCCCACGTTACCTTTTGAATTTTGGGAGCATTGAAGAACAGCTCTCAGCGGTGCAGACTCGAGTCAGCTTTTCCTGTGTCCCAGTGGCTCGCCGACTGGTCTGAGTCCGAGGAGCTTTGGGACCTGGTGCTGGGCCTGCTTTCCACTGGGTTAGGCTCCGTGAGAGGAGGGGCTCCCTCTACCTTTCTCCCCCATAAAACGACCCCTTTCCAGAAGGGAGACTTAGAGACAAAAATGTCAACATTTTAAATCTTGGCTTACAAGTTTGTTTTTTAAGGTTAAAATTTCTTATTTGTAATCAGCTGCCTCCCAGGCCCTAGCAGACAGGGGACTTGTTCTGTCCTTCAGGGACGTGACGGGTCTGAATGGGAGGTGGGTTTCGCTGTGTGTGAGTTTAAGGCGATTGATACGGGGGCCTGGTCAGTGACCAGTTGGCGCATGCCCACGAGGCGAGAATTGTGTTTGCTTCTCAAAGGAGCAGAAAACCAGTGTCAACCCCCACCTCTTCTCCCTGACATCATGTTGATTGACGGACTTCATTCCTTTAACAACAAAGAAAAGCACACTGTGTGTTCATTAAGGCAATAGGTGGGGATGACTACAGCTCCAAAGAGGGACCACAGTGGACCCTCGTTTGCCTCGTGGCCTTTGACCCACAGTTACTTTTGTATGAACAAAGCAGGTGTCTTCACTGGAGGTTGTCAGAGAAGTGGGCTGGCATAATTCTAGAGTCTCCCCAGAGCACTGTGACACAGAAGCTAATGACACTGTCAGACAGACAGGCAGACCAGGAAAGGAAAGAGGGGACACATGTCCAGGAGGGGAGGACAGGAGGGCCGGGGCAGGATTCAGATTTGGGGTGGGAGCGCGGCTGCCTAGAGCTGGCCCTCTGTGGTCTCCGGCTGGGGCTGTGTGTGCACGCGCTGACCTGTTGCCAGCGTGTCTAAACTTGCTTGTTTTTCTTTATGGCTTGGCTCCCCATTGCACTCTGACCCCGGGTGGGGCCACACCAACCCACTGCCCCCTGCCTGCGCGTCTGCCGTGCCCTGCGGCCCACCTACAGTTGTGAAACAGCGCATGCAGATGTACAACTCGCCACACCGGTCGGCCCTCGGCTGCATCCGGACGGTTTGGAGGACCGAGGGCCTGCGGGCCTTCTACCGGAGCTATACCACGCAGCTGACCATGAACATCCCCTTCCAGTCCATCCACTTCATTACCTACGAGTTCCTGCAGGAACAGGTCAACCCCCACCGGGGCTACAACCCACAGTCCCACATCCTCTCAGGCGGGCTGGCGGGGGCCCTGGCCGCGGCTGCCACCACCCCTCTGGACGTCTGTAAGACCCTTCTCAACACTCAGGAGAACATGGCCCTCAACCTGGCCAACATCAGCGGCCGGCTCACGGGCATGGCCAACGCCTTCCGGACCGTGTACCGGCTCAATGGCCTGCCCGGCTACTTCAAAGGCATGCAGGCCCGCATTGTCTACCAGATGCCCTCCACTGCCATCTCCTGGTCGGTCTACGAGTTCTTCAAGTACTTCCTCACCAAGCACAAGCTGGAGAGTCGAACTCCATACTAAAGCAACGGGCTGTGGGCAGTGACTCCAGAATCTTGTATTTTTAAAAGGTTTTTCCCTGCCTGCTTCCCTCCCCGCACCCTCACAGCGGGATTATTTTTGCAGGGTGTTCTCAGGGGTGGGCCTTCCGTTCCCTGACGCCTTGGAGAGAGGAGAGGATGGGACGGCGCCTACCAGAGGCCGTCCGCAGGGACACCCGAGGTGGTAGGAGGGGGAGAAAGACTTTGGAAGGAGAGCAAGAGATGGCTTCCTATTTCCTCCCCTAAGAGGGATATAGCTCTCCTGCCTCACCGAGGCAGGCCCCGCCCGCCCCTAGGATCCTAGGTCACGCAGTGGGGGAGAAAGTGTGCATGGCTGAAAACCACGAGAGCGAAAAGAGCACATTATGTATATAAAAGTTCTAGGACACAGTATAAAATGGACGGATAATGTTTATTCTTTATTTTTCTACGTAGAGGTTTTTGGATTTGTGTGTGTGTGTGCCTGTGTGTGTACGGATAAGTGTGACAGCTAGGAATACAAAGCTGACTTTAAAAAACAGAGGGCTGAATTCTTCCATTGGGTTAGGGAAAAAGGCACCAAAGTAATAAATTGCTAAAAGTGGCCTAAAGTTGCGTTGAGCCCCCAAATGGGAGTTTCACTTGAATGTAACATAATAAATATGTTTATATTTTTGAATTTCTCTTTTTATGGGGTTTGAGGGAAAGGTACATTGAAAAAACAACCAAACAATATGTATCTTTCAGCTACTTTTTTTTTTCTTTCATTCATTCAGTTACCTTCATGTGCCTTTAGCCTTTGTCTTTCTTAAAATTCCGGGACCAGACACCTGGCCCTGAGACATTCTCTTTTGCTGTGGGCACACATGTGTGCCAGGTCACCCGGCAGGACAGTGGCCCCAGCAGAATTAGAATGATGAGGCTTACGCCTTCGAGACCATCTCCTTCCCGGGGATGGAACATGCGCCTCCCCGGGCCAGCACTTGAAAGCCCGTGAAATGCCAGTGTCTGGCTACTAGCTGGGATCAGTCCTACCATTTCCTAGGACTTCTTTCCACATCCACCTTCTAGCCCAGGCGCCTCTGGTGTCCCTGTTTGTGTGTGCTTTGACTAAACCTCCTGATCTGTTTCCCTGTGCAGTTTTAGGGATTTGAAAACACATAGCAAGTATATGGTATTTGCCTCTCACTGCAGTGACAGGCGGCAGGCCCTCCAGCCGGGCCCGGCCGCTGAAGCAAGGCCCAGGCCCCCATGCACAAGTCAGGATGCCTCTGGAGCCTCCTTCAGCCTTCATAGGTCCTCATCAGTGGAGAACACGGGGCCTAAAGACCTGGTTCTCTGCGATGGTGAGTCTGAGCCAGATTATCACAGAGAGTGGGCGGGCCTGTTCCTCTGGCCACGGCTTTCCATTGGCTGCCAGACTTTCAAGGGATGACCTAATGGCCTCCTTTCAGAGCCCGGCTTTTTTTTAAAGGAGCAGAGCACAAGTGTGCTTCATTCCTGCAGGCCTGGTCCAGCCTTCGCCCTTGGCCCTTGGCCTCAGGCAGTCAGTGCTGAGCTGCTCACTGAGGCTCCGACCCGGCTCCTATAAGTTCCAGGGAAGAAGCCAGGTGGTGCTGGGACAGTTTTCATCTTGGGACGCTGCTTGTGCGGGGAGTGTCAGATGAGGGACAGGAGAGGGTGCTGGCAGCTCCACGTGTGCCTGTGAGCTGGGCCATCCTCCTGGGTGGGGGTCAGCTGCTGGCCTGTCCCAGCTCAGGGTTAACCCCCCCGGGGACACCACTTGCAGCCAGCATCTGCCCCACTGGGGTGCAAAAGCCCGCGGAGACCATGTTGCTGTGGCAAGTGTTTACGACTCTCTAAACATGTCCCGTGTTCGTGTTGAATTCTGTGAATGGAAAAAACAGATCGAATTCTGAAATAATTATCCAACCACCCTTTTGTCCACTTACACTCGCCACATTGTTGCACCATGTTGCTTATTTCTTACAGGCTTTGGTGTTTGCTGTTATTCAGAGAAGAAGCTGTTGACTTTACTGGGAAAACTTTCACTTAGGGTGGGAGAGGCAAGAAGCAGAAGGAGGGTGTGGAGTTCAGAGCTCTGGGCTCAGGTGGGAGGTCTGAGCCCCACTGTGCAGTGGATCGCATAGAAGTGGGGGTGAAGCCACCTGTCCTGCCTTCCCCAGCGGGTCTCCCTGGGGCTGCATGAGCACTAAACAAGTGATCGCTTATTTTGTGGGAATTAATTTTCCCCCGCTCGTCCTGAGCTCCAAAGTTTGCACTGTTGCCTTGTGCCGACTGCGGTCCACGTGTTGGTCGTGACTTTGCAGTTGTGAAGTACTGACTAGGAAAGTGTCCTCCCGCCCCAGTGACGGCCACTCGGATAAATGGCGTGCACTTGGTTGGTAGCGTCTCGGGAGTGACACCCGCAGGCAGCCAGTGCCTCTTGAGTACAATGCACAGCTCTGAGCGAGTGTGCGCATGTGTGTGTCAGACCGTGATCGGAGAGTCACCCACTTGTTCATCAGTTTTATTTTTGAATAAAACATTGATTTTTTTCCCCCCACAAATGGGATAACAATCCAGTCCATGACTATATTTTTTAAATTTTGGATTAAATCAGCTCTTTACTGGCCCACATCCTTTTCTATGGTTTCTCTTTCTTTTTCCTTATTTATTTATTTTTTTAATGCTGATGTCTTATTCCCAGCCCGGTGCCCAACACTTTGTTATGCCAGTAACTTTATTTAAGGACGGTGGTGCCTGTTAAAGGCGAAGGTACTGTGCTTCCTACCGGCCAGACACACAATGAATGTCATAAGGGTGTTGTTCCTTAACCGCCTGTGGTAAATACCGCAGTTTCTGCCTCAATTGTTGCCCGCTGTTTGAAGGGGAGAAATGTGTGTTCATGTGTGGGGGGTTCTGATGTGCTGCTGCAGTTGTAACGCTGGAGCTAGAGACAAATAAAGCCTTGGTCTTTGAAGTGCCGTGGGCTCGGTGTGGGAATCCCGGAGTGGGAGGAAAGCGGGTGGAGAGCAGAAACGCATCTGTGGGGCATGCCCATGCCAGTCTCGTGCACGAAGGACCGGGGTCTGTGGTGCTGACGAAAAGGTCCCTTTCCACCCTTCTGTCTAGATGGAAGCAGAGTGCCCTGGCGGCCAGCCAGAGGTCACCCTGCAGGGAGGGCGGCTGCTCTCCTAGTGTGAGAGCATGCGTGTGACAGGCCCTGGTGCACGGAATGCTCATGCCTGTTTCACATGCACACTGATGACCCCTCTGTGGAGGGTCCGAGTCCCTCTGTGTGGGAGGCCCAGGGGTGGCCGGATCCACACACACTTCTACCGCGTACACCGGAGAACTGACCCTTTTCTGGGGAGAGAGTAGGGTTGGGGCTGGGGGTGTCTCAGACCCCTCGGGGAAGCCAGGACAGCTCTCAATTCTTCACGTGGTTCTGGAGGCCAGAGCACCCACTTCACTGAGGGCCTCGGCACCCATGGCAAGGTGCCAGGAGGTGGGACGGGGGCCGATCGGAGGGTGAGGAAGGCTGGAGCTACACTTCCCGCTTGGCAATTACCGAAGACCAACCTTGTGCTTCTCAAAGCTGACTTGGGGCTTGCAGGTGCTTCCATGGGGGGGGGGGGGCAGGTGGGGGAGGGCCCGCCTGCTCCCAGCGAATGTGGGTGCATTCAGCAGGTGGTCCCCTGCCTGCCCCACCGAGTCAGTCTGCCCCCAAACCTGGTGCCTCCCGTGAGCCGAGCGTGGTGCCTGCGTTGTGGGGGAAGAGGCAAGTGTAAGGTGGGGTTCTCAACCTTCCAGGCCTGCGGCCGGACACAAGGCCATCCGGGAAGACCAGACTTCCTTGAGGCAATCAAATCTCGCCCACCAAGATGTAGCAGAGGCTGCCATGAAGTGCCAGCTGAAAGTTAGTGTTGATGAGGTGTTTCCTCACCAAGAGGAAAAAGCAAGGGTTGCAACCCAGTGCATACAGACCTGGCAAGCCACAGGTACACCTTGGTTTATGTGCCACGATGGAGGGGTGTTTAGCCACGGGAAAAGGAAGTTAAGGGAAGGGAAGTTAGAACCAGAGAGCTCCACATGGGCATAGAGCTCCTGGAGAGTTCTCGAAGCCCCAGCCCTTCCCATAGACCCTCCGGGCTGATTGATTGTGTTTTCTTAAGCTCCAGTTAGTCTTTATCAGAAGTAGAACAGTAACATGATCCCGTTGCCACGCTTGCCCATCGTTCGTGGCTCTGTCCCCACCAGTGGCGGGCTGGAGCCGCTCCTGCACAGCCCCTGGAGCGGCTGATCTGCATCCCTTCCTAGCTTTGCGTTCAGTCACGTGCTGCTGGCTGGAAACCAGCAAACGTGGGCATCTATACCCAGAAATAGACAAGTGCCAGCATCAGGGCTCTTTCGAAGCCCAGTGTTGTACAAGAGAGAGACGACCACTGGGGGGCAGTAGAGCTGGGCTAGTCCTGCGCCCAGGGAAAGGAAGACTTGTCTCCGTGATGGTGACAAGCTGTAGATAAGAGCTTGGCTGCCCTCACAAGGAGTTTGACCTTTAATAGGCAACGGGGAGTCACTGAGGGTCTTCCTGCAGAGGACACCGTGACCAGCGCTCAGCTTCAGGAAGAGTCGTCTGGCAGAAGCAGACAGGGCGGAGTGGAGAAGGGATGCAGAGGAGGCCAGGTGCTTGGTGTCACAGTGGGATTGTCTAGAGCAGTGGTTCTCAACCTTTCTAATGCCGCGACCCTTTAATACAGTTCCTCATGTTGTGGTGTCCCCCAACCATAAAATTATTTTAGTTGCTACTTCATAACTGTAATTTTGCTACTGTTATGAATCGTAAATATCTGTGTTTTCTGATGGTCTTAGGCGACCCTGCTAGCGGTTCTCAACCTGTGAGTTGCGACCCACAGGTTGAGAACCGCTGCTGTAGAGCCTAAGACCATTGGAAAACACAGATATTTACATTACGATTCATAACAGTAGCAAAATTACAGTTATGAAGTAGCAACGAAAATAATTTTATGGTTGGGGGTCACCACAACATGAGGAACTGTGTTAAAGGGTCGCGGCATTAGCAAGATTGAGAACCACTGGTCTAGAAGAAGGATGACTAAGGGAAAGGCAGGGGACACTGGAACAGAATAAGTGCAACCGATGAGTGCAGAGGTGGAATCAGCATGGATTGGTGGGGGCCTGAGGGTAGGGCAGGATGGCAGCAGGCTGACTGGGAGGCGTGGCAGGTGGTGCCTTGTCTGCAGACGCCTGGCTCTCCCCTCCCCCCCCCTCCCCCCCCGCCCCGTAGTCCTCATTCTCCCTGGGCAGGTGCAGCCCGGGAGCTCCCTCTCTGGCTCCCTTTCTTGGCTTCCATTTCTCTGCCCCTCAGGCCGCCCGTGGGGACTCCCTTTGGCTCCCCCCACCAGCTGCACTTCCTTCCTGGTCACTGCAGGGCGGCTGCTCGGGAAGGTCCCGCCCTTGCCCCTGCTGTCACCCCACCTCTTGGTGCTGAGCTGTCCTCGCAGCTTCAGCTGGAAAGATGATTCCTGTGGATGTAGCACCCCATCTTCTCGCCTGGGCTCCCGATCTAAATGTCCAGGCGCCTGCTGGAGATCGCCCAGATCTCCACTCCTTCCTGCCCCCCCCCCCCATGCCCCCAACCCCGAACTCCTGCCCGTAAGCTTCCAGGGGCTTACCATGTTGCTCACTGGCTCAAAACCTTTAAGGGCTCCTCATTGTCCATCGAATTTAGGAATAGGCTCCCCTACCTATGCCAGTGCCCAGTTTAGCTCCACGAGTGAAGGAATAAAAGAGCAACAGTATGAGACAGCATCATGAATGCATAAGACCCTTATATGCTGCCTATAAGAGACTCACTTCAGAAGTGAGGACATACACAGACTGAAAGTGGAGGGAGGAAAAGATCTTTTGCAAATGCAAAGGAAAAGAAGGCTGGAGCAGTTATACTATATCAGAAGAAAATAGACTTTAAAACAGACTGTGATAAAAGATGAAGAAAGGCAGTACATAATGGTAAAGGCTTCAGTCATGCAAGATGATGTAATGTTTATAAATACATATGCACCTTACATAGGAACACCAAAGCAAATATTAACAAATCTGAAGGGAGAAATTGACAGCGATACAATGGTGCTGGAACAATTGGACATCCACATGCCAAATAATCTATACACTAACCCAGTGGTCTGCAAACTGCGGCTCGTGAGCCACATGTGACTCTTGGGCCCCTTGAGTGTGGCTCTTCCACAAAATACCACGTGTGGGCACGCACGTACAGTGCGATTGAAACTTCGTGGCCCCTGCGCAGAAGTCGATTTTCGGCTCTCAAAAGAAATTTCAATCTTTTTACTGTTGATATTTGGCTCTGTTGACTAGTGAGTTTGCCGACCACTGCGCTAACCTTACCCCCTTCACCAAAATAAAGTCTAAATGGATCATAGCCTAAATGTAAAATGCAAAACTATAAAACTAAAAGATAACAATGGATGAAATCTAGATGGCCAACCTTGGTTTTGGCGATGAATGACTTTTTAGATACAACATCAAAGGCATGATCTATGGAAGAAATAATTGATAAGCTGGGCTTATTTATCTATCTATCTATCTATCTATCTATCTATCTATCTATCTATTTTTTTTTTCAAAAAGCCCTATCAGATACAGGACTATTATTCAAAATATACAAAGAACCATTAAAATTCAGCATGAAGAAAATAATCTGATTTTGAGATAGGCCAAAGGCCTTCCCAGATGCCTCTCCAAGAAGATACACAGATGGCAGATAAGCCCGTGAAAAGATGCTCCACATCATATGTCACCAGGATAACGCAAATTTAAAAAATGAGATATCACTCCACACTTACTAGAATGGCCCAAACCCAGAACATTAACACCACAAGCGCTGGTGAGGACGTGGAGCGGCAGGAGCTCGCTCTCATTGCCGGTGGAATAAAAATGGTGCAGCCACTCTAGAAGACAATTTGACGGTTTCTTACACCACCAACATGTTCTTATCCTATGATCCAGTGACCATATGCCTTTCAATCCCAGAGGAGTTGAAAACTATGTTTATAGAAGCTTTACTCATAGTTGCCAAAATTGGAAGCAACCAAGATGTCCTTCATAGGCAAGTGGGTACATGAACTGTGGGACATCCAGGCAGTGGAATATATTTCAACATTAAGAGGAAATGAGCTAGCAAGTCATGAAAAGACACAGAGGAACTTTAAATGCACATTACTACGTGAAAGAAGCCAATCTAATAGGTTCCATACTGTATGATTCTGACTATGTGGCATTCCGGAAAAGTCAGAACTATGGAGAGAGCAAATCAGACCATGGTTGCCAGGAGTTAGAGGGAGGGATGAATAGATACACAGACACATATGTGCAATAGATACAATCAGGGAAAGGGAGCACGGAGGATTTGGGGGCCAATGAAACTGCCCTGCATGGTACTATGATGTTGGACACAGGTCACTACACATAATAAAATGTATTACACAAAGAGTGAACCCTGATGTAAACTATGGACGCTAGGTGATAACGATGTGTTACTGTAGGTTCATCAGTTATAACAAGTGTACCACTGGTGGGGGATGTTGATAATGGGGGAGCCTATGCTTGTGGGGGGTAGGGGGACTCTCTGTACCTTCCTCTCAATGTTACTGTGAACCAAAAACTGTTCTAAAAAAATAAGGCATATGTATAGCTTAGGCATATAGACTCTCCTATTAAAAGTGCCACAGAAAAACCACACGTGTGCACCGTGAAAGTAAGGGCCTTGCTGCCGTCACACCTTCCAGCTACAGGCACTCAGTCTGACTGGTTTTCTTTAGGCACTGTGCTGGACCTGAGTTCAACCCAGGTCAACAGGTCTCACTCCGAATTTAGGCAGAGAGATGTAGCAACTACAAACCCATTAAAAGGGTGTGAAATCCACTCATATCCATGATTTTCCTCTACCAAACTCCTAGAGTTTTATATTTTACTAGAGGCCCAGTGCACAAATTTGTGCATAGGTGGGATTCCTCGCCTGGCCAGGGATCAGGGCCCATGGGGGGGAGGGACTGCAGGAGGTTGGCCGGCCAGCCCTGATCAGGGCCAATGGGGGCTGGCCGGCCAGGGGGAGGGACCAGGGAAGGTTAGCTGACCATAGGAGGTTGGCCGTGGGGACGCACTGACCACCAGGGGGCAGCCCCTGTGTTGAGCGTCTGCCCCCTGGTGGTCAGTGCGTGTCATAGCGACTGGTCGACCTGTCATAATGGTTGCTTAGGCTTTTATATACAGTAGGTCCTCGGGTTACATCAGAGATCCGTTCCTATGGTGCGAAGTAATTATCGCGATTTTCGCCGTAAGTTGGAATCCACCTACATAAGCACCTACATCACTCACAGGGAGCACATACACAGCAGTAATGAAGTGAAACAGTAAAAAAAAAAAAATTAAAAGCAAGATAACAATTCCTGACCTTCACTTGTGTTAAATAAATAATAAAAAAACATAAAGCACATATGTACATGCGTCGAAATGACGGACCTTTTTTAAAAAAATAAATAAATGGGGATGGTGACGTAACCACGAAACGATGTGCGGCGAGTCCGACGTAACCAACCCGAGGACTGCCGGTATAGATTTGTAGAGTAGCTTAGGAAGTGAGGAGTGAAGCACAGTGAGGATTCTTTGTGGCGGGCAGGCTGAAAGGCTGTGAAGATTCTCTTCCTAACCTCCTGTACGATGCATGTAAGCTACCTTAGTGACTGACTCAGAGACTGGGTAGGAGTGATCCTGGGTGTTCCAGCTGGAGGGACCAGCACAGGCCCTCTGGCCCAACCCTTCCCTTTCACAGTGAGTGTTGGAAGCCGCCCATTGTCCTCACCAGCAGAGAGGGGTGGACAGGGACCCCGGACAGGGGTGGACAGGGACCCTGGTCAACCTTGAAGCTCTGGAAGGTCAGAGCCAACCACCCACTGTCTAGTTGAGCAACTTCCACCTTTTAGTTTTATGCAAATCCTTGCTGATGCGCTGTCATTGGAATTGCCTGCCTAAAGGCTACGGGTGTATCCCATGGTCTTAATAAAAGGGATAGCAAGGCCAGAGCGGGGCGGAGTCCTTCCCCAGTCGGGCTCCCGCCTGGCCCCCAATATTTCCAAATTAATATTTTCCAGTCTCTTTCATTTGTGTGCGGCCTCCTCCAGAGCCCGAACCCTGAACCTGAACCCTGAACCCTGAACTACGCGGGACTTGGGGGGGGGGGGGGACACTCGCAACTGGCAGCCCAACCTGGGGCACTCACAGATGAGGAAACCATAGACCAGAGAGATGAAGAGATATGCCCAAGACCATTCAGGATCGCCCAACCAGCTCCTGGCCTGCAGGGCTAGTGCTCCAGCCTCTGGGCACGCTGACTTATCCACTGTGTGCTCAGTGGGTAAAATGGACCAGAGAAAAACTACCGTTAAACCAACTACAAAAAGCTGATCCTTGTGTTGGTATTCACAGAAGGTATGCTTTGCAAACCTGGCTTTCAGAAACTTGCTGATCTGAAAAGAGTTGTTCTAGAGGCCAACATGAAAATTCAAGATAGCATCAACATATAGAGGTGGTTATTTATCTACGTCAATGCCAAAATAATCTCTTCGACATACAAAGTTGGATCAGACCAATCACGACAGTAAGAAAGTAAGAACATTTACAAAGGAATCCATGCTTTTGGTCACCTTACACCGGGACACCACGAGCCTTACAACCTTGTGTTCCGTTTTGTGTGAAGCAAGTTTTTCTTCCACGGTGAATAATAGGTTTAGGATTTGGTCCAGTCTTTCCATTCAAAACATTATTTTTTTATTTTTTTTTAATTGGTTTCAGAGAGAGGGAGGGAGGGGGAGAGAGAGATAGAAACATCAATGATGAGAGAATCATTGATCAGCTGCCTCCTGCACACCCCCCACTGGGGATTGAGCCCACAACCTGGGCATGTGGCCTGACTGGGAATTGAATCATGACCTCCTGGTTCATAGGAGGATGCTCAACCACTGAGCCACGCCGGCCAGGATGCTCCTCCCAGTAGCATTACCTACTCAGTACCGTTAAAGGGACCCCCTTAACGTGTAATTTTTCCAGGTTTTATTCATATCATGAGCTTGAGGGGACACCTGAGAGGGAGTCATACAGGGCAATTGTCCCTCAGACCCTGTACCCTGCCTAAAGATTGTGAACTGACCACAGAGCGTCATTATTATGCTCACAAACTAAACTATGGATAAGACGACTAGATGTGCTAGAGAATAAGAAAGAACCGCAGGAAGCTGCCAGCCCTTGGGTCTTAAGCTCCCAGGCGGCTGCTGGTGCTTTCCATCTTGGGCCCCAGGCTGTTGAAATTTGGACCTTGCCCCAAGTCCTCGGGGAGTTCTGTTGTCCAGGACTTCCATTATAGCAAATGCTCACCACAAAGCTGTGCCCATTAAAACCTTGAGAAGCCTAGTGCTTCATGAACATTTTCACATTATTTTATTCCACATTTTACACAGATGCATCAGGAAGAGGGAGAGGATTCGCTGCAGTGTTGACTCACCGGGTTGCATTCCGCTGAAAGTATGAATCTTGGGATGTATATTTGTCACTTGTCAACCCAAACAGATAATATCTGCAGTAAGGCATGATTACGTTTATATTGACCTTTTCTGTTGAGTAAGTCTTAGTCTGAGGGAAATTCTGAGCTTTCCAGTACTCTCAAAATCAATAATTATTACTTTTATAAAATGCAAATAGCTTTAAAACATTGTAAAATAGAAATGTTTAATTTATAGACTATCACAAAATGTAAATATTACAAATTATAAAATATTTTTAAATTACTTCATATAGACAACTTTCATCATTCGCTTGTCTCTGAAAATTTCTTTGCTTATGAAAAGAAATTGTGTTTCACCTAATATCCTTGAAAATACCTGTGATGCCATCTTTACTCTTCAGAGATCAAAATGTTTCTGAGAGTGCCATGGCTGGTGTGGCTCAGTAGTGAGAACATCGGGCCATGCACTGAAGGGTCATGGGTTCAATTCCCAGTCCAGGGTATGTGCCTGGGTTGCAGGTTTGATCCCCGGCCCTGGTCAGGAGGCAACCAAGCGATGTGTCTCTCATATCGATATTTCTCTCTTTTTCTCTCTCCTTCTCCCTCTCTCCCTTCTATCTGCTCTAAAAATCAATGGAAAAAAATATCCTCGGGTGAGGATTAACAAAAAGTTATTTTTTTTTCTGAGAGTTTTTCAGAGGTTAATAATCAGCACTGGATTTAGGATGAGGTGATAGCCAATCCTAAGGATTAGAGAAGGCAGGCTTTAGGAGGCTTGTAAGTGTCATGTGTGTGAATCAAGGATTATGTCTGTAAGGACATCATGGGTTAGAGAAAAGAAGTGTTTTGAGGGTAAATGTGGAAGTACACTGTCCCCACTGGGATGGAGCATGGTTTTTGTGGAAGGTAATTCTGTAAGTGATTCCCAGAGCAATGAATTCTTTTGCCTAGCTAAATTCCTGCATTTCTACTTCTGGCCACAAGGTGGCACCTGATTGTCATTAATACACAAGTCACACACCTCATCTCTCACCCTTCAAACTAGAAACCCACTTCTGCCTCAGCTTCTGGACCCTTATTGTACCAGATTGTTTTTCTCAAATGGAGACGTTTCCAGAATAACGTGCACTAACTTGTGTTTGTCTAATATCCTTAAACTAAACCTCTTGTGCCTGTCAGTCATCAAGGTGCGTGTGGTCGTGCACTTTTGATGTTTAAGTTGATCATTTTGTTGAATATCCTTCCTAGTTTAGGAACTTTCCTCACGTATTTTTTTGTCCTACAGCTAAGAGTGGAGGCATACACTATTTTGACATAAGCTTCTTATATGCCACGTGTCATTTTGCTTGTGAGTGGGCGGGTGCAAAGAGCCTCACTCAAAGATTTAGCTTTCGAGCTGTATCTGCCCAAGGTATGTGGGTGAAATAAAGGAAAATCTCACGTGGCAAACTGTCTACATTCCAGACCATTATTAGCAGGAAGACCCTAGTTCTCTGAGGGAGGGGATCAGCTCCAATAGGCTCACCAAAGGCCGGCACTAGCAGACACTGAGGACCTGAACTGCTTATGGAATGCCTGGGGGAAGGGGCCTGCGAAGGGTCATAGGAGGGTGGAGTGAAGCTGACCCTAAACGATGGTGCGCGTTCAATGGAGAAAGTCAAGTTGGGAGTGTGTTGCAACGTGGGGGGGCAGCACTCAGAGGGTGCGGGGAGCAGTGTGAGCAGGCCAGGGGCGCTGAGAGGGAGAGCAGCAGGTCAGTGCTGGTATAGCCAGGTCTCAGCCATGCCGGGCCCTGAGTGCCGAGCCCAGGAGCCTGTGCTTTCTCCAGGGAGATGAGAATCACCTCAGTGAACTGTAACAATGCAACGTGCCAGGCGCTGCAGTCAGTGGGGGGACCGCAGAAAAGACACGTGATGTCTGTGTAAATAGCAATACAGGACAGTACGGGACACGTGCCCTTAGGTGGTGTAAAACCTAAGCTGGATGTTAGAGAAGGGAGCGATCTGTCTGTCTGCACTCCCCAGGGCTTGCCGCAGGCGAGGCAGCCGTAGCCAGGCCTGCTGTAATCATGGCTGGTGTCTGAATAGCTTTTTCCTGTTTACCAAGCATCTTTTCAAACACCGGCATGTTTATGCTCAGGTGGCCCTGTGATGCCAGCATAGTTACTATCTCTGCTTTCTAGACTGGGGAGTGGGGGCTCAGAGAGGTGAGCCCTCTGGTCTGGCCCTGCTTGTTGAAGGACCTAATGGACAAACGTAAGATTTCCCCACTCATACTTCTGTCTATTATTGCAGCTCAGGGATGTGACAGGCACAGCTGCTGCCTCAGCGAGCAAAGGGAGACAATTGTTTTTCGTGGGTTATTTCCTCCTCTGATGTGTTTGCCATGTAAATGGTCTGAGGGTTTTAGTTTTCAATGAGAGCGTCGGGGGAAGGGATTGATAAAATGCCATCAAGTTAAAACAACACAGAGCAGGGGATCTCAAGGTTTTAGGCAAAATCATGCTAAATTACAATGAAAACCATTTGCACTGTTGTGTTTTTTTTTCCTTCTTTTCCTTCTTTTGTGATCTTTGCCCTGAAGGAGCTTAGAGTCTATTTGCACAGAGAAAGCACACAGGTGCTCACAGCCCGGGCCTAGCGATTCGTGTGCGTTTCATCAAAGCAACAGCCCTTGCTTCGCTGGGGCTTTCTCTGAAGCTGAAGGAGGTCACTGGGCTGTGTCAGGTGTGACCTAAAAATAAACCTCCCCCCCACCCCCCCACCGCCAGGGCAACCCTAACCCATGGGGCAGGACTGCATGGCCAGATGCCCAGCCTCCCGTCCAGGTAGGGCACTGCCCAGAAGTGTGCCTGGTGGGTTTGAGGCCCACTCCCTGGCTCTTGCCCAGAGGAGGAGGTGACACTGAGGGGTGATGCTGGAGAAGGACCTCCGGTGGGAGGTTCCTGACCCTTTGGAGAGGCTTATCCTCTGATGGCCTCGTGGGGTCAGCTCCAGAGCATGTTCTGCCTGTGTGGGGTGGAGGGTGGGGGGCAGCCCGCAGTTCTGAGCAGGAGGCCTAATGGATGTGGGTAAATTGAACACTTTTGATTTGATGTGGGAGGAGGGCGTAGGGACTCGGACCTGTGCAGTCGTTCAGCAGTTCTGCTTCTGGGGCTGGTGCATTTGTGGAGTCCTCGAGGCTGAGCTGCTGGGCCTGCCAGAGGGGGCAGGTCTGGGCTAGTTATCATCAGTCCGCTGACCCGTGGCTCCTCCTGCAGGCAGGTCAGGCAGCGCAGCAAGAGCTCCGGGGAGAAGGAGGGAGTGACTGCGCCCGGTGCTGTGGCTCTTCCTTATTGGTGACACTCTTAGGCTTGTCAGCAATAAGGCAGTTTAACCATTTCAAACTGACTTACACTTGGCTTTGAACATTTAGCAGTATCAATAGATCCCTTCCAGTGGAAGTGAGAACTCCAGAGTAAAGGTGTATTTGGGCAATGTGAGAGGACATTCATATTGCATTCTACACTGAGTGGCCAGATTATTATGATCTCTGAACGCATAATAATCTGGCCACTCAGTGTCTATCCTATATAATAAAAGGCTAATACGCAAATTGTCCCCTCGACCAGGAGTTCGACCAGCAGGCAGGCCGGCCAACCGCCCATGTCCCCTCCCCCTGGCCAGGCTGGCCGGACCCCACCCATGCATGAATTCATGCACCGGGCCTCTAATATATATATATATATATTTACACACTGAGTGGCCAGATTATTATGTGTTCAGGGATCATAATAATCTGGCCACTCGGTGTATTTCTCCTTATTTACTAAATGCACGCTTTTCCAAGTCTACCCACCTTGTGTTGAGTTATGGCACCGCCCTCTTCTGTGCCGGCCGCTGGGCGGAGCTGGAAGTGAGAGCAGAGGCAGCTGAGCCCAGAAAGAAGAGGACATTCCCTGCCAGGAGCCCGGAGCTCCCAGCAGTGGTTTTGCTATCCAGCACCTAGTTCCAGTCATGCCTCCTGGAATCCCTGCAGCACAGCCCAGGTGATTGCAGGAACCAGGAGAGTGACTCCTGCACTGCTCCCCAGACAAAACCCCACCGTGTACAGTGAGGCGTTAGTAGCTAGAGTAACTGGCAAATGCATGTGCGCGCGTGTGTCTGTGTGTGTCTGAGTGTGTGTGTGTGTGTGTGTGTGTGTGTGTGTGTGTGTGTGTGATGAGCCGGGAGGATTAGCACCTTTACAAAAGCAGACTTCAGTTTGTGGAAGGGGCTTGCTTTATAGGAACTCCCCTAGGCATTTATTATGCTCCGTGACTGATAACAATGAGATTGGCACCCCTTGTGTTTTCAGGAAGCTACAGAGCAAAGGAGGAACACCTTGCTAGGAGGGGCAAAAGCAGAGCTGTCTAATTTTTTTGAAAGACTACTCACCCTGAAACAGCTCGGGAAAGTGAGGCCTGAGGAAAGGTGACCAGGATGTGCAAACGGGCGGGCAGAGCACCTGAGCTAACTGTGCAGCCAGAACAAGGTACACAGCGTTTACCTGGTTTGTTGAACAGGTGTCATCTCTGACATATATCACTGAGCACGAGGCTGAGACAAAGGCAACTTCCTCCTTCTCCTGGTGCTGCTGTTTGCCTTGACATCGGGGAGTTCTGGGGCTGGTAGGGTGAGAGGAGGCATGTGGCCACGGGCTCAACAGGGCGTGGGCCCCAGTGACCTTAAGCTGCCTGCACAGCCGAACCAAGGGCATGTCCTTGTGCACTCGGTTGCCCCGGCCCCGCCTCCCCATGTCCTGTTCTCTCCGAATCAGAGAACTTTCTCCATTGGCAGGTTCTGGGCACTCAAACTGCCCAGGAATCTCTGACTCTTTGTCTTCCAGTCATGGCACTGGGAAAGGCTGGGAGAATAACTTACCCTACCTACTCTTGGTCAGAGCCGTCAAACAAACAAACAAAAAACCAAAAAAGAATATCCTGAAAAATCATCAGAGTTGTATATTTACTTTACCTTAGACAGATGAAATTCAAAACTCCAGGTTACATGGACAATAGCAAGTGTCAGCTGCACTAACCAAGTTTACTTTGCAAAAGAACTCACAGTGCAATTCTTTTTAAAAGCAAGCTCCCTTGGTGAATTTTTAAATATTTAAATTTAAGAGAGTCCAACTTGCATTCAGCTTTTAGAAATATGTATTTAGAAATTGAGAAAATGAACAGATGGCTAAATTTAAAAAATCTTATTTATAAGTTTACATAGAGAATAATGAGCTTTTTTGGTGTTTAATTCTGAGTTTGGAGAAATGCTTAGTCATGTAATCACCACCATGAATATACACCCCTCCCCCAAATTTCCTTGTGTTGCCTTTTTGTAGTCAACTTCTCTTTCCACCCTTAATCCTTGACAAATTGTTCTCTATCTCTATAGTTTTGCCCTTTTCAGAATGTCATATAAATTGTAGATGATTGTCTTTTGTATGGATGCACCACTGTTTGTTATCCATTCATCAATTGAAAGGCATTTAGGTTGCTTCTACCTTTTGATGATTATGAATAAAGCTTCTCTAAACATCTGCATACAATTTTTGTGTAAACTTAAGTTTTCATTTATCTAGGGATATATGTTTAGAAATGAGATTGCTGGGTTATATGGTAAGTGTATGTTTAACTTTATAAGAACCTGCCAAATAGTTTTCTAAAATGGCTATGTCATTTTGCATTCCCACCAGCAATGTATGATAATTCCAGTTGCACAAAATAATATAAAATACTTTCTGCTCTCAATGATCATACATATATAAAGAATTTGAGATGAGAAAAATAATCTATTATTTTAATCCAGATTTTTTATTTTCTATTACTCATCATCTTTCTTTACTCTAAAGTCCTAGGTTTCCCTTTGCTGTCATTTCCATTCAGCTTAAAGAACTTCCTTTAATATTTTCTTTAGAGCAGATCATCTGGTGAAAAATTATTAGTGTTTCTTAATCTGAAAATGTCTCCATTTTGCCTTGACTATATTCAAAGGATATAAAGCTTGGGGTGAAAATTCTCTTTCAGCATCTTAGAGGTTCTGTCCATTGTCTTCTAGCCTCCATGGTTCCTGATGAGAAGTCTGCCATCAGTTTTCTAGTGTCTCATATATGTCATGTGTCATTTTTCTCTGGATGTTTTCAAGAATTTTGTCATCTTGATTATAATTTGTTGAGTTTTTCTTGCTTGGGGCTCACCAATATTTTTGAATTTGTAAATCTATGTCTTTCACAAAATTTGGAAGTTTTTCACCTTTTTTCTTCAAATATTGTTTCCGTACCAATCTCCTCTTAATCAGGGAATTCAATGACATGAATGTTAGAACTTTTGATATCATCCCAGAAGTCTCTAAAATTTAATTTATTTGTTTTAAATTTTTACTCTCTATTTTTCAGATTGGAAAATTACTACTGATCTACCTTCAGGTTTGCTCACTTTTTTTCTTTTTGTCATTGTCATTCTTCTTTGGAACACATCCAGTGAATTCTTTATTTCAGATATTATATTTTTTTAGTTCTATATTTTCAGCTTTTATAAAATCTGAAAATTTTTCTCTTATGAGAATGTCTATCTTTACATTCTTGTCAAAAATGTATACCTATATCGCATGGAGTTTGGTTATAATACTGTTTTAAAGTCTTTGTCTAATCATTTCAACATCTAGGTTATCACTGGGTTGGCATCTTTTAAATGTCTATTTTTAAAGATTTGGCTACATTTGCCCAGCTGGTGTGGTTCAGTGGTTGAGCATCAACCCATGAACCAGGAGGTCACGGTTCCATTCCCCGCCAGGGCATATACCAGGGTTGTGGAATTGATCCCCAATGGGGGCATGCAGGAGACAGCCGATTGATGGTTCTCCCTCCTCATTGATGTTTCTATCTCTCCCTCCTTCCCTCTCTCTGAAATCAATAAAAACATAAAAAATAATTGGTCACATTTTCCTAGTTGTTAGAATGTTGAGTAATTTTAGTTTGTATCCTGAACACTTTGAATATTATGTTGTGAGAATCTGAGTCCTATTAACATCCACTGGACAAAGTGTATTTATTTATTTTTGTTTTAGCCGGCAAGCAACCTGATTATGTTCACATTGCAAGTTCTATTTCACCTACTGTGGGTGGGCTGGACCAATGGCGGTTTGGTGTCCAAAGCCTTTGCGATGCTGTATAAATTGGCCCCTCACAGGGTGTATGTAGTCTGGGATGTGGTCAGTAGTTTATATCACGGTTCTGTTCTCACAGACGTTACTGGACTTCTTTGGGTCTGTGCCACACTCATGGGGTTTAATGGTGACCGTGGGATTTGTGTTGGTTCATGCACAAAATTATTGTGGCCACTTCTCCCGGTCTCTGCTCTTCAGAATTACCCACCCCTCACTCTCATCCCATGGGCTTCTGTTCTTCGTCCTCTGCCCAGAAATACACGTTTCTCAGAGAGTTTTAGTACCTACCCCCTTCTGTGCTGTCAAGTGATTGGACCACCCTAGGGGCAAACCGACAAGAGAAAAGACAGAAAACATACTTGGGTTTATTCTCACTTCCTTTTTGTTCTGATCTTAGGATCACAGCAGCTTCTTTCTTCAGTTTTCTGTGTCAGTACCGCTGCTGTCACTGCAGTGGTGGGAAAAAGAGAAAACCATGAGGGTTTCTTCCACACTTTCCGGCTCACAGAACATGGCCTTTTACCTGGTCTTGTGGCCAGAAAAGGGTATTTTTCTCAAATTTTGCTAATGGGACCTGCTGTGCAGTTTGGCTACTCAGGCCACCCTCAGGCCAAAGCCAGGAGTTAATGGAGGAGAGCAAAAACTAAGAAACGCATTGTAATACTAGTCATCTGGATCTGGACTTCCCTCCCAACCTACCTGCTACCCTTTACTTCTCAGTGGGCATTTGATTTTCCTCTTTTGTCTAGAACTTGTGCTGCGATCAGCAGCAGAGACAGGCTGCAGTGAGCGCACCCATTGGCCAGCACTGGACGCCCTGGCACGGCTGAGCTGGAACATGTGCCGAGGGGTCCATTTGTCTGCTCTCCTGGATTAGGACCCTCTTAGAAGGAAAATCAGTTCTCACTGTGGCAGCTTCTCAGCTCCACACGTGCCTGTGTCACGGGACGCTGACACTCCTCCTTTCAGGAGCTTTGCACCAACAAAGTCATCCTCACAGCTCCGTCATCCTCGGCCAGGCCCCAGGTGGACGCTTCCCTGACCACTTATCCCCTCCAATGTTCTCCTGCCCACAATGCTCGGAGCCTTGTCTCCATGACCCAAACTTCTGCGGCTCCCTTCGTTCCTAAACACTCCCACTGTGCCCTTTTAAGCACACTCCCTACTCCCCAGCCTCTCTCACGATGTTCCTTTTACCTCCTCACCTTAGCTGAAACCTGGTTCTTATCCCGAGGACACAGACCCGTGCAGGCCTCCCCAGAGGAAGCTGCTCATTCATTGCCTCCTCCTCCACTTCAACGCTCACATCCTTAAGAGGACAACCTTGCCTCCCACTCCGCAGAGGCATGAGCCATCCAATGGGAAGGCCTTCAGTTTTCTACCTTCCCATTTCCCACTTCTCGGAACCATTTGTCTTTCCCTCTTGCACCTATGGGAAGAGGCGTTCCTCTCTAGGCCTCTTTGTTTGTGCACTTGGTACCATCCTTTGCCATCGCCTCAGTTCTGGCCAATGGAATAAAACAAGGAGTGAGAGCAAGTGCAGTAAGTATTCTTTTAAAAGGGGACAAAATCACTGCTATTAACAAGTGTCATGGTTTACCTATCAAGCCAAGAAAAATCGCTAAAAAAGAAAACAAGAGAAAAAGCAATGAGTTACTGAAAATATGAAGTTATCCCCAAGACATGAATACTTAAAAGCCAGAGTAAAGTAATAGGTCCTTTGCCCATTTTTTGATTGGATTGTTATAGAGAGCCCACAAGTAAATCCAGGTACGAATAAAAGTTTTGTATTTAATAAAGGAAGAATTACATACCAGGAGATAGAAGAAAAATCAGCCAGTGAAAGATACTAGGATACTTGGAAATTTCCATTAAAAAAGGAAAAATTTATATCGCTACCTAAACTTCGTATCATATACCAAAATAAATTCAGATGAGTTTGAGAATTCAATGTAAAAGATGAAACCAAAAAATAACTAAACAAAAATCATGGATTATTTTTCTGCCAAAGTTAAAATTACAAAGCAAAAGGTAGAGTTGACATGTTCTTGTATGCATATAAAAAACAAACAGTATTGCTAGGGGTATATGGGAACTTGGTGTTATCTTGACAACTTTTCTGTAAATCTAAAATGATTCCAAAATAAGTCACATGCACGCACACATACATGTAGACACACAATATCTTCAGAATTATGAATCTGTATGCCCTCTCCCACTTCTGAGAATTTATTTTCTGGATAGACTTGCACACGTGCAAAATGACCATTGCGCCAAGCTTCTCCTGGCTCTGTTCTTGCCAAGTTATTTGCAAGAGCAAAATATTGTATCCCACCTAAATTATGATTATAGGGACAAGTTTAAAAATTACGGTCATTCACGTGATGGAGTACCATCCAACTGTTCAAACAATAAGAAAACTTCTGACCTAGAAGGTGTCAAAGACACCCATTTTTTAAGTAAAAAAAATTAAGATAAAAAAAAATACAAACACAGAAGTCCCCAAATAAAACAAAAAAACAGCTTTCTATGTTATTTTGGGGTCAAAGGGAGGTGAGAATATATATATATCTAGACTAATAAAAGAGAAACATGCAAATTGACCATACCTTTGCTATGCCCACCAGCCAATCAGGAGTGAGTATGCAAATTTACATGACAAAGATGGCAACGGCCCTGCCCCCCAGCTGCTCCGGGTCTCTGGGCAGCACACATGCAGGCATGCAGCGGCCAGGCAGGGGCGGGATGCCTGCTATGAGGGGAAGGACGGGGGCGGAGGGAGCTACAGAAGCGGCGCTCCCGCCAGGAGTGAAGACTGAAGGCGGTGGCCAGAGCGAAGGCCTGGGTCCCGGGTGCTGGAGGAAAACCGGTGCTGGCAGCTAGGGGAAGGAAGGCCTATTGCACGAATCTCTTCGTACAACTGGCCTCTAGTATTTATATATTCATTTCTGTGCAAATGAAGCTCTAGAAGGAAACAGAACACTAATGACAACAGTGGTGTGAGGACATGACAGCAACTGGGTGGTGAAGGACAGGAGTGGGCTGCATGTAATTGAACTAAAAAGTTATGTCCACCATGTCTGACCATGGGGGTGCAGTATGTATTTTAATAATTACATTCAAAGCAAGCTTGAATACATCTAGCAACACCACCCCCCCCCCCCCGAAAAGTACTCCAGAATGCACAGTGTTCAAGACGAACGAAGTGTGGCTGGGACAGCAGGGTTTCAGACATCTGTCAGGGCACGTGCACCAAGAAATCTGTTTAAGTCCCAGGACTTGCACTTGGCACTCGGAACTTCTGTTCACATCAATACCCATTTCCTCCACCTTCCTGGAGGCTGTTTTCACCTCTGCAGCAGGCTGGTTGTTCCAGATGCCATTAGGACCGGAAACCCCAGGATGGGAAATCATTGAATTTCCTCTTCAAGCGCTGCTGATGAGTGCTCCCAGGATGAGCCACCTGTCTGCTTCCCTCTCCACTCAGATGCAGGCAGTCAGGAGTGGGGTTTGCAGCTGCCCAGATGTGCACGTGTCCTCCTTGTGAGCTCTGTAAACCCAGTCATACACACATACCTGAGTTTCCCAGGAACGACCATCTGGTGTTGGGAACAGGCAGCAGAGTCATCGTATTTCCAACAAAGCAATATTTATTTTTTTATTGACTTTATTAGGGTGACATTGGTTAACAAAACCATACAGGTTTTAAGGGTACAGCTCAGTAAAATATCATGCGCACACTGAATCATGTGCCCATCGCCCAAGCAAAGTCTCTTTCTGTCCTCACTTATCCCCCCTTTACCCTCTTCTGTCCCCCCTCCTTTCCCTCACCATCCTGTTGTCCAAAGCAGTATTTCTTTGACTTAATCTCCTCCTCTAAACTTTAGGTATTCCAACCCCTCATGCCTTCCTTTGGTCCTTTGGAGTTCCTCCAGTCTCATACAGGCTCAAGAATGGCTGTCTGGCTCTGCAGGTGTGGCTCAGTGGTTGAGCATCAACCTATGAATCAGGAGATCATGGTTCGATTCTCCGTCTGGGCGCTGCCCAGGTTGCAGGCTCGATCCCCAGTAGGGGGTGTGCAGGAGGCAGCTGATCAATGATTCTCTCTCATCACTGATATTTCTATCTCTCTCTCCCTCTCCCTTCCTCTCTGAAATCAATAAAAAATATATTTTAAAAAAAAGAATGGATGTCTGGATTTGACCAATTTGTTCTCCTCCTCAGTGACTGACCTCATCAAGCAGCTTTTATTGACTTTGCGATAATACCTTCCCAGAGTCCTATGATGACACTGGGTTCCCAGATCATGAGGCGCTACCTATGGTCTCTGCATGCTGGTGGCCTTGTCACGCCTTCCTTCTGTGCTCCAACAGGTGAGTGCAAGTGTGGAAATTGCCTTCTCCTTCACAACCTTGAGCTGTGATGACTGCAAAGCTCTGTGCTCAGTGTGAGCACTAAGACTCAGCAATCCTAGGCCTCCAGTGTCAACCATGAGAGACTGGTCAAGAGAACACTCCCAACGCGTGCCTTGCTGTATTTAAAATGAAAATTACCCTCCCCCGCCATCCAGTACCAGCCACTTCCCCAGACAGCGCTATGATCCTTACTTCACCATGCCCCTGACCTGATGGTTTCCTTTTTTTTTCTGTTTGCTTTCCAGGTGGGTGAAGGAGAAGCTCTTGTTATAGAAAGTTTAAGAGTCTTGGTCCTGAGGGTCAAGAGTCAGACTCAGGAGTCATAGATCAGCTTCCCACAGGTGTTTGGACATCACTGGATTTTCAGTGAGAACATGACGTAGGCTTTTCCTCTGTGTCTCCAGTAAGTACACACACACACACACACACACACACACACACACACACACACACACACACACACACACACTGTAACAGCTGTACACTTATGGAGCTTGCAAATATGCAAATAGCTTCAAATAGCATTTAGATACAATAATGGGTCACACCACTAACATCTAGAACATCTTTCTTTTTCCCTCCTAACTGCTTATCTCTGCATTTAGGTTTGAACTGAGACATATGGGAACCCAGGCAGGTCAATAAACTGACAGTCCTTTAAACTATTTTTCTTTAAATGTTTGCCATTTATTTAGGGGAGTGGCTGATGGCTCCATGGGATAAGATCAGAGAAGAGGAATGGTGGTAGCCCCCAACCTCTTTAACATCTTTGACAAGTCAGCTCTCATCCCAAACCCTCATCCCCCAGTCCTGCCTCCTCAGAAGGAAGTTAAGTGGCCATGTGTTAACATTTGAGCATGCACCTTTTGGGTTTTCTCCTCACAGTTCATCAGAGTTTTACTTCCATTCATGTCTCATACTATCCTGGAGAGAAGTATGGACACACACAATCAGACATTTGGGTATATTTCTGGTGATATTTTGGTGCCTCTTAAATTGGCAATTTAGATAGCTGCTCAGATTTCCTTTTTCTTAATCTGGTCTCTATTTGTTGTGTTCTCTCTCTTATATATTGGATTTTGTCTCCCTGTTTTATGTCAATACCTTAATTACATGGCACTTTCTTAGCAAAGCCTTTCCTAGGAACCCAAGCCCACAGCGTCCTGTGCTCCTCCACATGCACACCCCTTCTCAGGTGTGATAATTATGACATCCAGCCATCTGTGTGTCTGTTCAACAAACAGCTAATTGGACCATGATTGCTGGTGGGTATTGAAGACACTCAAATGAATGAGACATTGGGCCTACCTTCAAGAGTCTTATAAATTACTAGAGGCCTGGTATATAAAATTTGTGCATGGGTAGGGTCCCTAGTCCTGGCCGGCAATCAGGACTGATCTGTGGGGCAACCAGTGGGGCTATTGGGGAGGCCCCCACTGGCACCCGTCTTGGTCAGCCTAGCGCTGCTTGCTCGCCGGCCCTGCCTCCCCACCACTGCCGCAGGTTACCTCTCTCTGCGGGGCCCCTGCTGGCACCCACCTTGGCTGGCCTGGGACCTGTGGGCTGGGGCCAGCTCCTGCATTGAGCGTTTGCCCCCTGGTGGTCAGTGCACATCATAGTGACCGGTTGTTCTGCAGTTTGGTCGATTTGCATATTAGACTTTTATTATATAGGATAACCTGTCTTATACTGTTATTATTTATTTCTGTGAATATACTTGATTGTTTTAGTTAAACTGTGTCTTGAAATCATGAATCTTGACCAGTGTTGAAGTTGGGTTCCCTGGAAGCAGATGCTGAAGTTAGTGTGTAGGAGGTTTACTAGGTGGTATTTTGGGGAGAAGGAAGCACACCTGGGCTAATATATATATATACTAGAGAGGCCCAGTGCACGAAATTCATGCACAGAGGATGTCCCTCAGCCCAGCCTGCACACTCTCCAATCTTGGACCCCTTGAGGGATGTCCAACTGCTCGTTTAGGCCCGATCCCACCAGGATCAGGCCTAAACGGGCAGTCGGATGGGATTGGGCCTAAACAGGCAGTCAGACATCCCTCTCACAATTCAGGACTGCTGGCTCCCAACTGCTCGCCTGCCTCTGTCTGATTGCCCCTAACCGCTTCTGCCTGCCAGCCTTATCACCCCCTAACCACTTCCCTGCCAGCCTGATCGATGCCTAACTGCTCCCTGGCCAGCCCAATTGTCCCTAACTGCCCTCCCCTGCTGGCCTGGTCACTCCTAACTGCCCTCCCTTGGCAGCCTGTCACCCCTAATTGCCCTCCTATGGTGGCCTTGTCACCCCCAACTACCCTCCCCTTCAGGCCTGGTCCCCCCAACTGCCCTCCTCTGCAGGCCTGGTCACCCCCAACTACCTTTCCCTGCAGGGCTGGGTCCCCCCAACTGTCCTCCCCTGCAGGGCTGGGTTCCCCCCAACTGCCCTCCCCTGCAGGCCTGGTCTCCCCAAGTGCCCTCCCCTGCAGGCCGGGTCCACCCCAACTGCTCTCCCCTGCTGGCCTGGTCTCCCTCAACTGCCCTCCCCTGGCAGCCCGGTCACCCCTAACTGCCCTCCCTGCTGGCCTAATTGCCCACAACTGCCCTCCCCTGCAGGCCTGATCCCCCACAACTGCCCTCCCCTGCAGGCCTGGGTTCCCCCGAAATGTCCTCCACTGCAGGCCTGGTTCCCCCCCCCCCCCCCAACAGCCCTCCACTGCAGGCCTGCTCCCCTCAACTGCTGTTCCCTACAGGCCTGCCCCCCCCCCAACTGCCTTCCCCTTCAGTCCTGGTGCCCCCAATTGCCCTCCCCTGCTGACCTGATCTCCCCCAACTGACCTCCGCTGCTGGCCCGGTCACCACTAACTGCCCTCCCTGCTTGCCTGCTTGCCCACAACTGCCCTCCCCTGCATGCCTGGTCCCCCTCAACTGCCCTCCCTGCAGGCCTGGTCCCCCCAGCTGCTCTCCCCAACAGGCCTGCCCCCCAACTGCCCTCCCCTGAAGTCCTGGTACCCTCCAACTGCCCTCCCCTGCTGACCTGGTCTCCCCCAACTGCCCTCCTCTGCCGGCCCAATCACCTATAACTGCCCTCCCTGCTTGTCTGATCACCCACAACTGCCCTCCCCTGCAGGCCTGGTCCCCCAACTGCCCTCCCCTGCAGGCCTGGTCCCCCCCAAATGCCCTCCCCTGTAGGTCTGGGTCCCCCCACCAACTGCCCTCCTCTTCTGGTCTGGTCACCCCTAACTTCCCACAAATTCCCTCCCCTGCCGGCTATCTTGTGGTGGCCATCTTGTGTCCACATGGGGGCAGCCATCTTTGACCACATGGGGGCGGCCATCTTGTGTCTTGGAGTGATGGTCAATTTGCATATTACTCTTTTATTAGCTAGGATTTTTGCAATGGAATCTCTTAGTATTATCCCTAATATCACTGTAATAATCTTTAAAATGTCTCTACTCTCGCCCTAGTTGGTTTGGCTCAGTAGATTGAGCGTCAACCTATGGACTGAAGGGTCCTGGGTTTGATTCTTGTCAAGGCACATGCCCAGGTTGTGGGCTCGATCCCTAGTGGGAGTCGTACAGGAGGCAGCAGATCAATGATTCTCTCTCATCATTGATGCTTCTCTCTCTCTCCTTCTCCCTTCCCCTCTGAAATCAATAAAAATATATTAAAAAAATAAAATGTCTCTACTCTCTGCCTTTTAAATCATACTTATCCTTTGAGGCACAAGTAAAGTTCACTTTAAACAAATATTACTGAGTATTTACTACGTATTAAGTACTGGCTAGGCCCTGGGGAAAGGTAATTTTGAGAGAGGTGCCATTCCTGACCTCAAACCTCAGGACAGGGAGGGAGGGACATAAATAAGTACAGAAATAATAGAAAGAAAGAAGAATTATATACATGGAATGACCATATAATTTATTGTCCTAATTTGGAATTTTTTGAGGAAAAAGGATAAAATCATTAAAAATAAGCAGGAATATCCAGCATAAACTGGGATAGTCCCAAACCAACTGGAATGTGGGGGTCATTATATTAATTATTAAAGTGCCACATGAACTTGAAAAACAGCATGAATTCAGTTTGAGAAGATGGAGAAAAGGCTAACCAGACAATGTTGCTTTTGAGCTGGAATTTATTTATTTTTATTTTTATTTTTTTAATGTATTTTTTTATTGATTTTTTACAGAGAGGAAGAGAGAGGGATAGAGAGTTAGAAACATCGATGAGAGAGAAACATCGATCAGCTGCCTCTTGCACACTCCCTACTGGGGATGTGCCCGCAACCAAGGTACATGCCCTTGACCAGAATCGAACCTGGGACCCTTGAGTTCGCAGGCCGACGCTCTATCCACTGAGCCAAACCGGTTTCGGCTTGAGCTGGAATTTAAATAAATAGGCTCATGCTAGCAAGATTGGGCCTTCCCAGGAGAGGGCACACTGCAGGGCACATGTGGAAAACATGAATGTTCCATGTATGAATGTTCCAGAATGAATGTTCCACTGAGACCTGAATGCAAGGTATAAGGTAGCATACAGTGACAGGTGAGTTGGGGAAATTGGGTTGGGTCCTGATGGTGCAGCGTCTTAAATGTCTTAGTAAAGTTTGGATTTAAAACTGCCAATAACAGGGAGAATGAGTAAACAAGGTTGGGTAAAAAATAAATTTGAGACGTTAAAGGCCGGAGTTAGAGAAGCCAGTTAGAATGCATTTCAATAGTCTAATTAGGGTAAGGCCAACGAGAATGGAAGGAGCATAGATTCTGACCTAGACTAGGAGTCTTGGCTCAGTCACATCATGTGAGGGACTGACGGAGAGGTCTCTGGCCTGGCCGAAAAGCTTAGTGCTGCCATGAGTTGAAGCAGTAAGCTCTGGAGGAGCAAGTTGTTGAGGCGGGTGGAGAGTGAACTAGTGAATTGTGTTAGCTGCTGGTGGGACAGAAGGTGACAGACAGCCCAGCTGTCACCGTGAGGTTTGCCTGGAGGCCCTGCTGGGAGCTACCCTCTGGTGGCATGCTAAGAGAGAGCAGTGCAGCTCAGTCCCAGGGCCTGGACGTGGCTCCAACAAGCAGAAGCACGAGGATGAGGAGCACAGGACCGTCAGGAGAAAGGCCTCGTAGCTGGGAGTTGCTGCCAGCCCTTGGGCACTGCAGCTGAGGACAGTTACACACAGGAGGATGGAAGAACCACGGTGACGGGGCCACAGCTGACAGGGCTCCAGGGGGAGCAGCTTCAGGGACTGCTGAGGAAGCTCACTCTTGATCCACCCATTCTGGGCTCCCTCTGTCACCATAGCAGAGTCACCAAGGACATCTCATCAAAGGCAGAAGTGGATGGATTGCCCTCATGGTACACGCTGAGGAGCCAGAAGTCTGGTGGATTGGAGGCCTAGGCGTTGTGGAGCCTGAGCCAGGCCTAATGGCTTAGGGCTGTCCTTCCTTCTCCCCAACTAGTCTCTAAAATGATCAACAGTAAGACCATGGCTGTTATATCTGGGTTCCCAAGGACAGAGCAAAGGCCTGCCACTGAGTTAGCCTGAGAGTTATGGGGCTGGCCAAGCTAACATAACCAGTATCTCTAGAGCAAGGGCTTAGCCCAGCAGTGACATAATGGATGCTCTGGCCTCTCAGATGCAGAGGCAGCCAGCCCCTGTCCTTCTGAGTGAGGCAGGACATCTCCAGTATGTTTGCCCCACACGCTGATGTCTCCTTCATGTCTGTGTAAGAAGAAATCGTGGCCTACTGGAAAACCTTAAATTAATCACCAAAACCTGCTTTGAAGACCTGTGTCTTAGACAGCTCAGGCCGCCACAGCAAATACCACAGACTGGGTGGCTTAAACGGCAAACATCGATTTCTCACAGTTCTGGAGGCCAGCAAGTCTAAGATCAAGGAGCTTGGCAGATTGGGTTCCTGGTGATGGCCATCATCTCTCTGTGTCCTCACATGATGGGGAAGGGCGGGAAGGGGAAGGAGAAGGAGAGAGAGGTAATCTCTCTCCTTCTAAGGGACTGATCCCTTCATAACCTCATCTAACCCTAATCACTTCCCAAAGACACCGCCTCCAAATACATCACACTGGAGGTTAGGGCTCCAACATATGAATTTGGGGGGGGGGGTGGACACAAACATTCAGTTCACAGTACCTTGGAACCCCTTTTTGCCTTATTTTGTCACTTGCTGGAAGCAGCGAGGCAGCAGGGGTGACGGTGCCTGGGAGTACGGTTTCCACTGTGTACTCTCTCTTTAAAAAAGAACCCTAAACAGAATAATCAAGATTAATCCCCATCTTAAGTGTGTCTCTTAATTGCACCAGAACACACTTTAAAATGGGCACGTCTTATCCCTGGAATGTACGTTTAGGATTACAATCAATTTTAGACATGTCATTTCTTTAGCTAAAGTGAAGGGAAAACAAATTTTATTTGATCTTCCATAAGATCTTTCCTCAGTGTCTTTTACTTCTTCTCCTGCCATCAAATTCTTACCTTGACTGAAAAGCCATGTTGAGTGCAAGGCAAATTCCTTCCCTCTTTGCATAGAGATTAGCAATTCTGGTGATGGGAGAATGTGGCAGTGCAGTTCTGCCAGGATGAGGTGTGTGACCTTAGAAAATTGCTGCACTTTCTGGGCCTCAATCCTTCATCCCTGTAATTACAGGTCATCTTCATTGTTGAAAATCACGGTTACAAAACCTGTTTGAGCCCAGCTGGTGTAGCTCAGTGGTTGAATGTTGACCTATGAACCAGGAGGTCACAGTTCAATTCCTGGTCAGGGCACATGCCCAGGCTGTGGGATTGATCCCCAGTGTGGGGAGTGCAGTAGACAACCAATCAATGATTCTCCTTCATCATTGATGTTTTTATCTCTCCCTCTCTCTTCCTCTCTAAAATCAATAAAAAATAATAACAAACAAACAAACAAACAAAACAAAAAACGCTGTTTGAAAATGGGAACAAAGGCCCAAATTAAAAAGTGATAGGGACTATATCTTGAAGAATCAAACTGAATCTCTTAAAAATAAGTCCATCTTATTTTGTGTATGGAATATATATTTAAAATAAAACTGTGTTTCTTAAAAGAAACAGAGAATGACACAAATATTTCTTCTCTTTAAGAGTGTGTGATTTTTTTATTCTGGCAAAAATGTATGCTGGCATAATACAGTAGCTGCCACTTTTTGTTTGAATTTCAATCCACAATTACAAAATGGATCCATTTTGGACAAATATTTAAGGAATTCATTGATTTGTTTTCAAGGTCTTCTCTCAATTTAAAGAAACTCAGACCATTCTTTTTGGAAAGAACTTTTATGCCACTATCCTTGCAATTTTCTTCCACTAGCCTTTTTATTTCCAGCAGCTTTTCATTTATGTACAGTTTGAATGTGATTGAGTAGTTCTCCAACATCAATTTGACTGACTTTATCAATTCTTTCAGTAAGATGTTCAATTGATTTGCAACCATTTTGAATTATGCTGATGTTTAAAATGAAATGGGAACTGAAATAAAAAATAATATACAGAGATCCAATAGCAGACTAGAGGATCGCAAGAATCAAGTCAAAGATTTGAAATACAAAGAAGCAAAAAACATCCAACCAGAAAAGCAAAAAGAAAAATTGAATCCAAAAATATGAACATAGTATAAGGAGCCTTTGGGACAACTTCAAGTGTACCAACATCTGAATTATGGGGGTGCCAGAAGAAGAGAGAGGGCAAGATACTGAAAACCTATTTGAAGAAATAATGACTGAAAACTTCCCTCACCTAGTGAAAAAAATAGACTTACAAGTCCAGGAAGCGCAGAGAACCCCAAACAAAAGGAATCCAAAGAGGACCACACCAAGACACATCATAATTAAAATGCCAAGAGCAAAAGACAAAGAGAGAATATTAAAAGCAGCAAGAGAAAAGCAGTTAGTTACCTACAAGGGAGCACCCATACAATTGTCAGCTGATTTCTCAACAGAAACTATGCAGGCCAGATGGGAGTGGCAAGAAATATTCAAAGTGATGAACAGCAAGAACCTACACCCGAGATTACTCTACCCAGCAAAGCTATCATTCAGAATTGAAGGGTAGATAAAGAGCTTCACAGATAAGAAAAAGCTAAAGGAGTTCATCACCACCAAACCAGTATTATATGAAATGCTGAAAGGCATTCTTTAAGAAGAGGAAGAAGAAGAAAAAGGTAAAGATAAAAATTATGAACAACAAATACATATCTATCAACAAGTGAGTCTAAAAATCAAGTGAATAAAAAATCCGATGAATAGAATAAACTGGTGAATATAATAGAATCAGGGGCATAGAAAGGGAGTGGACTGACAATTCTTGGGGGGGAAGGGGTGTGGGGGGTGCGGGAAGAGACTGGACAAAAATCGTACACCTATGGATGAGGACCGTGGGGGTGGTAAGGGCAGAGGGTGGGGTGGAAACTGGGTGGAGGGGAGCTATGGGGGGAAAAAAGAGAAACAATTGTAATAATCTGAACAATAAAGATTTATTGAAATGAAGAAAAAATGAAATGGGGAAGACTGACCAACAAAGATGTGATACCAGCTGTGAAACTAAACACCAGCCCTGAGGGAGAAGGGCACTCATTTTTAAATGGAAATTCATTTAGTGAACATTTTCTTGTGGAAACCACTTTGCTTCCTTACACAGTCTCACAGCTTAGCCACTTGGATAGTTCATATTGAGATAAGGAGGATACCCTTTAGATCTTAATACCTGGAGCACATTATGGCCACCTCTGAAGTTGACTTGGTTGAGACAGACTTGGTTAAGTGAGAGTTGTGTGGGTAGCAAGTCTGGGGGTTTTTCTTAACCAACAAAAGCGTTAAATATTTTCCCAAGATCTAACTAGGAGTCATCGGCACCTACTCGAATGTGAACTCTCTGAGAAGTTTTTACATCTTGGTAAATCAAACATCAAGAACATGCAAGTCCCTGACATAAGTAAGATCTTCAACAAATGTTAGCTGAGTGTTCATGAAGGTGGAAATGTGTAGGGACTCTCCCACTAATTAGTTATGTTATTTGTCAATCTCTTAATCTCTCAAAATCTCTCTCAGCTGTAAGTAAAGAAATGGGACTGAGTAATCTCCAAAGGCTGTACAGCCAGAAAATTCTATGATTCGATTCTATCTTAGGTATTTAGAGAAAATAACTTTTTACTGAAATTTCTAGAACCCCAGAGAAACTTATAATCTTTGTGACTTGGAAAGAATCCTAGAGATATTAGTAGGCTAGTGAATTAGCAACATTAGGGTGAAAATTTATTAACTTGCCATTGCTTTCTAGACTTGATTTGAGTGATGAAAATAAAATTTAAGCTGCATGGAATTAGATTTTCAAAACTAGAAACTGTAGGAATAAATGAAAAGATCCCAACTAATTGAAAATTCTTATGCCGCCACACCACTTCCCAAGAGAGAACAGGGCTCAGCATCGAGGTGGAAAAGCTTGGCATTGAGTAGGGCATTTGGGACATATCTTGCACAGATAAAGTGGGCATTTAAAGAATCTCCAAGCACAAATATGCATGACCGCTTGCTTTTCTCAGGCTGTCGTTTGTTCTGGGAGAACGGTGAGGACTTAAAGTGCTCAAGGTTGGTGTGTGTTTTAGTATCTGCGCAAATGTTCAGGCCTAGCTTTGAGTTTGTTTTGGCCATGACTCTGCAGCGGTGTCACGCCATCACTAAGCTGGGCTGGGGCTGTAATCAGAACACAGCTTTGCAACTTCGCGTAACCCAATGTGTTTGGAGGTTTGGTTGCATCACAGTTGATGGATTAAGAATCCTTGTGTTCCACCTGGTCAGTGGGTGTCACTGGTACCAGGAACATTTCCTTACTGCTTGTCATTCAACTAGCACCGTGGTCGGCAAACTGTGGCTCGTGAGCCACATGCGGCTCTTTGGCCCCTTGAGTGTGGCTCTTCCACAAAATACCACGGCCTGGGCGAGTCTATTTTGAAGAAGTGGTGTTAGAAGAAGTTTGAGTTTAAAAAATGTGGCTCTCAAAAGAAGTTTCAATCGTTGTACTGTTGATATTTGGCTCTGTTGACTAATGAGTTTGCCGACCACTGAACTAGCAGGTCACTGAAAGAGAGAGTTTTGGTTTTTGGACATTTTCTCAAATTTTGGGCATAGTATCTTGGAGCATTTTGGAAGCAAAGATTCTGTAGGCTTTATTATCTCCCTTTTGTAAATGCTCCATTTAGCACTTGGTTACACACGGTTTCACCCAGCTTTGCAACGACTTCAACTACGTGGCTTTTGTCTCCTCTCACCGAGATTTCCTCCTGGGCAGGGACTGGGTTCTCTATATAGGTTCTGTACTCAAACAGCGCTTCCAAAGTTGAGACCAATAGTCTTGTCAGGGTGGTGAGAACATGGGTCATTTTTTTCCCCTTCTCTTTAATTTCCAAGGTGAAAAACGTGTTTTATTATCATAGTTATGCAAAGACAAATTTAATATATTAAATATTCTGGGTTTCTATCACTTTGGCACCCTCTACCTCCAGAGCCGCACATTAGCTATAGAAGAGGTACACAGCAGACTTGTTGACTTGTCCCAGAATTTTACAGAAGAATTAATCACAAACTGATATTCTCCTTTTTCCATCCTAAAATACTTTGTCGTAGAAAAGCATCCAATGAAAATATTCCTTTGGAAGTGCTTGAATTCTTAATTCCCCAATTCATATTTCTTGCTGTATTTTTAAGCACCCTATTGCTTATAAGAAATTATAAAAAAAATCATTACAAAGTTATGTTCCACCAAGACACTAAAAATATGTAATCGAAAAAAAACCACTTGATGAGAACATAGGAGAAAAGAGAAAATAAAATATAAATAATTAAACCCAACCTGTAAGCTATTCATGTCAATATGATAAATCCTGAGCATGGGGAGCAAGAGCGTCTGAGAAGAGCACAGGGACAAAGACTATGGGAGCTTGGAATTCACTTTCCATGGGGTTGAAGAGAAGCCGTCAGACCTTCTCAGAAATCTTTGCACATTTCTAGGCTTTCAGAGGTTAATTTAATTGTATAGGGAGGAGGAGTCGTAACTTGTGGGGAGAAAAAGCATGGCAGTCCAAACATGTAATGAAGCTTTGAAGAAGACACAGGGACCCTAAGTCAACAATTCAAGTGCTTTTTGAACTGCATGGGGGGACACTAGCATCATTCACTCGACCAACATTAACTGAGCACCAGCTACGTGCCAGATTCTGTCTAGGCACTGGGGTCCTTTACCTAGCTACATTCACGTGCAGCGGGTGTCATTAATCTCATGGTACAGAGGAAGATGGTTGCAGGGGAGGCACAGAGAAATATATGACCTGGCCTTCCCCTCATGGAAGTATAGTTGAGTACACAACATTTACACATATGAAACAGCTGCTAAATAAAATATACTATAGTAAACATCAGCTTTCCAGAACTGTCAAAGGGGGAGTCATTCTGGAGAATCCATCCAGTTGTCTGCATATCTGAGAGGTTGTCCCTTAAAACATAAGATAGTGGAAGTTAATGAACATTAGTGATTGTACTTAGCTCCAATATAGTAGTTCTCTCAGGACCTATTAAAGTATGTGTATAGGACAGTTTATTTCCTACACTAGAATTATTTGTATTTTCCTGTACCTAGGTTTTATGGTTTTTCTGTCTCCTCCCTTGTAATTGGTTTGTCAGTGTACCTTTTAATTTGCTGATGGTTATCTAGCATGGATTTAAGAACAACTAATTAATCTTATTGGATTGGATATAAAATACCTTCAAAATTAACCCTAAGGAAGCCTATAGGTTTCTTCTTTTAAGGAAATTTTCCAACCTTTGAACAGACTGCTCAGAGCCCCTCTTCTCCTCCTTGTTTCAAAATGTCTTCTTATCTGATCCTTGGTTTTAGTCTGAAGAATTGAGAAATCAAGAGAACTAAGTGCTGGATGGACAGGTATTATTGTATATTATATCTCTTGAACTGAATATAAATGGGCATTAAAGTATTACAGACATGCTTTTTGAATTATGAGTAGATCACTTCTCGGCCTTTTGGCTAAGATCAAGTAAAGTTATGAGTAGAAAGCAGGTGAACAATTTTAAGCAATGGGAGAAGAGTAGTAATTAAATGGGACTTTTTTCTCTAGAAAGTAAGGCATCTGATTTTATTGGGCACATTGTAGGAATTATTGATCCTCATTTTTTGAAGGAGGATATTGAAACCAAGAGAAGTTAAACAACTTGTTCACTTCTTCAAGGCTCACACTGATGCAGTTCTAAAATCTAGTCCTTGACTCCTAAATCCAGTTTTTGACAAATTTGTTGTCACTGAGATATAAATACCTGTTTCTGAATTGAACCAAAGTATATCAGGAGCCCAGACTTAAAGATTAACTTACATGACAAAAGAAGGAAATGAAGGAAAGAACATTCTGCTACTCTACAGAGAGCCTGAAGTCTATGCTTCATCTTCTCTTAGATACTCTCCTTTAAGAAAGTCAACATTGAGCATCTTTTCATATGTCTATTGGCCATCTGAATGTCCTGTTTGGAGAAATGTCTATTCAGGTCTTTTGTCCGTTTTTAAATTAGATTGTTTGCTTTTTTGGTGTTAAGTTCTATAAGTTATTTATAAATTTTGGATATTAAGCTCTTATCAGATGTAACATTGGTAAATATGTTCTCCCATTTAGTGGATTGTCTTTTCATTTTGTTGGTGGTTTCTTTTCTGTGCAAAAACTCTTTAATTTAATGTAGTCCCATTTATTTATTTATTTTTCTTGTTTCCCTTGCCTGAGGAGATATATCAGAAAAATACAGCTATAAGAAATGTCTGAGATTTTACTGCCTATGTTTTCTTCTAGGATTTTTTATAGTTTTGAGTCTAACATTTAAGCCTTTAATCCATTTTGAGTTTATTCTTGTGTGTGATGTAAGAAGGTGATCTAGTTTCATTGTTTTTTTTGCATGTGTCTGTCCAATTTCCCAACACTATTTATTGAATACACTATCTTTAGTCCATTGTATGTTTTTGCCTCCTTTGTCAAATATTAATTGTCTACAAAGACATGCATTTATTTCTGGGCTCTTTATTTTGCTCTACTGAACTATATGTCTGTTTTTATGCCAGTACCAAGCTGTTTTGATGACTATGTCTTTGTAGTATAATTTAATACCAGGTAGCATGATTCCTTCAACTTTGTTCTTCTTTCTCAAGATCATTGTTGCTATTTAGGTTCTTTTGTGGTTCCATATAAATTTCTGAAACATTTGTTTCAGTTCTGTGAAATATGCCACTGGTATCCTTATAGGCATTGCATTGAATCTATAGATTTCTTTGAGTAGTTTGGACATTTTAGTGATGTTAAGTCTTTCTATCCATGAAGAATATGCTTCCATTTATTTGTATCTTTCTCAGTTTCTTTCTTCAGTGCCTTATAATTTTCTGAGTACAAGTCTTTTACATTCGTGGTTAAATTTATTTCTAGGTACTTTATTCCTTTTTGAAGCAATTGCAAATAAGATTCTTTTTTAGAGAGGGAGGCCAAGATGGCGGCAGAGTTGAACGGCTGATCTGTTGCCTCGCATGGCAGTTTCGGAAATACAACTAAAAGATGGACTGGTGAGCGCGGCAACTCCTGCTCGCGTCTCCCCAGGCTGGGCGGCTGCTCCTCTCAGTCAGCACCTCAGCCGGGGCCATGGGCTCGTCGGCGGCTGCGGCTGCTGCTGTGGCAGCGGCCGCAGACTCGGCGCAGTGGCTCTCGGTGAAGGACGAGACCATCTTTCTGCAGGACGGGCTCATCTGCGTCACCGACCTGGCCGAGATGCCCAGTGAGATCCTCGGGGCCCCGGTGGCCGCCGACACTGACTTGGAGGATTTTTATGATTTCCCGTCTTACATTCAAGTCCTTTAGCCATTTTGAGAGAGGAGAACCAAGAAGGCAGCAAAGTTAAACAAATGAACTGCGCCGCGCACAGCAATTTCAAAAATACAACTGGAGGACAGAGCATCTGCCACCCAGAACCACAGGAGAGCTGGCTGAATGGTGGATTTACAACTAAGAGAGAAGAGGAAAGAGCAAACTCAGAGGCGCTGAGGTGCGGAGGCGCGTGGGTCGGGCTGGTGGCGGGGGAAGGGACGTGCGGCTTTTTTTCCAACCCTAGGGGAGATTAGCTCCCCATAACTCTGAAATCCAGCTTCTGGGGATGCGCAGGAGACCCAGACGCCTGCGGGGAGAGGCTGGACTCTCGGCCTTCGTGTCGGAGAGTGGGAGTAACTTCCTTGCGGAGGTGCGCCCAGCAATCAGTGTTTGCTGCGCTGGAGTGCGGGACAAGGGGACTTGGAAACATGGAAAGGCAGAAAAAGTAGACTTGCAGCCATTGCGGTTCGCCTGGTGGTGCCCTGAGACCCCGCCCCCCCCGAGACCCACCCCGCCCTGGGACCCACCCCGCATGTTTTGCAGGCCCACCCGGGCTCCAAGCAGTGGCTTTTGCATGTGGGTGGCCTGTCCTGTGGAAGCTTGACCAGATGAACTGCGGTTCCAGTCGGACTGCTCCAGGGCCGCTCAGGCAGGAGGAGGAAACTGCAGTTTTTGCTGTAACTCCTGCTGAGTGGCCTCAGACAGTAGCTGACCTACACTCCATTGGAGACCCAGAAATGAGGGCATCTAGTGGTCGGTGTGAGATGACACCAGATTTCAACCACTCGCATAAGGGACACATTCAAGAGGCAGACTCAGTGAGCGCCAAAGCCTTGCTACAACAAGATCCGGCCCATAAACGTGTCTCCTGCACAGCAACTCTTCCTTTATAGACACAGCGGGTCCTCACAGCCAATTGGCCTGGAGGAAAATTCCTCCCAGTGACACCAACAACAATCAAGACTTAACTACACAAAGGAGGACCAAGATGGAGGCATAGGGCGGACGCCTGATTGTTGCCTACCACAACAATTTTGAAACTACAACGGGAAAACAGAGCAGACACCATCCAGAACCACCGGAGGGCTGGCTGAGCAGATGCTCTACAACTAGAATAAAAAAGAGGGGTACACAGGATGATGCTGATGCCAGTGAGCCAAAGATCACACTTTAAGAACTACGGCTCTGGTGACACAATGGCGGCCTGGAACGTGCTCAGCGCAGTTCCCCCGGCGGTCTCCAGCTGAGGGGACAGCTCCACTTGCTGCCGAGCACGGACAGACGAGCCCCTGGGAGACATGGGGTGGGAGACCCTGCGCTTGCTGACCTCCGAGTCCTTCAAGAATCTCAACGCCCCGGAAGCGGCCAGGTATGCACGCTTGGCGGCCGGCCACCGCTGCAGACCCAAGCACCGACGCAGCGACCCTGGACCAGCCTGCCACCGTGCACCGGACACACCGGAGCTTCGCCGAGCCCACCGCCCAACAAGTTCTGCGGCAGCCGCCCTGGAGCTCTGAGAAAATGGCTGAAGGAATTGCTGAGAGGGAATTGACCAGTAGGAATTGGGATCAAGAAGACGAAGCCCCGCTGGGTCCCAGGTCTGGGTGAGGCCACGCCCCTGGGTCCGGGAGAGGCCACGCGCCCCTGGGTCCAGGTGAGGCCACGCATCCCTGGGTCCGGGTGAAGCTGGATCCCGGGTCCCGGTGAGGCCATGCGCCCCTGGATCCGGGTGAGGCTGGGTCCCGGGCCCGGGTGAGGCTGCGTGCCCCCGGGTCCGGGCGAGGCTGCGCGCCCCTGGGTCCGGGTGAAGCTGGATCCTGGGTCCAGGTGAGGCCGTGCGCCCCTGGATCCAGGTGAGGCCAAGCGACCCTGGGTCTGGGTGAAGCTAGATCCCGGGTCCGGGTGAGGCCGTGTGCCCCTGGATCCGGGTGAGGCTGGGTCCCGGGTCCGGGCGAGGCCGCACGCACCTGGGTCCGGGTGAGGCCACGCGCCCCTGGGTCTGGGTGAGGCCACGCGCCCCTGAGTCTGGGTGAAGCCGTGCCCCGGGGTCCGGCTGAGACCAAACCAGAGGGAGTCGGACCTGCATTACCACCATTTGTCCACCATCCAGAGCTGAAAAGTCAGTGCCGACATGTACACATAAGGAACTGGTGGACATTGAAATTGGGTCTCAAAAGAACTGTTGGTCCAGAAAGCAACTCACTACAGACTGATTCATTTGCCTGTCAGCATAACTATTATTGCTCGTCTCACATTTAGTTCTTATAAGTATATTTCTAGTGACTCATGATCTCGCTCATCTAGGGGAAATGATGAACAACATAGACTGATGAACAAGAACAGACCCAGAAACAAGGAGGCATCGACTGGACTGTCGGGCCTCAGAGGGAGGGTAGGGGAGGGTGAGGGGAGGGGGGAGAGATCAACCAAAGGACTGTGTGCATGCATATGAGCCTAACCAATGGTTAAGGTCAACAAGCGGTTGGGGCATCCGTGGGGAGGGGTGTGGGATGGGAATGGGGGGATGAGGACAAATATGTGACACCTTAATCAATAAAGAAATTAAAAAAAAAAGATTCTTTTTTAGTTTACCTTTCTAATAGTTGATTATTGGTGTATAAAAATGCAAATTAAAACCACAATAATATATCACCTCACATCTGTCATAATGGCTATCATCAATAAATCAACAAACAAAAACTGTTGGCTAGAATGTGGAGAAAAGGGAACCCCTTGTGCACTGTTGATGGGAATGCAAATTGGTGCAGCCACTGTGGAAAGCAGTATGGAATCGCTTCAAAAAATTAAAAATGAAACTGGCTTATGACTCAGCGATTCCACTTCTGGGACTTTATTCAAATAAATCTTAAACATTAATTCAAAAAAATATGTGCACCTTTATGTTCATTGCAGTGTTATTTACAATAGCCAACATTTGAAAGCAGCCCAAGTGTCCATCAGTATATGACTAGATAAAAAAGCTGTGGTACATTTACATAATGGAATACTACTCTTTTGTAAAAAGGAAGAAAATTTTATCTTTTGCAACAGTGTGGATGGACCTGGAGAACGTTATGCTAGTCAGTGGTCGGCAAACTCATTAGTCAACAGAGCGGCAAACCGCAGCTCGCGAGCCGCATGTGGCTCGCGAGCTGCAGCTTGCCGACCACTGTGCTAGGTGAAATAAACTTGCAAAGAAAGGTAAGTACCATATGATTTCACTCATATGTTGAATTTAATGAATGAACTGAACTACCAAGGAAAATAGAGACAGACTCATAGATGCAGAGCAGGCAGACAGCTGGGGGTGGGGGCGAGGGGAGATGGATACTGGAGGAATTGAGCAAAAAAGAAAGAGAACTCATGAACATGGATAACATTGTGGTGATTGTCAGGGGGGTAGGGTGGAGGTAGAAGAGGGCATAGCGGGGATAAATGGTGGTGGGAAAAATAAAATCAAATAAAGTCAGCAGCCAACTCTCATTTCTGGTGGTGCAGCCAGGGCATTGGGACCAACCCTCGGGAGCTGACATTGTACTAAGGTATCAGTAGGCTAGAAAAGGAAGGGAAAGAGGAGACCTAGAGAAACAAGAGGATTATGGAAGCTGCTTTTGTCCTTAGGGCATCTACTGTTATGTGCCCAAGCAATTTTTATTTATTTTATTTTATTTTTAGTACTAGAGGCCCAGTGCACAAAATTTGTGCATGGGTAGGGTCCCAAGGCCTGGCCGGTGATCAGGGCCGATCTGTAGAGCAACCGGCAGGGCGATTGGCGGGGAGCCCCCTGGCACCTGCCTTGGCTGGCCTGGGCCCTGCAAGCTGGGGGCAGCTTCTGCATTGAGCATCTGCCCTCTGGTGGTCAGTGCATATCATAGTGACTGGTTGTTCCACTGGTCATTCTGCCGTTCAATCAATTTGTATATTAGGCTTTTATTATATAGGATTTTTGCTGATTTCAAAGATGAAGAGAAAAAAAGAGAGAGAGAAACATCAATGATGAGAGAGAATCATTGATTGGCTGCCCTCTGCACACCCCCTACTGGGAACCAAGCCCACAACCCAGACATGTGCCCTGACTGGGAATTGAACTGTGACCTCCTGGTTCAAAGTCAAGGCTCAACCACTGAGCCATACCAGGTGGGCCCAAGCATATTTTAAATCAGCCTTATTGAGGTATGATTTACATTCAATGAAATTCCCCCATTTTAAGTGTACAGTTTGCTAAATTTTGACAAATGTCTAATAATTACTTCTACTATCAGGAAGTGTAATATTTCCATTATACCCCAATGTTTCCTCATTCCACATTGCAATCCATCCCCTCTCTCCACTCCAGGCCCAGATAGTCACTGATCTGTTTTTTTGCCACTAGTTTTGCCTTTTCTAGAATTTCATATAAATGAAATCATAGAGTATGAGTCTATGTCTGTCTTCATTCAGTAATGTGATAATATAGTGAATTATATGGATTGATTTTCAAATGTTAAACCAACATCACATTCCTGGGATAAGCCACACTTGGTGATCATTTATTATTAACCTTAAATTGATTTATTAATATGTTGTCAAGGATATTATATCTGGGTTTATGAGGAATATTGGATCTGCAGTGTCCTTGTAATGTCATGACATGGCCTTCTCTGGCTTTGATAGCAGGTAACGCTGGCCTCATCGCATTTTGAATTAAGTAATATTTCCTCTCCTATTTTCTAGAAGCATTTGTGTAGTCTTTGTTTTACTTCTTCCTTAAATGTTTGTAGAATTCAGTAGAATCTACTGGGCCTGGAGTTTCTTTGTGAAAAGGGCTTTGATAATGAATTAAAGTTATTTGCTTTAAAGCTATTCGTGTTATTATGAATATTATTGTGTTAAGAGCTGGATTTTATTGTATTACACTCAAGAGTGCTGGACCTTAATTGAGGTAAGTTCAAGTTAAATTACTTGTAGATCAACCTGATCCTTTTTTTTTTTTTTTTATAATCCTCACACCAGGATATTTTTCCATTGATTTTTTTAGAGAGAGTGGAAGAGAGAAGGAAAGACAGAGAGAAACAGCAATGTGAAAGAAGCACATCGATTGGTTGCCTCCTACATGTTCCCTGACCAGGGCCTTGGCCAGGGAGGAGCCTGCAACTGAGGTACATATCCTTGCCTGGAATTGAACCCGGGACCCTTTGGTCTGCAGCCAACGCTCTATCCACTGAGCCAAACCAGCTAGGTCTCAACCTGATCCTTTTGAGGGCAGATTTTGTTGTAGCACAAAACTACTGAACTAGTAAAGCACGGTTCTTTAAAAGACTCTACCCAATGCTTTAGTAGTGTGCTGATAAATATGTAACAGCTTGTCTCAAAAACAAACAAACAAAAAAACACCTGATTTTTAGTGTTTATTTACTTGCTGTATGGCTAGAATCTGCCAATGTGACAGCAAACACCTCTCAAAATCCCTGAATATTTAACCATCAGCCATCTCAGGCTTGCACAAGCCATCTCCAGCACATCACCATCAATGCCCTATATATTAGGGGGACTCTCCACCCTGACTGGTCAAAACAGGAACTGTTCCTAGCTTCATGTAAACTCCAAAAATTGTTTTGCCTACTGTGTTCTGGTGGTTCTTTTCCCAGCCTCATGAATTTCACTTCACACATGTGCAGCCAGGTACTCAGCCAAAGGCTCCAGTAGACATCTCTGCATGTCCCTGGGGCACCTTTTCTCTTTCTCTCTTTGTACAGCTTCCTTCTCTCCCTCATGAACTGTGGTCACCTCACCTTCCCCAAACTCCTAAACTTAATGAGAGCACCAGCTCTGTTTGGGTTCCCTCTTCTTTTGCTGTGGCTTGGAAGCCGTCTACAGAAGTAGACAGTAGATTGGGTGATTGTAGGGCTTACCTAGTTCATTTTGCTTCTCTCAGGGAATCAGAGTCCTAAGCTGACTGTTGTCTAACATCTGAAACAAATGTTGTATGTATTTTGTCTAGTTTTCTAGTTATTACTTCCTAATAATTTGTATTGTTTTTATATGTGTTGTCCAAATTATGTTTGTCTAATTCTAATTATGTAAAATATAATTATTTTATATTAAGAGGCAATTCCTATAGCAGTTAATCCTCAATTTGGGCAAATTTAAACTTTGGTATTGATGTCTCCTCACTTAGGTAAGTGGGTAACCTGCCTTCAGGGTACCAAGGAAGCATGGCTGTCCAGTTTCTATTTTCTACCAATCTTGGTTTCTTTTCTCTTGATCTTCCTATGTAAGCTGTAAGAGGGATTAAAATTGAATTTTGCCAGCGTTCTTGTTCCAGCATTACAAAGGGTTCAGCAATCTGGAGAAAGGCTGTGTATAGATTAAATAAGAATCTAAAGACAAAAAATAATTTTGAAAGGCATTGGGGGTCAGAGGAGCTTCAGCTAAAGGAGCTAAAGTTTTCCTTGTCTCAGGACCCTTGCTTTTTATTAACACAATTTGTCCTAAGGCAAGGTGGAGATAATACACTTCAAAGGGTAGGGTACAGAGCATTGTCAGATTGGGTAATAGCCTACAGCTGTTCAGGTGTTTGGGCAACAGGAGGCAATAACATGTAGATTGAGATGCCCTGAGCTGTCTGGCAGCAAACAATCATCCTATTCAGGTTTGGGGGAAGTGCCTTTCAGCCATTCCAACAGGTGATTACATATGTGACTCAGCCCTTGTTGAGTCCCCAAGTTTCATCAACCTTTTGATGAAACTCTTGTAATTATGACATGCTGGAATTGGCTTCCGGCAGAATTTGGTGAGGAAACATACAGTACCTGCTCTCAATGACTGCGAGTCTGTTGGCCCTAAAAGATTGTTGTGTGCCACAGAGAGAACTAATGGTTGAGATTGCCCAGCTGTTGTTGCTAGTGATGTTGGGAGGGGCACAGACAATGAGAGCGGTATCAGAAGTTTGGAGGTGGACAACATGGCTCATCCTAAATTTTGAAATGGTGTGAGCAAGATATGTAGATCAAATTATAGACCAATGAGCTTGACACTGATCGTAGGAAAAGTTCTTGAATGAATTATTACAGGAAACATTTCTCAGAACCCAGAAAAGGAGTTAGTCACACTAGGCATCCGCGTGGGTTCCAAAGAAACAAGTCATATCAGGCTGAACACATGCACAGCGTCTGGCACGTGGTGGGAACTCAGAAGATATTAATTAAATGAGTGAATAAATTACCGACTGACCAAATGAGTAAACAAATTGTTTTCTTTGGACAGACCACAAAACTAGTAGTCCAGGAAAGTACAGCAGAGCAGAGAGCCCACTGTTAGCAAAACATTGCATAAAGTTTGCACAGTTCAGTTTAACTTAGTTTATTGGGTGTCTACTATGGGCCAGACATTCTGCCAGTTATTGGAGGTGCAAAACATGGACTTTTTAAAAAACTCCAAGACATAGCTATTTTCAATATTTTCACCACTAATGACTCCTACAATTTAGATTTAGACTTAGACTTATAAACAGGTAGTAACAATGTGATATAGCAATGACCTGGTGGAATAATGCAGAGGCTGCACTGGGAACTCAGACAATGACCAAAAAGGCACCTGGCTCAGTTTCAAGGGAAAACTTTCTAGTCTTTTATTTTTATTTATTGTCTAAAGTTTTATATGTCTCCTTTTTCCCAATTGACTCCCCCTTGCCCCCCCAGCCAGTCCCACCCCCGGCAAGCCCCCACCACCCCAGTGTCTGTGGCCATTGGTTATGCTAATATGTATGTATACAAGTCCTTTGGTTGCTCTCTAACCCCCACCCCCCCTCTGCCATCACCTCCCCTGCCATTTGTCTCTGGATCTATTTTTGTTCATCAAATTGGAAAGCTCTCTAGTCTTGAATGATGCTGACATTGTCTACAGCATTGGCGCTGCGAATATGCCCTCCAGTGTGGGTTTTAGTTTTAGCCATTTAAATTCTAAGTTCCTTGTCATTCTGGGTAGTTTTTCCTTCTCTTTACCTCCATCTGCCTTAACTAGTGGAGATTTCCCCCCAGATTTTAGTATTAATGTCAGTCAGTATTTGTTTTCATTTTTATATTCTCCTGACTCTCCTTGGATATTTTAATGGGATACAGAAAGAGCCAGAATTAGAGTCTGTGTACAATTGCTAAGATTATATTATTATATAATCTATAATAATAATGATAATAATATAATGATAATAAATATATTAGGATTATTGTGCTTCAGAGACTGCGTTTTCTGAGTGGGTGTTCCCTTAAAGGATTTGGATGTTGTGTTGACACAATGTAAATAAGAAAACCTGTTTAAAAACTCCAAAACACAGACATTTTCAATATTTTCACCACTAATGACTCCTTTTTTCTTCCTTATACAAACCAGATTTTAAGAGATATCATATAAATAAGTTATTTTTAATAATTATAGAAATTAATTTTAGGAGTTTCTGGTCATTTGGTCCTGCTCTCCTCAGAGCTAAATGTCAAAATTCAAAATGTTGAGACACATGCCATTTCCAAGTAGAGTTTCTGATTAGCTTAACATACCTGGCTGGAATTCATATAATTTAGCTAGAAACAGAAGTCAAAATAAGCACTTATCAGGAACCTACTATATGCCAGGCCCTCTCCAACATGGCTTCTGTACTTCAAATCAGGTAAACCCCACAACCATCATACGATGTACATACTGTTGCTAACTGTATTTACTGAGGAGGAGACTGAGGTTCAGAGAGGTTGAATAAATTGGACATGATTTCACAGCCAGTGAGTTGAATTATAAGCAGTCTGGCTCCAGACGCTAAACTCTTTACTTTTATAATGCATAGTTGAGGCTTGAATTAGACCAAGTGGTTACTTGAGTGTTAAGGAATGATTTCTGTTAAACTTTCTGAAACAATGGGAATAGCACATAGACATCCATCACTTATCTTTGGGGACACCTGAGTAGGGCCTCTGCACTAAAACTTATATCGTTTAGTATCCCGATCCTTGCACTGGATAAACGCTACACACTCTGTGTCATCCTTAGGGAACCCAAAGAATGCTAAGACATGATCAGATACAACCCTGACACGTTCACTGGTAATGCGCGGAAATGGGGGCAGCCTTGTCCAGCGCGCTTGTAACTGCAACAGAACGTCATTTGCTAAAGCTGGGCTTATTGAAAAGAGGAACACCTCACCCAATAGCCTATCATCCTGCAAATATGTATTTAGGGACATTCGAAGTTATTCTATTTACCTAATCATTACTAATGGCTACTTTGGATCTCTGACAGCTGATGTGTAAATAGGGCTCTTAGATCTTTCTTGAGGTAGGATACTGGTCCAGCAGAGCATAACAGCTTCTTCCGAGAACAGGATTTCCTTGAAGCACAAGCTGGTGAGTGTCAAGCAGAGCTCATAGTGCTTTGGGGGTTTCTGGTCACTTGGTCCTGCTCTCCTCAGAGCTAAATGTCAAAATTCACCAGGAAATTGGGTACCACTCAGAACCGAGTATCAATAAACGTGGAAGCTAAACATGGATTTAAAAAGAAAATAAGAACAGGATCAGCCTGATCCTTCATGGGCAATAAATAGATAATAGGCAAGGAGAAGTCATTTAAAAAGAGTTTGTGCAGCCAAGCCAAATATACCAGGTAGCAAAGTTACGATAATTCTGATGACTAGATAGTAAAATAGAAATTATTGATCTTATCCACAGGTACATAGGAATTACTCCAGTGTGCTGCAGCATACTGAGAAATGATTAACTTGCCTGGGGAAGCTCCCCTCCTCCACCCTCTGTGACCTAACATCACACGGTGTCCTCTCTGCTCGGCTGCGCTGTGGGGACACAGCCCAGCTCTCGGGCCCTGCTCAGCTCCGTCTTCATTTGCTCGGGCTGCTGTGACAAAGTGCCACCAACTGGAGGGTTTATCCCAACAGAAATTCGTCATCTCACAGTTCTGGGGACCCGAATCGGGAAGCAAGGTGTCAGCGGGGCCCTGGTCCATCTGGGACCTGTGGGGAGCATTCTTTCCCACCCCTTCCTCGCGCGGGTGGTGGCCGGCAGTTCTTGGCTCCCTGCCTCGCAGCTGTGTCGCCTCGGTCTCTGCCTCTGTCAGCACATGGCCAGCTCTCCCTGTGCGTGTGTCCATCCATGTGCTCTCTTTGCCCTTCTTGTGAGGACACCGGCCATGTGGGATTCAGGGCCCACCCTAAGACTCTGACCTCATCCGAACTAATTGCATCCGCAAGGACCCTATTTCCCAATAGGTCCTGAGGGTTAGGACTTCAGCATATTTTTTCGGGGAGATACAATTCAACCCATAATAACTACCATCTGTGTAATGAGACCTCCCCAAATCACTCTTTGCTCTGCATCTGGACCACTCGCAGGTCTGCATCTCCTCATCTGTGCCGGTCAGCTCATCTGTTCCTTCCCGTATGCCCCTCAGATTGTTAGCTGCTAGAGTGTGTGTGTGGCTTGTCTCCCTACCTTCATTGGAAACTCTGGTTGGTAAAGACTTCTTATTCAGGCTTTTTTCCACAAAGCACTTAAAGCAATAACTTGATATTTTAGATTAATCTATACTTTTTAAAAAAAATCCTCTCACATAGATTATCTAACGTGGTTCTTTTGTTATCCCGCTTCAGTGGGTTGGATCGCTGGCATCATCATAATTTTAGATCCAAGGGAATTAAGATTCAGAGAGGTGAACTGACAGATCAAAACAATGAGACACGGCTCGGGCTGGCCCCAGCTGCCTTTTGTTGGAAAATTTCTCCTTCCTTTCTTCTCATTCCCTTAGTTATTAATGAGCCAAGAGTCCCCCTGGGGGGAGAGGGAAAACCCCTTCTTACTCTGAAGCAAAGTGAGCGAGAGCAGAGAGAGAGGAAAATGTGTAGCCCAGGCTGCAGAGAGGAAGTCCCAAGGCCACCAGCCCTGCTCCTCTTCCCATGAGAGGGTCTTGCTTTTCCCTCCAGCACAACAATGCAAAACCTCAATTTTCTTAAACTTCTGCTGCCACTCCAACTCTCTCAGGCTAAGAAAATAGCTGCTCCTCCTGCTTTTTGTTTGAATAAAGACTATCTGCTGGACATTCTTCTGTGGCGGGGGCCAGATATGGCGAGGATCTCCCTTTCCCACGTCCAGCAGGGAAAGAGAGATGAAACCAGTTCTGAGTGGATGTGGCCAGGGATTGAGAAATAAAAGAAAGAAAGAAAGAAAGAAAGAAAGAAAGAAAGAAAGAAAGAAAGAAAGAAAGAAAGAAAGAAAGAAAGAAAGAAAGAAAGAAAGAAAGAAAGAAAGAAAGAAAGAAAGAAAGAAAGAAAGAAAGAAGACGCAGAGATAGATTTATAAAGCTGGGAGCTGGGTGGAACCGCTGCCACCTCTGATGGAGAGGCAGGGACTCCGAGCCCATGCAGCACCTTTATTTATATATCCCCAAATACCAGGAAGTATCACCAAAATTTAGGATCAAATGAGCTTATTTGCATTCTTGAGTAGGCCCGAGCATTCCTGGTGCTTGACTGGATTTACATATCAAAGCCCTCTACAGCCGACACCTGGGCAAGGTTAAAAGTCAGTACTGATAACATGTCCAGCCTTTTTGGGGAAGCATGTTCCCAGGGTGTGGCTCTGCCTGTCACCCTGAATTCAGCTGACAATAATTAAAGAAATGCCCATGTGTCTTTCCAGGGGGCCCTCAACATTCTTCAACATCTTCCACCTACCTGACAAAGGGCTGCAAGTGGGAGGGAGGAAAAAGGAGGGGGTTGTGAGCAGGGTCAGAATCCAGTGGCTTCCTGACCAAGGGTCAGCTGGCCAGCGTGCGTCAGCTGCAGAGACTGGGTGCCCCTGTGCATGAGCCAGATCCCCAGGCTCCAGCCAGGAGGGAGGCAGCCAGCCCCCCTTTGACCAGGAGGAGGGAGACAGAGGTGCGCCTGTTTGGGAAGAGGCTTTCACAGTGGGAAGCCTGCTGTGGACACCTGTCCACTGTCTTTCTCTTTTTCCTGGGACTCACAAAGGAGAACTTGGAAGTCATAATCAGCTCAGAGAAGAAAAGGAGGTCCTCCCTGGTGGGAGGGGGGAGAGATGGAGAAGGAAAGGGAGAAGGATTGGGAGGGAGGGAGAGCGGGAAAGGGAAAGTGGGAGGGGAGAGCAGAGGAGGGAGAGAGAGAGAGAACAAAAGAGTGAGATAATGAGAAAATACTGAGGAGAAAGCTTGGCTTTTCCCTGAGAAGTGGTGAACCGAAAGTTAAACTGCAATGATGCTGGCTACTCCAAACTAATGCTTTGTAGCTAGGCCTTTGACTCTGAACTCCCTCCTTGATACTTTTACCTCAAAACTTTCTCTCTATTCCCATAGGCTGGGCGTCATCTAGCAGTAGTGAGTAAAGTTATGGAGAGAGAGAGAGAGAGAGAGAGAGAGAGAGAGAGAGAGAGAGAGAGAATGTATCAACAACAATGGAACAACTTAAGTTGAAAGCCATTCCAAGTTTAGAAGTACAATCTGGCCCTGGCCTGGTAGGTCAGTTGGTTAGGTCCCGATATGCCCAGGTTGAGGGTTCAATCCCTGGTCAGGGCACTTACAAGAATCAGTCAATCAATGCATAAATGAATGGAACAACAAATCGATGTCTCTCTCTCTTTCTAAAATCAACCAATAATTTTTTAATGTAAAAATAAGAAGTACAATCTGCACAGACTAGGAGTAAAGAGAATTTGGGGGCAGGCTGTTTGGGACTGTATGACAGGCTAAGTGGGTGGCTTAGATCCTTAGCAGAGTGGTAAAACCCTAAATAAAAAGACAAGTAGAAGCCTGGCCAGTGTGGTTCAGTGGCTCAGTGGTTGAGCGTCAACCTATAAACCAGGAGGGCTTGGTTCAATTCCCGGTGAGGGCACATGCCTGAGTTGTGGGCTCCATCCCCAGTGTGGGGTGTGCAGGAGGCAGCCAATCAATGATTCTCTCTAATCATTGATGTTTCTCTCTCTCTCTCTCTCTCTTCCTCTCAGAAACAATAAAAATAAATTTAAAAAAAGACAAGTAGAAGAGCAAGTTGTGCATGCAGTGTGATGTTGTCTGCCCTACAAATCTGCCCTCACCTCATGCATGTGCAAGCACTGTGACACACACAAACACACATGTGCACTGCAGTCTTCTTCCACATGCCTTAGCATGGGGATCTAGCTAGAATCTGAGGGCTGGAGCTCTGAGCAGGAGCAGGCCAGGGGAAACTCCATGGCCCTGGGTCTGAGAGAATCCGAGGATCCCCATTCAGAAGTGAACAGGAGTTTTGGAAATTATGTCACAAGTCTTGAGGATTCCGGTAGCCTTTGAACTCTGAAGCAGCGGGGGAGCCAGGCCATGTGTCCTTGGCTGAGCTACTGTGATAAAACAGATCGGAGATAACAAAAGGTTATTAGTCCGGAAAAGCCAGGAAAGGCTGGAACCCAGGAGGCCCAAGTGCACTCCCACATCTTCTCTAAGCAAAGATACTCTCCTGTGTGCCCGTCCCCTCTTCTGCAAAGTGAGACGTGTTCGCCTTGCCTCTCAGACTCCAATGAGCCACAGGTCCCCTGGGACATTGTTCCTGGGAAGGTGCTCATGAGGAGTTCTGGGGAGGCTGGGATTCTCCCGGCTGCCAGGAGTCTAACATGACACCTTTGCCTGCATTAGGAAAAGGTGCCCTTGCCCTAACCAGTTTGGCTCAGTGGATAGAGCCTCGGCCTGCGAACTGAAGGGTCCCGGGTTCGATTCCAGTCAAGGGCATGTACCTTGGTTGCGGGCACATTCCCAGTGCGGGGGCGCCGGGGGTGTGCAGGAGGCAGCTGCAGGAGGCAGCTGGTCAATGTTTCTCTCTCACCAATGTTTCTAACTCTCTATCCCTCTCCCTTCCTCTCTGTAAAAAAAATCAATAATATATATATTTTTTTTTAAAAGAAAAAGGTGCCCTCTCTGGGCAGCCCTGCAGGTGCCCTTGCAAAACAACCCTTTCCCCCTGGGATCTGGCTGGTGACAGGCAGGCTGGATTTTGGCACCTGCAGGCCTGCAGACAGTGCTGGGGCCGTGCACAGGCCGCCGGCTGCACAGGGCAGTGCTGACCCTGGAGGCAGTTGTCTGCTGGGCTGCTGCTAGGACAGCCCGCTAATGATCCATCACAGATGCTCTGCTACTCTCCTTCATGGCACAGCTCGGCCACACCCATCAAGACAGCCTTTCTAGCTCTCATTCTGGCACGGGAACATCTGTGTGTCTTCTGAGACCCGTGGGAATGCACGGATTCCTTCTGTGAGGAGCAGCTTGGCCTCAGGTTCCTCCAACGCTCCCTGACTCAGCCCGGACTCCGAGTCGGCCGGACAGCCTGCGTTTGGAATCCTGCAGCTCGTGCCATTTGTTAATCTGGGATCTCGACACTTACTCTCCTGTATCTATTCTCAGCACGTGATTATTGTCTGGTTTGCTCAAATCTTTTGTTTCTCATCAAATATCACTCCTGCTTTATAGGGGATCAGACATGAAGGCCAAGGGCCAAGGGCCCAAATTTCCCTGAGCTGCGTGTTTGTTTACCTTGGATGGCGGGATTCAGCGCAGTGCCGGATCCTGGGAAGTTCTCCTAGCCACACCTCTGCCTGCTGCCTTGTTCTGTCCCATCCATCCCTGGGGAGAAATCCCAAATATTTGTTTGTCTACTTAGTGTTGACAAACTCTTCCCTTTATAGGGGCTGAAGGTCAAGGTTGGGAGCGTGATGGGAGCAGTTAGGAGAGGCACCCAGCAAGACAGCTCAGCTGCCAGGGCTGACTTCGAAGGTTCGCATATCTCACACAAAGAAACTTTCGGCCAAGGACACGCAACCATGGTTTCTCTCATAGCAGATTAAAAGGAGCAACAAAGTAGAATACAGAGATCGTTGGACACCTCATCTGGAGGTTTCAGTTCTGTGAACTAAGGCTGCTTGTCTTGATTTCTCTTGGTTATAACTATACAACGAAGCGACAGAAGTAAATCATGGCAAGGCTTCCTCTAGTTTTCAAGTTGTGGGAGTCTATGAAATGTGGTGGTCTTAACAATGTACATATTTTCTGTTAAATTAAATTTATAAAGATTAAAAAAAGTCTTGTGTATTAAGACAGTGAAGTTAATTTGTCATCTAAATACCGTTACATTGTATTTTAGTGCAGAAATCATGAGTGTGGGCTTCAACAAGTTTTAAATCTATTACTTTTCAGCCTCTAAATTTAGATGTTGGATTCCTATCTACAATAAAAGACCAACAACCTAATGGAAAAAACAGGAAAGATATAAACTGACTGCTCTCAGAAAAAAAAAAAATACAAATAGCTCTTAAACACTTGAAAAGATGTTCAACTTCACTCATCCTATATAACAAAAGCGTAGTATGCAAATTGTCTCCTTGACCAGGAGTTGTCTGGGAGTTCAACCAGGGGGTGGGGCCAGCCAGGAGAAGGGAGGGAGGCCCTGGTTGGCAGCCAGCAGCCAGCAGCCAACAGCCACTAGGGACCCTACCAGTGCATGAATTTTGTGCACTGGGCCTCTAGTAATAAGATAAATGCAAAATAAAACTACTTTGAATGACCATTTATCATCTACCTGTAAGATCAGTAAAGAGTAGAAAGTTTGATAATATAACCTAAATTACCTACCAGTAAGGGGATGTTTAAATAAACCATGGTACATCAGTGCTATGAAATAATATATAGCTGTAAGCAACAAAATCAAACTAAGATTAAGGAAGCTTTTCTATGTACTTATATGGAGATTTTTTCCATATCCTACATGTAGTGGTTAAAATACAGGATGAGAAAGCAAGATACAGAGTGGTGTGCAGTGCATGTCACCGCCTGTTGGGTTTGTGTAAACAGTTGGCCTGGATTTTTTCTTCGGTTAAATGCATCTGTTTTCTCTCTGGACTTGCTTGGTGGGTGGGACGTGTCATTTTCATGTTTTTCTTCAAGGTGTGAGGATGTGACATGGGCAAAACGAGGAGAGCGTGTGCCTAGTGTTGAAGGCTGGTGCGTTGGGCCCGTGTGTCTCCCTCTCCAGACTTAGACTCTTTCCCACACTTAGAAGCTCCCGTGGGCATGGAGCTCACTGAGTGTGGCCCGCAGTTCTATCCTGGGCAGAGAGGTGCCCAGAGTGGACGGAGGAGTGTGGAGATGGGAGTCCTAACTGGCCCGTGACTCCAGAAAGGCTCCGGAACTAGATCTGCTGAGCAAAGGGGAGCAGAGATCTAGTGAGAAGTCATACCATTGATGGAAATGCTGGGAATATATTACAAGGAACCTGTGAGCCCAAATCCAGAACTTTGGGGGCTGACTGGAATCCAGAAAAGAGTTCATTCCCTTTCATTGTGGGCCTGACAATTGGCCCCAAGCCGGGAGCTCCTCTGAGACGCTCTCAGAAAGGGTTGCTCTCTGCTTCTGATGGTTTGGTCTGGAGTTTCCTTGCTTTGCTTGTTCTGATCATACAATCTCATTTAATAAAAAAAACCTCCAGCACTGTCATTGGTCTTTCAGAAATGTATTTTATGGCCTTTCCATGGGGCCTTGGGTAGGGGGTGGGGGGAGTGTAACAGAGGAGTTTTCCTGACATTGCTGTCCATCATGGGGTGTCACAGTGTGGGTGCCAGAGTAGCACGAGGTTTCGGGGCTGCTTTCCCTGGCTGCCTCTCTGCCAGTAGCCACATCCCGCACCCTGCCCCATGTCTCTCCATCGCACTCTCCAGGCTGCTTCCCAGCATCTGCTCCCTCCACTTTCCCTTTAGGCCTCTGCTCACAGCACCACCCCTCCTGCCCCGCAGCAGACACAGCCCTTCCTGCATCATCCCCTCCTGCTTTTCCTAAACCCTTCACACCTTTTGTAAAGAGTCCCTTTACTAAACTTCCAATGACCTATTCTGAGAGTGCCACATACTTCCAGCCAGACCCTGTGCCAGAGCCCATTTATAAAACAAAGAATCATCAGCAGCGGGGCCCTGGCTGGTGTTGCTCAGTGGTTAAAGCACCAGCATGTGCCCCGGTGGTTCAATTTCCAGGGTTGCTGGTTCAATTTCCAGTCAAGGGCATGTCCCTGGGTTGCAGGTTCAATCCCCACCCCTGGTCTGAGTGCATGTGCGAGGCAACCAATCAATCATCGTGTCTCCTTTGCCCTGGTTAGGCCTCAGTGGGTTTGGAAAGGAGTGACATGCAGTATCTCTGCCCACAGTGTGTTTTCAAACTATTGGTTGGACCAAGACACTCAAAAAAGAAAGAAATCGCAAGGTAATGCCTGATGTGGTTATAAAGGTCACTTCGCAAACATTCTCGCACACAGTTAGAAGAATCATCCAGCATGGCTTTCCTATGTACAGGTGAGGCCTCAGACATCAACTAGTCTACAGTTCACTTAGAGCTAATACCTGAACCCTGGGTCTTCCAGGGGGAATCTGCTTCTCTACCCGCACTGCCTCCCCTTTAACAAATATTCCATTTACACTGGTGGTGTCACATCCCATGAGGTTTATCTAAGGATTATGCTGATTGAAACTTTTAACAAACACACAAGAACTCATATACATGAGTGAATCATAGTAGCTTTATGCTATTTCTTTTTGGTTGATCCTCACCTGAGATAGTTTTCCATTGATTTTTAGTGAGAGTGGAAGGGAGAGAGAGACACACAGAGAGAAACATTAATGTGAGAGAGACACATTGATTGGTTGCCTCCCACTCGCACCCCGACTTGGGCCGGGGATTGAGCCTGCAACCAAGGTAGGTGCCCTTGACTGGAATTGAACCTGGTACCCTTCAGTCCGAGGGCTGATGTTCTATCCACTGAGCAAAACAGGTTAGGACATATGCTATTTTTTTTTAAAGAAATAGTCACAGTTACTTTGTAATCACAGGTGCGATGTGTAATGTATTTGGATGGGTCAGGAACTAAAAAGAGAGGGTTGATCTGCCACCCAGGAGAGTCCCTTCCCCAGAGCTCCTTGCCCGGGACAGCTCTTTTCCTGGCTCCACTGGGCCGTCCCCTATGGATTGCTGGTGTTTCTGTCTTGGCATGGCCTTTCAGAACTATAGCCACCCTGAGTGGATGCATCATCAAGGGAATCATCCTGATCCCATGGGGACTTTAGAAATAAATGAGTCTCCTGGGACCAGTTGAGGATCAAGAGAGTAGAAGCAAGAAGGAGAATGCCTTCCTGAAGGTAACAGTCACAGCCGAATATCTGTGCTCCTTTGTGGTGGTATTTCTAACTAGAAATGTATTTTCTTCTTCTGAAAAAAATGTTTTTATTGATTTTAGAGAGAGAGAGAGAGAGAGAAGGAGAGGGAGAGAGAGGAAGAGAGAGAGAGAGAGGGAGAGAGAGAGAGAGAGAGAGAGAGAGAGAGAGAGAGAGAGAGAGAGAGAGAGAGAGAGAGAGAGATGGATGATAGAGAAGCATCAATTGGCTACCTCCTGCAATCCCCCCACTGGGGATTGAGCCCACAACCCAGGCATGTGCCCTGGCGGGGAATGAAATGGGCGACCTTTTGGTACATGGGATAGACGCTCAAGCAACTGAGCCACACCGCCTGGGCCGTTTATTTCCTTCTGACACAGCCCTTCGCAGGTCTTCAGGGAGCTTCTGTCATTTCTTCATATTGTTCCCGAAGACTCTTGGCCTTCCAGAGGTAGCAACCCCCCAAACACCATTCAGGATGAAAGTGGCATTCAGGGACCCCAAATGGCCCCACGTTTGACTGCACCCAAGAGCTGGTGCACTTGGCTCTCAGAGAACATTCTCTGACTGTGCCTGTCTACGTTCATGTGTGCTCAGCCTCTGCCAGCCTCCAGCGCCTCAACAAGGCACTGCGGGGCTTGGCTCACGGGATCTAACTGTGAGACAAGCATCAAAAGACACTTGCTGGGTGCTTCTGAAACAGGGGCTATCTCTCCTCTTCTCTTCTCTTCTCTTCTCTTCTCTTCTCTTCTCTTCTCTTCTCTTCTCTTCTCTTCTCTTCTCTTCTTCATAAAATTGTGGAATAGTAGACCAATATGATCATGTAGAGGTTGAAACCTCATTCTGCAGAAAATTTAAGCTCAAATAGGCTAAATCAGTGCTACTCAGATTTCAGTATACAGGACACCCACCTATGGATCCCGTTGCAATGCACGTTCTGATTCATCAAGTCTGAATCAGGGCCTGAGGTTCTTCATTTCTAACAAGTGCCCAGAGAATTCCCAGGCTGCTGGTCAAGGATCACACTTGAAGGAGTAAAGCGCTTACCTTTCATGTCTACAGGCAAAGAAGTGGACAGAACTAGGACCAAAACCGCATTTCCTGACTATTATTCTACTTTTCTTCCCCACATTGGGTAAAACTGGAGTCTCGCCTCCCTCCCCAAATATGAGTATAAAAAGAAAAGGGTGAGAGGGAAAGAGAGAGCTGCTGCCTTTGCAGCAACAGGCATGGCTGATAAGAATTCTCTAAAAGAGAGATTTAAAGAGAAAGGGGAGAAGAGAATAGGAGGAGATGAGTACAAAATTATGGAAGCTGACATCCTGGCTTCAATACCCAACCAGCCCAGTTAACTTGCTTTGATTCTGGCCCAGAAAATGATGCATGTGACTTAACCAGTCATCTTGATTATTGTGTGATGTTCGTCTCAAACAGGAGACTAAAAATAGACTCCCGTCTACATTTTTTAAAAAGGAACCTTTAATATTTACAATATGTATCTTTTAAAGGTAAACCCTGCATTTATGGGTTTACCTGCTGGTCACAGGTATGTACTATGAAGTCCTTCCAAAAGGATGCATCAAGGAGAAACTGATGTGGAAACTCTTGCCTCAAGTAGAATATTGGAAACATCAATGATTAAATCATGATGAATATCCATAAAATAAGGCCATAAAATGTGCCATAAAAATGAAAAATTTGAACAAGAACATGCTCTTGGGAATTAAAAAGTATGGTTTTAAAATGAAAATATCAGTGGCAAGATATGGGAAAAAATATAGAGAATCAAGTCAAAATGGTCAACATCAGATTAATAAAAACTTAAGAAAATATATAGAAGATAGAGGGAGGGTGTGGAGGTCCATTGAGAAGGGCCAGCTAAGGTCATGCTGCCCAGGTAAAGTCCCATTACCTGGGTAGCGACTATAGAGAGTTTTCTGTCATTCAAACACCTTAACCTTTATTAGCAATATTTATTGCTAATTGCTTTCATGTCAGTCTTCTCTTCCAAACTACCATGTAAGTTAGTAGAAGTCGGGGACCATGCTTTCCTCCAGAGTGTTCTCTCAGCACTGCTTTTACTGAGTCAGTTCTCTGCTTCGTATTTTTCAGTAGATTAAATTGCCTACATGATAAAACTTTATGTTGACTGAAGTGATGGATGATTAGATTTAACAATTGCAGAGTATTTTTTTCTAAAGGAAAAATTTGAAATTACTGTGAGGGACCTAATAAGCATAAGCTATCTATTCAGGTACACTATACTTTGAAAGTTGCCTGATTTTTCTTCTTTAATGTTCTTCCTTGAGTTGACTTTCAGATGTTTATACCTAGAGCTTTGTTCCTTTGGCACAAATCGAATAGCTTTGTGTTGCATTAGACACCTGGTAGAGTTAATACACACTAGTAAAGCCATTGTCAGTCATTTATATGTTAAAGTACATGAGTTTACCATATCTTTTCCTGAGGGGGAGTTTTGCAAAAGGGATTATAAAGAAGAAGTGGGCATGAGGTATCTGAACCCCTCCCTCAAATAAACTGGCTCAAAAGCATGAACCTGAAGGGAATTTGGGGAAAAGGCCAAAAAGGGGAGATGAAGAAAGGTGCATTTACCCCACCTCACAATTTTGCTAGGCTTGATTTGGATCTCATCCAAGACACCATCTTGTTGACTCTCGGGTCACACTCTGCTGCCTCAGTTTACCCACTGAAGAAGAACACGATTCAGAGCAGAAACCAGGAGTCTGGCTCATCAGCAGAACCATCTGGGAGAGTAGAGAGGAAGCTTCTAGGGCTTTGGGGGAGGGGGTTGATTGGCTCCAAAGTGCACAGGACCGGATTGGGTAAGCTAAGCAAGTTTGCTCAGGAAGTGGCTAAAAGAGAGAATAAACAGAGGGGAGCAGGATGATCTTGATTCAATGGGTCCACCCCTCTCACTTGGGTATACATTCTTAGCAAAAGGAGCCTGGCTGGCACCAGCTCTGCGGAGAAGCTCTAGCCAGGTGTGGAAGGCTCTGCCCGCCTCCCCTTCCCCCCATCTTCTTGGCCTCGGCAGTCTCCCACTAGTCTCCTACAAGTCTCTCCTTGTAGTGGGGCAGACAAGCCAATCTAACCTCCATCATTTCCTTGGTCGGCACCAGTCAGCCAGTTCATTTTCTCTTGTATTTAGGCTATGATTTTGGAGTCAGAGAAATTGGTTTCTAATCCTGGTCGCACTATTTGCTTGTCTACTGAGTGACTTTGGAAAATTGTAAGAACTGGCACTCTGTCTACCTAATGGAGTTGTGATGATGAAATCAAAGGATTCTTCCAAAGTGTTAAGCACAGTGCTTAGGACATAAAATGGATCTTGCTAATGTTAGTTAAGAGCATATTTTGTTCTTCTGCAGCCTAATCCACTTTCATGCTTCAAGGTGCACGATGCCAAGTGCTGGCTCCAGCCTTCCCTCGGAGATGTAGACTTCTCTAACTGCTCGCTGGAGGTCTGGGACATCCCAGTGCCTCTTCCAATGAAATATGTTCCAAATCAAACTTCCAAATCTTCCCTAAATATATTTATTTTTAATATATTTTATTGATTTTTTACAGAGAGGAAGGGAGAGGGGATAGAGAGTTAGAAACATCAATGAGAGAGAAACATCGATCAGCTGCTTCCTGCACACCCCCTACTGGGGATGTGCCTGCAACCAAGGTACATGCCCTTGACTGGAATCGAACCTGGGACCTTTCAGTCCACAGGCTGATGCTCTATCCACTGAGCCAAACCAGTTAGATCCCAAATATGTTTATTTCAGGAGAAACCTTGGTGCTACTTTTGAGTCCAGAGCCTGTTGCCCTGTTACCCACATTGCTGAGTTACTAAGTAGATTTTTCCTTGGAAATTCTGCTTTCATTTCTTCATCCCATTCCCTCTTCCTAGTCGAACTGTCTCAGTGAAGATCATTGCCATAGCCTCCCAACAGGTGTTCTTTCTTCGAGTCCTTCTCTCCTTTTATCTCACCATCAAGCCCCAAAATATCTCCCTGAAGCCTCCATGCCCGTTTTCCTTCTTCTCCCTCATTGAAAATGAGGCAATCGCAGAGGGGCGAGTCCCGAAAGAAATGACAAGAGCACTTTTTGTTGCTGTTGTTGCTAATCCTCACCCGAGGATATTTTTTGATTGATTTTTAGAGAGAGTGGAAGGAAGGAGGAGAGACAGAGACAGAGAGAAATATGGATGCGAGAGGAACACATCGGTAGGTTGCTTCCCTCACGTGCCCTGACCAGGGCCGATGATGAAACCTGCAACCAAGGCACGTGGCCTTGACCGAAATCCAACCCAGGACTCTTCAGTCTGAGGATGGACTCTATCCACTGAGCCAAACCAGCTAGGGCTACAAGAGCACTTTCTACGCAGTTTATGGGTTCAAAACTCATGGTTTGAACCAATAACATACCATTCAGAATAACCTCTCAGTTTGGACTTGTTCTCATTCTACTTAAAGTCCTCCTTTCCTGTGTGTCTTTGAAAAGGGGTTTATATGTACTGGGGCTTATCCTTTTAATGCCCCGGGTCTGACACGCAAATAAAACACTCCATCTCAGTGTGTTCACCTGGAGAAAGATTTTATTAGGTAAATACAGCAGTAAGTCACCTGTTCATCAGAACACATATAGAGATGGTCGGCCTTTTGTCACTTCTCCGCCTTTGCCAAAGGAAACAAACCACTCACTTTGCTGAGTTCTTCCTTGTGTGGGCTCTCGGGGCAGGATGTTCGTGGCAAGAGGACAAGTGCCATTTGCTGAAGAATAACATTTCTGAGTAGAGGCTCTGGCTTCAACTTTGTTGGCTGGCGCAGGCAGCGTTTTTCTGACAGTAAAACTGGGTACATTTACAGACATGCTCAGGGAACGAAACACTCAGCCTAACAGACAGGCGGCTCGGGATCCACTCTTGGGAATGAAAAGCAGGCCCTCAGAGAAGGAGCGGGAAGACATATGTCATCAAGTTTCAGTTCCATTTTCCTCAAAGGCACCCATTGGCGCCTTCTCTGTCTTTAGTTATTTGCTAGAATTAGATTCAAGAACTCAGAGGCACGGTCCTGGCCTCAACCCTGACTCCTTGCGGAACCCTACCCACAACCCAGCTCCATGAGCCTCCGTTTCCCTCTGTTAAATGGAGATAATAAAGATGACGCTAGTAATAACATCGTATTAGTTACATCTGTTGTAGCTTCTTCACAGGTATTGGGAGACTTTAAGAATGATAATTTATAGAAATACAATTGAAAAATATAAAATCATCTTACAAATTCCGATCACTAACATCAGACAGCCTTGGTATCATTTGAAACTCAAGGAATTGGTGCCTTAAAAAGGTCGGCACTCACTGTTTATATTAATTTCTTCAAAGGTCAGAAAAGCACAGCCCAGGGCGTGGGTTTCTGGTGGTGTAGCTAGGCAGTTTGGTAGACACGTGCGTTGGAGTTGAACCCTGCTGTTTCAGGTGAACAGGTGTTAGCTGAAGAACTGAAAAGAAGAGAGAAATACCTCAAACCCGGGTCCAGGACAGAACTCATCTCTGACATTGCCGTCATGGGTCCTGCACTCCCGGTGTGTGGCCATATCAGTACAAAGAAACCGTCTCCACGAAGCATCACGTGGCAACATTACTTTGGCTGCTGCATTGAAAGTCTGGAAAGGGGGTGATAACAATCTGGCACTAACAGAGTGCGTTTGAAACCCAGCTTTGTGACTGGTTACCGTGGCGATGATTTACCTCTACAGGACCTTCCCGAGAAGAAACTACAGCGTGGAGGAGGAGCCTGTCCCTTCTAGAGCCCGAGGCTCTGGGCTTCTCCTGTTCTTCTAGATCTGGGGGTTTCTGTGTTGGCATGTTCTCTGAAGGAAAAGCGAGAGTTATGGGAATATTTATATTTCAGCAAACAGACTGTAAACCTCCACGATGGTTGTTTCTCGAATCCCCCTTTCCTTTCCATTCCAAAGAATCTCAAATCAAGTACCCATGGTCCCCATCCAATTTAGACACCAAGCATCTGCCCGAGGGACCATGGATGCCTCTGAGCTAAGGTCTCCCAGGAGAATCAGTGTCATTGCCAGCACTCACTTGGTTTCCCCTTTCGGGTATTGTGTTTTGCTTGGAATAGCAGAGGAAAACGAGATGTGAACCACTGAGAACCGCTCTCCCCCCCCCAGGCTCTGGGAAGTTCCGTGGCAGCCTTTTCCTGTCCTGGAAAATTACTTCTTTGGGGAGAAGAGGGCAGCAGAGAGCCTTTCTCCTTGACCCACAGCAGCAGGCGCTGGTTTGGAAATAGCAAGACAGTAACAGCTGCAGCTGGAACCCTGGCTGTCCTGAGGAGCTGAGGTTAGCAGTTGTGTTAATTACTCTGTTGCTGCCCAGGGTTGCTGGAGAACAGTCGGGCATTATAAGGACTTGGGTGTGTGGGAGCTGAGAACTCTTGACAAACACTGTAATTAAAAGGGGACACAAGTGTGTTGAAGGCGGAGCACCTCCCTGTCAAGGTCCTTTGCCAGGGATGACATTGCATTGTCTGCACTTGGCTACTTCACTCTGATAGGGGTGGGGGAGGCAGGGAAGGGGGCTGTTGGCAGTCTCTGGGTCAATGGGAGATCTGGGCCTTGCAAATGTAACGTTTCCCGGGAGCCCAACACTCCTAGGTCCTCTACTTCTGCTTTGTCGTGGCTTAGGGACAGAATGGGAGATGATTGCTTGATTTTCCTTCCTAAACACTCAGGGTCCCTTAAGGACTCTTCAATTAGGGCAGATATTTGTGTTTCCAGAATCTCCTGGCTCTTCCTGAGTGGCTCCTCTGGCTGGAAGCGTGAATTAACAAGTGCAAAGTGTGGTCCTCCTCCTGCGGGCTAGTCAGCTTTGTTCTGTTTCGCGGCCTTGGGCTGCACCCCTAGCTCCAATCTGTTAAAACATCACAGATAAATTAATGCCAATCAAATGCCTAACATAGCACACGATTTATGGTAGGTATTAATCTATGCTTGCTCCATGAATGAATGCAAGTCCATTCTATTATTTACAGTTACTAGTTAATGTTTCTCAACCGGAGGGCATTTGTCTTTTTGTCCTTCCCAGCAGTGCCCCTCCTGGCAGTCAAAGGGACTCAAGTGCTCAGGAACCCTCATCTCTATGAATAGCCCTTCCCACATACAAAGGCTATCAGGACTACAGGGCTGGCCAGGGCTGGTGTGGCCCAGCCCTTCATCTAGGAGAGGATTCGCCCAGCAGTGCCTCTACCTCTCCTCCGGGGAATAAGCCCACAGCAAGCATCGTGGAAGAGCTGGTGCTGGTGAAAGTCTGGCCTGTGGGGCTGCTTGAGCAGGTCCCTGTGGATGGGTCTTGGGGCCACCAGGGCGACAGGAGAGTAGTGGCCATTCCAATGCATCAGTGACCAGAGGCAGACCAACCTCTCTGACTTTGCTGAGGCCCCAGGCTGAGGAAGGGTGTTGATGTGCGGAAGAATGGCACTTTGATGAGCTGTCTCAGAAAGACCATCTGACTTCATGGAAACGTCTACTTTACAGAACAACACAAACTAAGCAGAGAGTGTTTCCCGGTAAAGATCCTTTGGACTGCTCTCAAGACTAGGTAGGAACACTGGCTATCTAAACTGCAGGTGAGCATATAGGAAATTGTTTCCTTCGTAAAGAGACAGAATCCAGGATTAGAATTTGAGTGGCACAGCCTGGGGTCAGGTGGAGGGGGGAAACTTGGGGGGCCCAATATAGTAAAGAAAGAGCAAGTTCTCAAAGGGATGGATGGAGATTGAAGATCCCCAGCTGATCGAAGGGCATTACCAGCTCAGAGGAATCCAGGATGGGAGGGAGTCTCCGCTTAGTGGCTGCCACTCAGCCCGACAAAGCAGTGCGTCCTTGTGTCACCACTTCATGGACACCCTTCTGGGAATTCCAGTTGCTATGTTTTATTTACCTTGGTTTCTTGAAAGTATTTGTGGGTTTGTGAGTGGAAATCATGTCTTTCCACACTGTGAGTGTCACCTTTTTTTTTTTTAAGAGAGAGAGGAAGGGAAAGGAATAGAGAGATAGAAACATCAATGGGAGAGAACACTACCTCCTGCATGCCTCCTACCAGGGATCGAGCCCGCAACCTTGGCATGTGCCCTGACAGGGTATCTATCAAACTGTGATCTCTTAGTTCATAGGTTGACACTCAACTACTGAGCAACACTGGCCAGGCATGAGCATCACTCTTGACGCAGGCTGCCAACTCTGAATTTGACAAGACGCAGCAGAGTGGAGGAGAGGTCCAGCAGACAGAAGGCTGGGGTAAGGACACCTCTGCACGCTGGAGGCCTCGGCCATACCAACCTTCTAGGTTTCACTTACCGTTTCTTTCTATTTTAAAAGCTCTCCTTCCACCTCTCCACTTATTCTGGTCCTCCCCAAACTTCAGAGCAGCTCCAGTCCCTAGGATGCCATGAAAACTGCCTGACCCATCAGAGAATAGCTTCTACTTGGCGTTATTACTCCTTTATGATATTGCACAAAGTAATTAAGTGCCCAGCTTTGTCAACAGTGTGGCTGAGTTCACATCCAGGCTCTGCCATTTTTATCTGTATGACTTGACAAGTTACTTATCCTCTCTGAGCCTCAGCTTCCTTATCTGTAAAATGGAAATAATTGTAATGGTAATAATAACACTAGCATTCCCTCAGGAGGCTATTCTGAGCATTAAATGAGATAATACATGTAGTTGTTTACTAATTACCTGACACCCTGATCAGACATCCTTATGCTACTGATATTGCACGTGTGATGTCTTATCTTTCTGTAACTTATTGATTTTAAGTACTGTCATTCATTTACTCAATAAATATTTGTGGTGTTTTATACTGTATATTTTTAAATAGACTTTAATTTTTGGAACAGTTTTATATTTTCAGAAAAATTGGGAAGATAGTATAGAGAGTTCTCAGACACCCCAAACTCAGTTTCCCTATTATCAACATCTATAATATATTACTATTATGTGTTTGCTACCGTAATTAACCAATGTTGGTATATTATTAACTGAAGTCACCTTTTAAAAAATTTCCTTTGTATTTACCTAAGGTCTTTTTTTCTGTTCCAGAATCCCATCTAAGATATTATATTACATTTAGTTCCTTAGGCTCATCTGGGCTGGGAGTTTCTCAGACTGTCCTTATTCTTGATGACCCTAACAGTGTGAGTATTGACCAGGTATGTTGTAGGATGCACTTCTGTTGAATTTTGTTTGATATTTTCCTCATAATATTGCAATTATAGGGTTTGGAGAGAAGGTGGAGTGCCATTTTCCTAGTGTCATATTCAGGGTACATATTACGAACATGATTTGTGGCTGCTGATGTGACCTGGATCATGTGCATGAAGTAGTGTTTGTCATGTTTCTCCACTGCACAGTCATTCCTTTTCCCTCTGTCCAAGCTGCCCTTTTTGGAAGGAAGAAGGAAGCAGCTCACACTTGGCTCATATGTAGGAAGTGGGGAGCTGTGCCCACCCCTGAGGGCAGGGTGGCTACATTAATTATCTGGAATTCTGCACAGATTTGTCTCTTCTACCCAATTCATTAATTTATCAACTTACTTACTGTTATTAATATGGACTTGTATGTTTATTTCATACTGTGGGTTATAGTCCACTACTGTGTTAATTATTTTATTATTTATTTCTTTATTCCAGCTTCAGTTATTGGGAACTCCGTCAGTGAGCTCCTGTGTCCTTTTGACATACCCCCATTATTGTGTGTTCTTTTTTTTCTTTCTTTCTTTCTTATTTTCTGGCACTACAGGATGCTCCAGGCTCATCTTGTATATTTCTTGTGTCTCTCCTAGACTCAGCCATTGTTCCAATTAGCCATAGTTCCTTTTATTGGAAAATGGCATTAGAAACTAAGATCTATATGCTATATACACACTCTTGTCATTTCTGGTAATCTTTCTAAGCTGACAGAGCAAAGTAATACATGTGTGTATACTAATCCATGTATATACACATATCTATAAATATTTCTATATGTAACTCTGTGTTTCTGATGTCTCCAGCTCCAATGAATTAGCACATGCATCATTCTAATTTCTTCCCCTTGCTTATCTGTAAATTCCCCACTCCATCAGTGTGGAATTCTTACTCCAACAATGAGAAACCTGGCTCCCACCACCTGCTATTCATTTAATTAATTGATCAGTTCTAGCACATGTGTATAGTAGTGTCAGAATTTTTTAACTGTATCCCCAATGGAAACAACTTTATCAATAGGAGTACAGTACAATGGCAGTTTATTTTGCCTTTAGTATTTTTAATATACTTTTGGATTGTTTTTATTGTGGTAAAATACACTTAATATAAAATTGACCATTTTAAGTGTATAGCTCAATGGTATTAAATGCAATCATGTTGTTATGCAACCATCACTACCAACCACCTCCAGAACTCTTTCATTTTGTAAAACTGAAACTATATCCATTAAATAATAACTCCTCATTGCTCCCTCCTTCCCCTGAAGCCCCTGGAGACTACCATTCTTTCAGTTCTATGATTTTAACTATTCTAGGTACTTTATATAAGTAGGATCAGACAGCATTATTATTATTATTATTATTATTATTATTATTATTATTACTAGAGGTCCAATGCATGAAATTCCTGCAAGGGTAGGCCTTCCTTCCTCCGGCTGCCGGCACCAGCTTCCCTCTGGCACCCAGGACCCAGGCTTCCCTCGCAGCCCTGGCTTCGTCCGGAAGGTCATCTGGAAATCTGTCCTATCTAATTAGCATATTATGCTTTTGTTATTATAGATTATTATTATCTGCAAAAAGCTTTATTGTTTCTATTTGGTCCAGGGCATGGGAGAAGGCTCCAGGGTGGTTAGAAGGCTGCCTAGCAGCTGCAGGGAGAGTCTCAGGCAGAAGCCAGACACCAGGGTGTTGCAGAGGGGCCCCTCAAAGACCTCTGGACTTCAAAGGCTCCTACTGATACCTGAGGGTAAGCCTTTCAAAGAGATACCTAGCCCAGCCTGGGGGCCAGCCAGCCTGTGGAGGTGAGTGAGGTGGTTGCCCATCTTTTTGATGCATTTCACCTCCTCAGCCAGGAAGCAGTTCTCCAGGAAGTCACAGATGAGGGTCTTCATAGGTAGAATCCAGGGCATGCAGATCCCAAAGGGCCAGGTTCAGGTTCCTCTCTGTGACCATGGCAGCTTCCATGGCATCCTGAGTTTTGCCCCACTCATCTTGGGAAGGCTTCTGCTCGTCCTGGAAGAGAATACAGCCACCGAGCTGGTTTTGCATCTTCAAGAGATGCTTGGCACCCTTGAGATTCTCCTCTGTCAACTCACGGAAGAAGTGGCCCATGCCATTGTTGAGGAGGAAATAGAAGCCCAGAGAGAGGTAGGTGTAGGAGGCCTGTGGATGCAGGTTGACTAGTCAGTTGATGGCAAATTCAACAATTGAATATAAAAAACATAATAAATAAAAACACAGAATAGAAACAGACTCATAGATACAGAGAACATTTTGACAGTTGCCAGATGGGAGGGGTATTGGAAGGAAGGGTAAAATAGGTGAAGGGTTTAAGAAGTACAAATTGGTAGCCACAGAATAGCCATGGGGATGTAAAGTACAGACCAGGGAATATAGTCAATAATATTCTAATAAACATGTATGGTGTCAGGTGGATATGAGATTTATCGGGGTGGTCACTTAGAAAGTTATATGATGTCTAATAATTGGGGTTACAACTATATATGAACTAATATAATATTGTGTGTCAACTGTAATAAAAAAATAAAAAGTGATTTAAAATAAAATAAATGAAGACCCTGATTCTTCACAATATTAAAATAGTGAGTAAAAGAATAAACAATGGAAAAAATGTCAATAAAAATAATGAAATAAAAATAATAAAAAAAAATAAAAATAAAAATCGGCTGGTCTCAGAGACAGAGGGTGGCTGAAATAATTTGAAGGTGGTGACTGGAAAAGAGGTTGGAGGGTAGCTGGAGGCTGGAAGCCTGGGTGTCCCTGGGTCTGTTCCATCCAAACAATGTTGAAACAAGAGACCGATCTGGGAGAATGCCGAGGGCACTGCCCTATTGTCTTATTTTGAATGGCTTATTTCATTTAGCATAATGTTCTCAAGTTCATCCATGTTATAGCATATCACAGAATTTTCTTCCTTTTAAAGGCAGGGTAACATTCCATTGTATGTTTTTATCACATTTGATTATTCATTCATCTGTCACTTGGGTTGCCTCCACATTTTAGTTATTGTGAATAATGCTGCTATAAGGTGAGTGTACAAAATCTTTGAGACTCTGCTTTCAATTCTTTTGGATATATAGCTGTAGAATTGCTGGATTATATGATAATTCTATTTTTAATTTTTTGAGGGATAATCTTGCTGTTTTCCACATAGGATGTGTATTTTTACATTCCTACCCACAATGCACATTTCAATTTCTCTACATCCTCACCAACACCTGTTATTTTCTGTGTTTTTGTTATTTTGTTTTGTTTGATGAGTAGCCATCCTAATGGGTGTGAGGTGGTATCTCATTGTGGTTTTGACTTGCATTTCCCTGATGGTTAATGATGTTGAGCATCTTTTCATGTGCTTGTTGGCCATTTGTACATATATCTTATTTGGACAAAAGTCTAAGTCCTTTGCCCATTTTTTAAATTGGGTTGTTTGTTTTTGAGTATAAGGGTTTTTTTTTAAATATATTTCTTTATTGATTTCAGAGAGGAAGGGAGAGAATAGAGAGATAGAAACATCAATGATGAGAGAGAATCATCGATCGGCTGCCTCCTGCATGCCCCCCACAGGGGATCGAGCCCACAACCCGGGCATGTGCCCTTGGCTGGAATTGAACCTGGGGCCTTTCAGTCCACAGGCCGATGCTCTATCCACTGAGCCAAACTGGCTAGGGCTGAGTGTAAGGAGTTTTAAAAATATATTCTAGATATTAGTTTCTTATCATATATATCATTTACTATTATTTTCTCCCATTCTGTAGATTTTTTTTCTACTCTATTGATAATGTCCTTAGATGCACTAATTTTCATGAGGTCCAATTTGTCTATTTTTTTTTTCATCTTTGGTATCATATCCAAAACAATCGTTGCAAAATTCAGTATCATGAAGCTTTTGCCCTATGTTTCCTTCTTAGAGTTTTATAGTTTTCACTCTTATGTTAGGTCTTTGATCCATTTTGATTTAATTTTGTACTTGGTGTTAGGTAAGGATCCAACTTCATTTTTTTTTTTTTTTTAATGTGGCTATCTAGTTCTCCTAGCACCTAGTCTATTCAAGACTTTCCTCATTGAATAGTCTTGGTACCCTTGCCAAGACTAATTTTGCCATATATGCAGGGTTTTATTTCTGAGCTCTCTATTGTATTCCATTGCTCTATGTGTTTGTCCTTATGCCAGTGCCACACTGTTTTGGTTACTGTAGTTTTGTGATAAGTTTTGGAATTAGGATGTGTGAGTCCTCTAACTTTTTTAAAGATTGTTTTGCTTATTTGGTGTTCCTTGGGATTCCATGGGAATTTTAGGATGTAATTTTTATTTCTGCAAAAATCATCATTGAAATTTTGATAAGTATTGTGTTAAATCTGTAGATCCACATAGCCCACGGCCATGAGGACCCCACACACAATGGACTACTGGACTGCAACTAGCCTAATGCTGTACTGGATCCGGCACCAACATGGAAAGGAAACTCTGGACATTGGTTTTGCTTCTAGCTTTACTGAAACCCCAGCTATACTTCTTCTATGACTGGACTAAGGGAAATGGGACTTTGTAAACACAGGGATTTAATTCCATGCAAATAAAAATCACTCATTCTCCCAGCAAGTCTCAGAAAATTCTTTATCTTGAGATACTATAAGAAGTGCAACCCCAGCAACACCCAGTGGGGAAGAGGACCCCCACTTCATCTGATATCAAACCTATTTGTGCCTTTGGATACAAAATGAATCTCTTATAGAGAGCATTTACTTGGATCATGGTGTTTTTTTTTAATCCATTTTGCCAATCTTTTTTTTTATTGGGTATTTTAATACACTTACATTAAAAGTAATTACTGATAAGGAGGGACTTACCACTGTTATTTTCCTATTTGTTCTCTATACACCTATAGCCTTTTGTCTCTCATATCCTCATTGCTCTCTCCTTTTGAGGTTAGTTGATTTTTTTGTAGTGAAATGTTTTGCTTTCCTTTTGTGCATATTCTGTAAACATTTTCTTTGAGGCTTACCATGGGAGTTACATTCAATACTCTAAACTTATAACATTCTAATTTCAATTTATACCAGCTTAACTTCAATAATCTATGAAAATTCTGATCCTTTACAACTTCATCCCCACCCTGTCTTTAGCATTTCCAGTCTCCATTCATTTCCAAAGTTACTAAAGTCAGCACCTTCCTCACCCCTCCTCCTTCAGTGAAGTTGTTTCATTTGTTTGTAATACAATCAGTCTCTTGTCACAGGCTGCATTCCTTCCTGGGATTTTATGACTCCTTAAATAATTTTTAAAAATTTACATACGTTTAGGATCTCTCTTTGTGATGTGAAGTTCTATGAGTTTTGACAAGCCATGTCATACATAATCCATCATCACAGAAGTTTCATACAGAAGTTTCGCTGCCCTAAAAATTCTCTATGCTCCACTTACTCATCCCTCCCTCCATCTGCTGAGTCCCTGGAAACCACTGATCTTTTTGTGAATGAACTTCAGTTTATTTACTCACCCATCATGGTTGCTTCCACTTTTTGGCAATTATATATAAAAAAAGCTGCCTAAACATTCATGTGCAAGTTTTTGTGTGAATACAAATTTTCAAATCAATTGGGTAAATGCACAGGGGTGCAATTGCTTCAAATCCTCCTTAGTACTTGGCATTGTCAGTTTTTTGGATTTTAGCCATTCTAATGGGTATGTAGTGGTATCTCATTGCTGATTTAATTTGCAATTCTCTGATGACAGATAATGGTTAGCATTCTTTTTATATATTTGTTGGCCATCTATATGTTTTTGGTGAAGTGGTTCTTCAAATATTTTGCCCATTTTAATTTATTTATTCACTAGAGGTCTGGTGCACGGATTTGTGCACTGGTGGGGTCCCTTGGCCTGGCCTGCACCCTTTCGCAATCTGGGACCCCTCGGGGGATGTTGGAGAGTCAGTTTCAGCGCGATCCCCACAGAGCAGGCCGAGGGACCCCACTGGTGCACGAATCTGTGCACTGGGCTTCTAGTATGCATATAAATGTGTTCTTTGGTTAATCTCTTCCCACCCTTCCCCCTCCCCCCTTTTCCCTCTGAGATTCATCAGTCTGTTCCATGTTTCCATGCCTGTGGTTTCTGCTCCTGCGTTAAGCGTCTGCCCCCTGGTGGTCAGTGCACATCATAGCTACCGGCTGGTTGGCCGGTTGGCTGGTCAGCTGATCGATTAGGCTTTTATATATATATATATATATATATATATATATATATATATATATATATATATATATATATATATATATATATACTAGAGGCCTGGTGCACGAATTTGTGCACTAGTGGGGTCCCTTGGCCTGGCCTGTGGGGATCAGGCCGAAACTGGCTCTCCAACATCCCCTGAGGGGTCCCAGATTGTGAGAGGGCACAGACCAGGCTGAGGGACCCCACTGGTGCACAATCGGGGCCAGGGAGGGACGCAGGAGGTTGGCCAGCTGGGGAGGGACTGCGGGAGGGCTCCAGGGCATGCCTGGTCCATCTCGCTCAGTCCTGATTGGCCGGACCCCAGCAGCAAGCTAACCTACCGGTTGAAGCGTCTTCCCCCTGGTGGTCAGTGCATGTCATAGCGACTGGTTGACCGGTCGACTGTCTGCCCCCTGTGGTCAGTGCACATCATAGCGAGTGGTTAAGCAGCCTTAGCATATCATTAGCATATTATGCTTTGATTGGTTGAATGGATGACTGGACGACCAGACACTTAGTATATTAGGCTTTTGTTATATAGGATAGATTATTTATTTATTCCTCACCCAAGGATATCTTTTTATTGAGTTTAGAGTGAGAGAGAAACATCAATGTGAGAGTGAAACATAGATTTGTTGACTCCAACTGGTAATCAAACCTGCACCCCAGGTATGTGTCCTGACCCAGAATCAACCCTGCAACCTTTTGGTGTATGGGATGATGCTCCAACCAACTGAGCCACTGGTCAGGGCTATTTTGTCCATTTTAAATTTTGTTTCCTTATTCTTAAGCTTTTAATAATTCTTTGTATATTTTGGATACAATTCCTTTATCTGATATATGATTACAAATATTTTCTCCAAGACTCTAGCATGACTTTTCATTCTCTTAACAGTATCTTTCACAGAGCACAAGTTTTAAATTTTAATAGAATCTAACATCAATTTTATTCTTTCATGGATCATTCATTCTTTTGGTGTCATATCCTAAATCTCATCTCAAACCCAAGGTCACATGGATTTCCTCCTATCTTTTCTTCCAGAAGTTTAATAGTATTGCATTTTATATTTAGGTCTATGATCAATTTTAAGTTAATTTTTGTGAAAAGTTTAAGGTCTGTGGCAAGATTCTCTTATTTTTTGCATATGAAAATCTGTTTCAGCATCAGTTGTTGAAAAGACTATCCTTTCTCCATTGAATTTCTTTTGCTGTTCCTGAAATAAATTAAAAAACTTCCTGGAAACAAACAAAAATGAACACACAACAACCCCAAATCTCTGGGACACAGCAAAAGCAGTCCTGAGAGGGAAGCACTACAGGCCTACCTCAAAAAACAAGTAAAATTAACAATAAACTATTTAACTCTACATCTTTTGCTGTTCTTTCATGAAAGATCAGTTCACTATATTTGTGTGGGTCTATTTCTAGACTCTCTATCCTGTTCCACTGATGTATGCCTCTATTCTTTTGCCAATGCCACACTGTTTTGATTATTTGTACCTTTATAGTAAGCCTTGAGGTCAGGTAGTGTCAGTCCTTCAACGTTGTTCTTGGTCAGTATGGTGGTGGCTACTCTGGGTCTTTTGCCTTAATATTGTGTTTCAAACATCTTTGACTTATCAAGGTCTTGCTCAGAGCCTTATAGAATCACAGGTTCTAAATTAATTCACTGTTTACCCCTCAGTACAGCCTAAGCCATTCTAAGACTTCTAGAAAATATTTTTTAATAGTTGCCTTAACGTTCCCATCTGAAAGTTTTCAACATTAATTTTATATGTAATGCAAAGGGATTATTACTATTATTATTAAACACCAGAATTTTTCTTTGGAAAAAAAATTGCCATTGTTTGGCAAAGCGCATGAAGGCATACGCCAAGGCAACAAAAAGGGTGGTAATATGCTCTGCTTGAACCAACGAGAGGACTCTCTCTGTTCCCAAGAGGGACGATCCAGAGAGAGGGAAGGAAGGAGAAAAAAGGAGGAATTAGCAGATGAAATGAGACTGAGGTCCACATTTGATGAAACAACCAGTAGACAGTTCACAGTTTAACATAAGGGATTTCTGATGTTTAATTTGAAAATCTTCATGTTGCTGTGGCACGACACTCCCTTTTGTCTCTCACCACCTCAACTCATTTTTGGTAAAGTCTACCACACTTATGAATGCCTGTGTGTGAACGTTTGGTTTTGTTTTAGGAATTTGAGGAAGAACTTGAGTTTCACTTCTGCAGTGAAGAACAGAGACAGCACTTGAGGAAACAGAATAAAATGAACCCACTAGGAATGAGCAAACATATTGCTGAAGGTGTGGATTTTGACAGGGCATGAATGAGGAGGGCTTGAGCTATAGTAAGCTCATCTGGTTCTCAGAGCCCGGAGACCTAGCTCAGCTAGCATCTGCATTACACATATGACAGAACGGACTCCTTTATAATCCTCAAATTATTCTAACAGCATTATTTTCTTTGATCCTATTAACAATCGTGAAAAGCAAATCCTGTCTTCGGATTGTGCAAATTCAACTCTACTTACATTGGACTGGACATTTGACAAATTACTGGGAATCTGCTTATATGATGTCTTATATACAAACTTAATTTTTACATTTAAATTTTCCAAACATATGGTAACAGGAAGGGCCTGACAGCGTCAAAAATAGAAGAGAAATCAACAAACATAGACTGAAACATAATATCAATGAACATAAAATCAATAAGCATAGACGGAAAGAAACCTTAGGGAAGATTTTACAGAAGAGGAGGCAAAGATACAGGGACATGAATAGACTGAAGGTCACTCAACCTTTGAGCAGTAGATTCGTGGGATCAATTTGAAGAGAAAGTCTTGTTTTCCTTGCTAGGAGAATGTCTACCACGGGCCACTTCCCTGACTGTACTCAAAGATCTAACTTGGCCATGGAAGAGAACTTGGCCAGCTCAAGAATTTATGACTTTAGATTCTGTCTTTTACAAAAGAAGACTGGAGAGAATAAGAAAGGTCTACATGGTCATAAAACACTGAAGCCCTCCCCTGAGTGCAAATTTTGGAGGATTTTAGTGGAAGAGACACTGGCAAAGAGCAAGGTGGTCAAAGAGGCTTTTCCCCATGTAGTGCCTCTCTCAGGACTGGGATAGCAAGCTGAAAACCAATCAATATATATTTCATTTTTGTTTTCTGTATAAATAGTTGGCTTATCTGAAATAACCTTTTTCCAAGAGTTAATAGTAATAAATTTCTGCAGCTGGACATGTTTAGAAATGCCTCTTAGCTATTTTTGTTGATTTATTTTGTCTGTATTTGTGCAATCCAACTTTGGGCATGGAAGCAAGCAGCCCTGGTCACTAGTCCTCCACCTCTAATGATTTAAACTGAGGGGACATAGTCTCCCTCCTGTGGGAAAGACCACGTGGAATCCCATGGAGTTACAGCTCAGCCCAGGAGAAATGACCACATCTTGGAGAATCATCTCCAATTCATTTTGTGGAACTGTAGTGTGCATTTCCCCCTACCTGTTTTGAAATTTCCCTTTCTTCTTCCTTCCTTCCTTCCTTCCTTCCTTCCTTCCTTCCTTCCTTCCTTCCTTCCTTCCTTCCTTCCTTCCTTTTTCCTTTCTTTCTTTCTTTCTTTCTTTCTTTCTTTCTTTCTTTCTTTCTTTCTTTCTTTCTTTCTTTCTTTCTCTCTTCTCTCTCTCTTCCTTCCTTCCTTCCTTCCTTCCTTCCTTCCTTCCTTCCTTCCTTTCTTTCTTTCTTTTTTTCTTTCTTTCTTTCTTTCTTTCTTTCTTTCTTTCTTTCTTTCTTTCTTTCTTTCTTTCTTTCTTTCTTTCTTTCTCTCTCTCTCTCTCTCTCTCTCTCTCTTCCTTCCTTCCTTCCTTCCTTCCTTCCTTCCTTCCTTCCTTCCTTCCTTCCTTCCTTCCTTCCTTCCTTCCACCTGTATGTCCAATAATATGGTGGTTTTATGGGTTTTATGTTGTAGAGTATTAACTCACTGGCATATAAAAAATACAAAAATTAAAATTCCAATACTATTTGCTATTGTAGTTTCATGGGAAAGCATATAAGAAATATGTTCAGTGACCATTGCATATATTTCATTAGAGTATGCAAGTTTTATGAACACACTTGGATGTAGTTTAGACATTTTCTCAAAAAGAGGAGTGAGCTGGTAATTCTTTTGTTGTTGTTGTTAATACTCACCTGAGGATATTTTTTCCATTGATTTTAGAGTGGAAGGGAGGGAGTGGAGAGAGAGAGAGAGAAATATCGATGTGAGACACATCGGTTGCCTCCTGAACACACCCCAACTGGGGCCTGGGATCAAACCTGCAACCCAGGTATGTGCCCTTGATCAGGAATTGAACCCACGGCCCTTCAGTACACTGACCAATGGCTCTAACCATTGAGCCCATTGGCCAGGGCAGAGCTGACAATTCTTGATGACACAATACATGCTAGATTTACCTCACTAAATCCTTAGAAAAAAACTCTGTAAATGAGGCATTATTACCTCCATTTAAAGATGAAGAATCCGTGCCTGGCTGGCATGGCTCAGTGGTTGAGTGTCGACCTATGAACCAGGAGGTCACTGTTTGGTTCCCAGTCAGGACATATGCCCAGGTTGTGGTCTCAATCCCCTGTGTGGGGCATGCAGGAGGCAGCCAAGCAATGATTCTCTCTCATCATTGATGTTTCTATATCTCTCTCCCTCTCCCTTCCTCTCTGAAATAATATGTATATACTAGAGGCCCACACCGGTGGGGTCCCTCAGCCTGGCCTGCGCCCTCTCGCAATTGGGGACCCTTCAGGGGATGTAGTAGTGCGCGAAGTGGTAGGCAGCAGGTAGGAGCCCGAGCCTGGGCTAGGCACCACACTGTTCGCGCTCATCCTGGCCCTGCTGCACCTGCCACGGAGGCAGGAAAGGCTCGTGCTGCTGCAGCTGTGCTTGCTAGCCGTGAGCCCAGCATCTGGTGCCTGTCGGTCAGCTGAGCGGCACTATTGCTATGGAAGCACACTGACCACCAAGAGGCAGCTCCTGCATTGAGCATCTGCTCCCTGGTGGTCAGTGCGCATCATAGCGACTGGTCTACCCATCGTTTGGTTGTTTGGTCGCTTGGCTGCTTAGGCTTTTATATATATAGACTAGAGGCCCGGTGCACGAAATTTGTGCATGGAGGGGGGGTGGCCCTCAGCCCAGCCTGCACCCTCTCCAATCTGGGACCCCTCAAGGGATGTCCGACTGCCCGTTTAGACCCAATCCCACCGGTGGGATCGGGTCTAAATGGGCAGTCGGACATCCCTCTCACAATCCAGGACTGCTCCCAACTGCAGTCGGACATCCCTCTCACAATCCAGGACTGCTCCCAACTGCTCGCCTGCTTGCCTTCCTTATTGTCCCTAACCGCTTCTGCCTGCCAGCCTGATCACCCCCCTAACCACTCTGCTGTCAGCCTGATTGATGCCTAACTGCTCCCCTGCCAGCCTGTTTGCCCCCAACTTCCCTCCTCTGCCAGCCTGCTCACCCCTAACTGCCCTCCCCTGCAGGCCTGGTCCCTCTCAACTGCTCTCCCTTTCAGGCCTGGTGCCTCCCAACTGCTCTCCCCTTCTAGCCATCTTGTGGTGGCCATCTTGTGTCCACATGGGGGCAGGATCTTTGACCACATGGGGGCAGTCATCTTGTGTGTTGGAGTGATGGTCAATCTGCATATTACTCTTTTATTAGATAGGATAGAGGCCTGGTGCAGGAGTGGGGGCCAGCTGGTTTGCCCTGAAGGGTGTCCCGGATCAGGGTGAGGGTTCCCTTGGGGCGTGGGGCGGCCTGAGCGAGGGGCCTGTGGTGGTTTGCAGGCCAGCCATGCCCCCTGGCGACCCAAGCAGAGGCCCTGGTATCTGGAATTTATTTACCTTCTACAATTGAAACTTTGTAGCCTGGAGTGGAGCCAAGCTTTCTGCTCTCTCCGTGGCGTGGCGGCAGCCATTTCTGTTGGGGTTAATTCATCTTCTATAATTGAAACTTTGTAGCCTGGAGTGGAGGCCTAGGCCAGCCAGGGCAGGTGGAAAGCTTGGCTTCCTCCATTGTCGGGGGCAACCCTAGCCTACTCTCTCCAGCTCCATGGCTGCTGCCATTTCTGTTTGGATTTGTTTACCTTCTATAATTGAAACTTTGTAGCCTTGAGTGGAGGCTTAGGCCAGCAAGGGCCTGTGGAAAGCTTGGCTTCTTCCGTTGCCTGGGAAACCCAAGCCTCCTTCCTGCTCTCTGTGGCTGTAGCCAGCTTGGTTAGGTTTATTTGCATACTCGCTCTGATTGGCTGGTGGGCATGGCTGGTGGGTGTGGCTTGTGGGTGTAGCAAAGGTACGGTCAATTTGCATATTACTCTTTTATTAGGTAGGATAAAGATGAAGAATCTGAGCCTCACCAAGGTCAAATAACTTGCCTACAGTCATATGCTAATATAAAGGCACAATCAGGGCTATAGATCAGTCCTAAAACTAAAACCCATGCAATTTCTTAAAAATATTTTTTATTGATTTCAAAGAGGGAGGGAGAGGGAAAGGTAGCTAGAAATAGCAATGATGAGAGAGAATCATAGATCGGCTGCCTCCTGCTCATATGCCCTGACCCGGGATCAAACCATGACCTCCTGGTTCATAGGTCAACGCTCAACCACTGAGCTACACTGGCTTGGTGAAATTCATGCTATTTTTTATTATGCCATGTTGCATTCAGAGAAATCTAAGCAATTATTGATTTAGGTTAAGAGCTTATAGTTACAGCATTTGGTTAAAAATTAAACTAAAATAAAATTAAAATTAAGGTATTTTTGTCCCCTCCATATTCACTGGCTTACTAATTTCTGTGACAGAGGTAAGGAAACATAAATGATAAGATAGAGAAAACTCACCACCCTTCTGTTCTTTTGCTTCTAGAACAGTATTGTTACCTCTCTCTGGGCATCCATTTCCCAGGCAACAATATACATGTCTGAGGTCCAAAGTCAAAAGGCTTCCATAAAAAGAATGCAATAGTTTAATCCCTGAATGTAAGACAGAGCAATAAAGCAATCAGTATGGGAAGGACTAAACTTAGATGAAATTCAGAAATAGAAATTTATCTTTTTTTATTTCCAAGCCTCCAGCATTTTTCTTGTGCTTTTCCCTCTCTTTTACAGTGATTTGTTGTATCACAAGTTGTCTCTGTTGAAATTAATAAATGTATTCATATTTGGTGATGAATGGTTCATCAACTGTAATTCATTACTTCTTCCAGGAATACTCATATTTTAGTTAGAGATGGATTCTTCAAGAAGAAACCTGCAGGGATGGAATTTCAGATATCACTCAGCAGGTATCAGTCAGTCACTAGATCTCCATTCCCCCTGAAATCGCACAATTGTTTGCTTCCCTGATGAATCAGAGATGAGACCTGCAAAGCTGATTCAATTCAGTTCACACCCTAAGGATAATTTTTCCATTCAGTAGAGGAGTAGCTGAAACTCACAATTAGTAGGTGATAGACAGGTTAGAACCCAATTCTTCTCCATAGAATCATAGAAGCAGACGCCTTGCAAGGATCTTAGAGTCGCACCAGGCATGTCCATCCTCCTCCTGACCTCACCAAATAGTTGTCACCTCCCCACTGACAGAGAACTCATATCAGCCCAGTGATTTTTCATACATTGCTGAGCTGAGCTCTGTGTCACCTTGATGATTCCACCTGGGATATCATCTTCACTGATGCCCTTTGACCTTGACTTTCCTTTTCCAGGTTAACTATTCTTAGTTTCTTCACCCCTTCTTCATGTGACTATTTTAACCCCCTGGATCATCCCAATTATGCTTTTCTGAACTTGCTACTATTTACCTCAAAGTACGGTGCTGAGAACCAAACTTAGTACTCCAGGTGAGGTCTGGATTCATTTAGTCATTTAGTCATTCATTCATCCAGTGCCAAAATCCTCTCAGGTTAGTGCAGAGTAGGGAGAGATACTAGCTCCATTGCTTGGGACACAGTACCGTTTTGGTTGCTTCCCAAGATCAAAGGAGTTCTGGTTTTTAGAGATTTACAGTCACCTTGCTCTCAAGTCCTTTTCCATGGCCTCCTGTTGTAGCATGCGCCTCGTTCTGCACCAAGCTGCTTCTCTGAGTGGGAAGCTGGCCCAATTTGTGTGAAAACCCATCCTGCTACTCTGGGGTGTGTGCCTGCCACAGGCTTTTCTCAAACATATTTGGGTTGTAATGAGAACACCTTTCCTCAGATCCCGGTCCAGCTCTTGTTCCTTTGTGATGCCAAAGTTGACATGCCCTCCGTCTGTCTCCGTAATAAAACCTGATCTCTGGTTCATGAAGCCATCTCTCCACTCAGGGGTCAATGTGGAGCCATCGAGAGGGGTGGTGAGCTCACACAGGCACGGAGATGCTCACAGGCCGTGGAAAACTACCCGTCCGATTCCATCCCCGTCCATCCCACCTTTTGTTGTCCCTCCTCCCTCGCCCTGGCTCTTCACAGGCAGTTGAACTGACTCACTGTAAAAAGAGGCAACAGCCCAGTAACAGGGAACACAATTTCATTCAAGGTCGAAAGGCATGTCTGGAGTCGGGATTCTGGAACTGGGAGGCTGCAGAACTTGGACATCTATACCAGTGGAGTCTTTCATGTGTCTTTCCTCACCCAGGCCTTTGATGAGTCAGATCTTCCTCGAAGGGAAAACAATTCATCAAAGATCTAAGTATAAACAAGCTCTCAGCATGGAATGAGGGAGAGATTCCAAACTTTTCCATGAGAGAATGGCATCTCCTCCTCATCCCCAAGTTCATCGTATGAATATTCCCTGCTTTTGCTCCATAAAAGAACTCAGCATTTCCATCGTTCTTGTTTTCAGATGTTGTTTAGGTCAAGTTTGAACTGTCCTGGCTTTGAGCTGGAGTTCTGACCCCAACTCCGCATTCATTGCACACAGAGCTGCATGGGTTGCATACAAATGTTAGTCAAAAGCTGTTTTATCACAGGCATATTCCTTCCCTCATTGGAGAGCCAGCTTCCACCTGATCCATCTCTGCTCACAGATTTTTTTTTTTTTAAATAAAACGCTTAATATTGCCGATTTGGCAAAAGGAAGTGTAAATGTTATGTCAGTGCTAAGACACTACTTAATCCTGATAGATGAGTTCTCAGAGAAGCGTGACGCTAACTGACAGATGTTAAATGACACCCGCTGTTCCCAGAGGAGCACAAACAGGCTCTGCCGTTCCAGGATGTGTGAAAAGGACGGTGGCAGCGAGACTTGCGGTGAGCATTTCTCAGTCTGTACAAATATCAAATCATCACGCTGTACCCTGAAACCAATACAGTGTTATCTGTCAACGACATCTCAATAAGAACAAAGAAACCAATAAGAAACCCCTCAAAGACAAGAAAGCAGAGTTGAGGATGGGACCTTTTCTGTCTTCCACAAGCAGTCGGTCCTGATGGGCTAGGGTTGGAGACGAGTAATAAGTCCTTGTAGACGATCAGGTTAGCCATACACCCAGGCAGTTTGGGCCCCTGCAGCTTTGAGAGGGATTACCTGGAAGGAGCTGGGCTTTCCCGGATTACAGAGGGCCTTCAGATGATGTCAGAAATTCCAGAGGAGGAGATTTGAAAAGAAAAGCTGAACATCTGTTCTCTATAAAAAGAATGAGCATGCCAAAAAGAAAAAAGAAAAATGTGTACCCCAGCTCCTCCCTTCCTGGCTCCTCCAGGTATCTCTCTCTTGTCCTGGCACCTATGAGGCTGAGTAGGCAAACCAGTTGGAAAGAGGCTAAGCAAGTGATTTGTAATCTTGGACATTAGTATTAAAAAAAATACTGATGCCTGAAGCTCTACCCACAGAGATTGTAATGCAATTCGTGCTAAGTAAGGCTGGGCCTTTGTATGTTTTTGTAGACTCCCAGGATATGTGCAGCCAATGCTGACACCACGGGGCTGAGGACTATACTGCCAATGCAAGAGACTGTGGGGGTGACTGGTGTTTGAGATTAAATGCTGCTGGACTTCTACCTTCAACAGAGCAAAATCATCATTGATTTCCCATGCACCACATGGTTTCTAGGCTTTAAAAAAAAATCTGTGAATATCCTATAGTCATTCCAGAGAAAGTGGGACTTTCCCCTGTGTGACACCCCATCACCTTCCCAGCAAGGGCCATGATCATCCCTGGATGGGCTGGATGCAGGTGGAGACTGGCCACACAGGCGATCTAGCCTAAAAATTTCCTAAAATCTCTCCTATGACCCATATCAGGCCCAGAGCAGACTCAGGAATTAAATCAAGGTCATAGGTGAAGCCTTTTTGGAGGTGAGAGGAGGACATGTATGGAAACTGAGATTCCTGTCCTTTCCCTTGCCGACTTTTGACGGGTAGTCTGTCTGGGAAAGTTTGCACAAAGGCCAAGTCTATGGCTAAACTAGGAGCTCTTTGTGTCCCAGAACTATCGCTCCTGCCCCTTTTCTTGGGCAGTAAATAACTCTGGGCTTGGAAAAACAAGCCCTGGTGACATGTTCACGATGGCTGTGGGAGGGGCAGAGTGTGATGTCTGAGTGCAGAACTCAGAGCGCGCAGCCTACTCGGACCCTCCCGACTCAGATTTCTTCACTGCAAAGACTGGCGGTGACCGTGGCCATGTGAGAGTGACCAAGGTCCTATGAGCGACCAAGGAAAGGATCATATGTCCTAGAGTGAATTCCGTGGCGCTCCACCGAGCCCCCAATACAGGGAGATGCACCCCACGGCCGCTGGGGGTGTGGAAGCTAGTGACTCACAGCTGTGTCCCTTTGGCCAGGCCTTACTCAGAAAGAGCTATTACCCAACTCAAGGGGTTCACTGCCTGGGGTGTTCTATTCAAGGACGAGGCGCGGTTGGTCGTTAGGTAGTTTTATTTACTTGCAACAAATAAAGGAGACAGGATTCACACCCAAAGCTCTGTCTCCCTGAAGGAAACCTTAGCCATTGCTTATCTTCATGATTTGATTAGTTACATGTTGATTTCTTCTTTACAGTTGGCTAAACTTATCCTATTGGATTGGTCAAGCTCATCCTGTGCAAAATATGACTGTATGTTAACATTTATCAAGGATAGCATTTAGTAAGAACCACCCAAACCTTGAGACCCTTGTCCTATCTAAGAGAACCGCAATGCCTCAGGTTATTCCCACTTTCAGGAGATGGCTGAGGCTGGGGTTACAAGTGCCCACCCCTCCCCTCAGTCTGGGACACATTGGCTTTGGAGCTTCGAAAGGTATTGGGGGAGGCCTCAGTCTCGCCAGCATAGGTGGCTCAGCTCCTTCCTGCAGTCCTCACTTCCTCTTGGGCAAACCTCCTGAGCTGAGCGCCCTCTCAATAAACCATCTGCATGCAGCTCTCCCTCACAGGGCACCCAAACTAAGCGACTTTCTCGTCGTGGCCTCTGTTCCCTCCGAGGTCAGCTTTAAGATGCATGGCATTCACATCACCCTAGACTGACTTGCTTTGTAATTAAGAGGAAAACGCTTTTTTTTTTTTCTCCAGATGTAAACCTCTAGCATTTATTTCCCTTCTGACAGCAATGGCCTTCCCAAGGAGGCCTGGGGAGGACCAATGGGAATACCAGGGACAAAACTACAGAGACAGACATTTGCACCGAAGAAGCTTGAGAGGCCGACTGCAACGGGATTCCAAAGACCACAGACCTGGGGCATGGCGGGGGGAGCTGAGGGAGAAGACTGCCTGAGATCGGCAGAGGCACCCAGGGCAAGCTGGAAGAGGGGCAAAGGAGAGGCAGAGAACTTTCTTTAGAGATGAGAGATTTTTGTTTAATTTCCTGGATTAGTCACTTTTAATGGTTTAAAAAAATCCACATTGTTAATTTACTGCCAGAGCCTTTGTAATTTGAGAGCCGAGGGCTTTCCCGGGGAGGGGGCGAGGGCTGCAGACTTGAGCAAAGAGTTAAATCTCATCATGTGAACACGCTACGGGAGGCCCCACCTGTGTGTGCCATGTACTTAAAGGATTAGAGCCAACTTTGAAATTATGATATGTTTTATTTCGAGTAAGTACCTTATTCCTTAAGCTTCCATTTCCTTGAAGGAGGGGGCAAGAAACCCATCAAGTCCGTCAGGTAATCAGGTGCATGAGACTCTCTGCTTGTGAGGGTTTACTGAAGTTAGTCTAAGTGCAGGCGGATGAAGGGCGTGTTATTTATAGATTTTATGTGAAACCTATTTTCAATACTCGTGATTTCGCTTCAAAGGTATTGCTTGCAAGAGGTCTGTCTGCCCCGGATGAAGGTGACGTTTGCAGGGAGATGCAGGGGCCAGGGGAGCAGCTGCAGTGTGAGGGGCTAGTGGGAAGTGAAAGGGGAATTTTAAATGAATTATTATTGTGGTCTACGCGCCCCTGTCAGGGTCTTCAAGAAATGTAAGTACATACCCACTGTTCTCGATTAAACAAAGGTGTTCTTGGGCTGGAACAGGTGATTATTAAACTGAAGACAGAAATTCCTTTCCCCTGCACTTGACGTACCAGGAACAGAGGCCGGTGCCTTTAAAAGAATGACCGTTGTCTGCTTCGGCTAAGCGACTGCTTTTGATTGTTTGTTCTCCATAGATTTGCCAGGCAGGATGAGGGTGGGAGAACGAGGTAAGCTCAATAACATAGTCTTTAGGAAACAGAAAACCACGCAGATATGTCTAATAAAGACACGGTCCTTTATTTTTAAAACACTCATGTTGCAAAAAATACATAGAAAAATAAAGTTGGGTTCGGATACTTTAATTAAACTTTAAGTCACAGGCCTTGGCATGTTATAGATTAGAGCAGAGTTTGTTATGCACGTTGAGCAAACCAAACTGATTTTATTACACAGGGGAGAAAACAGGCCATCTGGGTGAAGCGGTCTGGGGCACCCTGCAGGCCCCCCACCAGATACCGACATACTAGCTCTTCAAATGCCCTTCTACCAGTTCAGATAGGGTGGCGTAACTAGTTCCAAGCAGGGAAAGGCAGGATGGATTCATGAACCAAATAATTTTAAACAAAGACTGTTTTTTTTTTTACCACACAATATATATCACAGTGAAATGTTTAATACTTGCAGAATTGCAGGTTGAAAGATTTAAATTTAGGAGGTGGGAGAGAAAGGGTACTGAGCAGAGAATGAGCTTTGAACGCTTATCTTGGGAGACATGGGAAAAGGGGAAAGCGATTTAGGCTGTGCTGCCTTCTGTGCTCCCCAGCATTGTCAGCAGCACGTGGCGTGTTACAATATTTCGATGTGGAGTTTGAGCGCTAGAAACTGGGGTGAAATGGGCCAACATTCTATCAACTTTGGTGGGTTTGCCACCAACAGTAAATTGGCCCTTTTAATAGGAGGAAATTGAAAGGTTTCTCACTAAAGAGAATTAAGTGGTGGGATCAAGAGATTTCCAGGCCTCGGGGTACCTCATTAGTGACTGGCTTGCTTAATTCTGTCTTCCCCCTTCCAGGTCACCTGAGATAACAGAATGGAAACGCAAGGGTGGCCACATTTCTCCTTTGCCCTCCTCTCGTTCTCTCTGAAATCATGAGGTGACTCATTTTGGGGATCCATTTTTTTTTTTTTATAGGCATTAAACACAGTTCCTGAAGCATTTGGAAAGTTATTTTTTGTTTGTTTCGTGATGGGAGTCACAATAATGTTGCATTTTGAAAACTGTTTCCTTTTTTTCTTAGCCTCTTTCTGCAAAGTGCTCTCTCCCGGAATGGGCTCTCTGAGGCCCAGGTGGACTTATCTTCCACCGCACACCCCCCCCACCGCCCCGCACCCCCACACCCCTGAGCCCTGAATCTCCATGGCCAGCTCAATGGTACTGACCCTGCATTGTGCACTGCTTTCCCGTGTGTGAAAGCCATTCCTCTTACTTCCTCTGCCTGCGGGGATCCCAAAGGGTTGTCAGACTTTGAACTGTAACAACAGCCACCAGAAAGTCCTATAAAAGCAGCAGTGACCTCTGGAGCTGTCAAATCTTTAAATAGGATTTGGGATTTAATGCTGTATATTTTTAAAAGAAAAAAAATAAGAATTGTTAGACATATTTAAAAAACAAACAAACACATGTATTTTAGCCAATTCAGAACCTGTCCTCCTCCCTTTTTTAACCCAGGAAAGATAAAGTTTGAGAGAGAAAAAAACAACACACAAACAAAACAAAAAACTGGACCAGATCTTGGGCTAAATAAGGAAGGCATATGTTAGGTGCAGCCAGACCGCAAGTCTGGGTTGAAAAGGAGCCATTCAAGGGGTGATTGCTGTGGAAAAGGGACAGAAAATATATAAGGAGGAAGGCGCGTGAAGAATCATGTGATCGTCGTGATGTGGCGTGCAATATAGCCCGAAAACTCCAGGAGCCTTCTCATTCTAAATTCTCCGGCCCACGGCAAAGGGTCCAGAGAGGCCTTTTGTTTGTTTTTTACCTTTTGCTAGTAAAATTGCAATGCCCCCGCAGCTCCTGGCCTGGGCCCACTGCTTACAGTAGTGTTCTGGTTATACAGCTTGTCTTATACCCATGGCGAGTAACTCTTGGTCTACTTGGGCCGCCTCGCAAATACTTAAGTTGGTGAACTCTGTGAAAAGGACTAACCCTGAGCATGACAGGTTTCTTGGCGAGACCCTCTATTTCCCTCTCTTACAGGGACCAAGAGAAACCTTGGTCATCTTCCAAGGCCAATGAGGCTTTTGGACCTCAGTCTAATTTGGTGGGTGACACCCTCACCTTGGCTGTCCTTTCTCCCTCAGGTTTGCTCTTTCAGAGTCTATGCCCGGTTACATGGGAGAATGGAGCTCCAGGAATGCAATCCTCAGCAGCAATGCGGACAGCTCACACAACATCCCACGCGGTGCTGGAAACAGCACTGGACTCTACCCTTCCCCACTTCAAACAGGTCTAAAAGCAAAAATGACCTACGTTATGTGTGGGGGGAACTATTTGGGTATGAAATTATTCACGGGTCCACACCTCTCCTTGGCCCACCAGTGAAGAATCCGGAATGTCCATGCAAACCTCCAACAGTCTTGGTGTGCATGCCTCTTGCTCTCCAGTCCTCCCGCCCCGGCCCCTTTGGCCTTGAGGAAAGACAACCTGGGGAAGGCAGTGTCTGATCACGCACATTTGTCCTCTGAGCTGGCGTTGTCTGAGCTGGCATTACCAGAAAGCTGGGCTCCAGCCACCCAGGCAGTACAGGTAGGGGTAGTGAGGGTAGCTGTTGTACATGGAGATGAGGGGGGCCCGGGTGAAACCCTCGTCTTTCAGGGCTGGCAAGGAGGCGTGCTTCTCCAGGCCGCCCAGGTCCGAGGTGAGCTGCTTCCGCTTGGTCTTGTAGCGTCTGTTTTGGAACCATATTTTCACTTGGGTCTCCGTGAGCTTCAGGTTCTTGGCCAGGTGAGCCCTCTCAGGGGCTGACAGGTACTTCTGGTGGCTGAACTTCCTCTCTAGCTCGATGACCTGAGAGTGGGAGAAGGCGGCCCGGGAGCGCTTCTGCGGCTGCTTGGGGGTGCGGGGAAGGCTTGGCGAGGCGCCTGAAGTGTTTTCACAGTCCAACAGATAAGTCTCCAAGTGCCTATCTGGAAACAAGAGGGGAGAAAAGGGGACGGGAAGGGAAAAGTTACATGTTAGCCGGGAAGAGGGCAGAATTCAATCCACCCCTTATCTCTTCAGTGAGTGAACAAACAGCCCACTGTCATCTTGGATACATTTCACGTTTTTCACATGACTAAGGAGTTCTCAGGCACGGAGTGAGTGAACATGTATACTATGTATTTAGTTTCCTAACAGCCATCAAGAACCCAGAGTAGAGGCGGTTAGTGGCAGAACTTCCTGCTGGTGCGTCCCCTAGAGTTAAGCAGGGATTCTGGATCTGGATCCCGAGGGCGGTGGGAGAGGGGAGGGGGGAAGACACGGAGAGAAGACACCTTGTGAAGCACCCAAAGGCCTCCGGTGTGAACATCCGGGTGCCCAGAGAGGGCTTGTGTGACAGGAGAGGCTTGAGGGCTAAAGGAAAGCACCTTTTCTGGCTTTAATCCCCCCTCGCCCCCATTTTTTTCTAAATGAGGCGTTAGGATACCTCATAAAGAGTGATGGGAAAGAAAGTAAGTCTACTTTAAATGTCCCGAAGACCAGAGGGAACTCCCAACTTGATTGTTTTGCTGCTCCTGTGATTGGGAAGCAAAAGGGGCATCTTTGTTGGGCACAATGTCTTCCTATTAGTGATTATCAGTTATTGGTGGTACATTAGTTACTGTAAATGCTAAGAGGTAATGCGGGCTGGCACCGATCAGGCGTCGCGGGATGGCTGGGGCCCGGGTGGGGTTTCACTGGGACTGGGGCGCGCACGGTGGGCGCTGCGCGTGCTCCGGCTTTTAAGCTCTGGGCGCGGGAGCCCTCGGAGCCCGGAGCATCCAGCGAGGAGTCAGGCGGACGTCTACATCCTGCGCCGCCTGAGCGCTGGGGCTCCGGGTTCATCTCCGAGGAGGCGCACCCGCGGCAGGAGACAGTGAGGTCCCTTCGCCCAGCGGCCGCGGGCCCCGCATCCCCGCAGCAGCCGGAGCTCCGGGAGGTGCGCCTTGGACCGGCCCTCACGCCCGCGCAGCCTGCAGGCCAGTTCGCCCTCTGCGGGTCCCCCACCCGGCCCAGCCCGGCCTCCGGGGCCCCGAGGGTTTACCTGGCTCCGTCTCCGCTGGCGACTCGGCCTTCCCGGGCGCGGCGCGGGGCTGGGCGCTCGCCTGGTCCTCCTGCTCGTCTGCACCGCCGCTCCCCGCCGCGGGCTCCGGCTCAGGGCTCTGCCGCTCCGCCCGCTGGTGGCGGGGCAGAGGCGGGGGCCGGGGCTGCCGGCTGCCCGTGCAGTCCCGCAGGATGTCCTGGATGAGGAAGGAGGTGAGCGGCTTGGCCTGGGTGGCCGCCCCCGCCTCCCCGGGCCGCGGCTCCGGAGTCCTGAGCATCCCGTCGATTGGGCGACTTGGCTCCCACGTCTGGGCTCGGGACCCGGCCGCGGGGCCCGCGGCTGCCGCCCCACTTTCACTTTCCGCCGCGCGCGCGCTTATAACCCTGGGGCGCGCGCCGCGCCGCCTCCCCATTGGCCACGGGGACCTGGGCCGCGCCGCCCATTGGCCGCCCGGTGCTCCAGGTGAAGGGGTGGAAAGGGGGAGTCCTTCGCGGGGCCTCGGTCCCCTCTTCCCTAGAGGGTTTCTTTCCAAATTCCTCCTTCTCTCCCCCGGCTGGCCTCCTCCGCCCTACGTCGTTGTCCCAGGCTGGCAGCGAAAACCAAAGCGGGTCTCCTCTGCCCTGAGCCACAATATAATGCTGACGCTTCTGGGGAATAACGATGCAGAAGAGAAATACTCCATTTAGTCCTTACAAATTGTTAAAGCGCCTTTACTCACAAAGAGATGGGTGGAGGGGCAGCTGGCATCATCTCAGTTTACAGGTGAATTCTGGGTGCCCGGTGACAAGGAGAGATTGGTAGCAAAGCTGGACCCACTGAGGCTCTCAAAGAGACGTGACCACTCAGGGCGGCCCCTGACCCCAGGCTGGATTCTGTACTGGGAAATATTGGGGCCACTGAGAAAGTGGAATCGGAATGATGGGTTAAAGCACTGAACCAATGTTAAATTTACTGAAGTTGATAACGCTGCTGTGATTGCATAAACGAATATTCTTAGGAAATGAACACCGAAGTATCCATGTCTGTAACTTACCCTCAGATGGTTCAGAAACAATGACACAGGTGGATCCATCCCATATGATAAAGTGAGTGGGTTAAAATAGTAACAATCGGTGAACCTGGTATGCAGGTGTTCTTTTAAACTATTTTTATTTATGCACCTTTCCTGTAGTCCTGGTCTAAGGCACCTTGCATTCCACTGTAAACTTTTCAAAAGGATAGTATGTTGTGTATCTGGAGAGGAGAGACAGGAAATAGGTTCCTGTGGATGAAGCAACTGCCAAAGAGATCCACCCTGTGCAATGGGAAGGTCTTTGGCAAAGATGGTTTTCTTTTCTCATTTTTTCATTCAAAAATTTCTTTAAACATTTTCTTTTGAAATACTTATGGATTCGTAAGAATTTGCAAAATTAGTACCCTCAGCTTCTCCCAGTGATGACGTATTATATAACTGCAATACAATATAAAGACCAAGAAATTGACATTGGCACAATACTGTTAACTATACTATTGACCTTATTTTTATTATTTATTTATTTATTCATTCATTCATTCAATTTTGGGTTAATCCTCACCCAAGGATATTTTTCCATTGATTTTTAGAGAGAGTGGAAGGGAGATGGAGAGACAGAGAGAAACATTGATGTGAGAGAGACACATCCATTGGTTGCCTCCTGCACACACCCCGACCAGGGCCAGGGAACCTGCATGCAAGGTACGGGCCCTTGTCCGGAATCGAACCCGGGACTCTTCAGGGCCAACGCTCTATCCACTGAGCCAAACTAGCTAGGGCCAGACCTTATTTTTAAATCACTTTTAAACCTTCATTCACTTATGTGTGTGTGTAGCTGTATGCAATTTTATCACATGTATAGATTCTTGTAATGCAACAGTAAAGATACAGAATTGTCCCATCAACACAGAACTCTCCCTGCTATCTCTGTAGTTAACTACCCATGCCCCTTCTTTCTACCCATGGCCCCAGGCAACCACTAATCTGTTCTCCATCTCTAGCGTTTTATCATTTGGACAATGTTATATGAATGGAATCAAACATTGTATAGTACCTAACCCAGTGGTCGGCAAACTGTGGCTTGCGAGCCACATGCGGCTCGCGAGCCGCGGTTTGCCGCTCTGTTGACTAATGAGTTTGCCGACCACTGACCTAACCTTTTGGAATGGCTTTTATCACTAAGCATATGTCTTGAGTTTCACTCAGATTGTTGCACGTATTAATAGTTAATATTTTTTATTGCTGAATGGTATTATTTCATTGTATGGGTCTACCAAAGTTTGTTCAACCTCCCCGCCCCCACTGCTATAATTGTTTTGCTATTATGAATGAAAGTGCTATGAACATCCATGTACAGGTTTTTGTGTGAATATGAGTTTTTATTTCTCTGTGATAAATATCCAAGAGTGCAGTTGTTGGGTAACTGCATATTTAGTTTGGTAAGAAACCATCAAATTATTTTCCTGAGTGGCTGCACCATTTTAGATGTCCACTAGCAGTATATCCCTGTTCCAGTTTCTCTACATCTTAATCAGCATTTGGTGTTATCATTATTTTTTATTTTAGCCATTCTAATAGGTGTGTAGTCTTATCTCATTGTGGCTTAAATTTTTAATTTGCATTTCCCAAATGGCTGAAGATATTGAACATCTTTTCATGTGCTTCTTTGCCATTCATGTTTCCTCATTGGTGAAAAATCTGTTCAACTCTTTTACCCATACTATAATTAGATTTTTTGAATTCTGGTTGTTGAGGTTTCTTTAAGAAAAAAATAATTTTTTAATTGGTTGATTTGAGAGAGAGGAGTGGGAAGGGGAGGGAGGGAGGGAGAAAGACAGAGAGAGAAAGACTGAGATAAATTTTAATTGGTTGATTTGAGAGAGGGGGTGGGGAGGGAGAGAGAGAGAGAGAGAGAGAGAGAGAGAGAGAGAGAGAAAGACTGAGATAAATTTGTTATTCCACTTATGCATGAATTCATTTGTTGCCTCTTATATGCATCTGACCAGGGATTGAACCCTCAGTCTTGGTGTATCAGGTCAATGCTCTAACCAATTGAGCTATCCAGCCAGGGCTTCATTGTTGAGGTTTGAAAGTTCTTTATATATATATATTCTACTATAGGCCTGGTGCATGAAATTTGTGCACTGAGGGGGAGGGGTGTCCCTCAACCTGGCCTGCGCCCTCTCGCAGTCCAGGAGCCATTGGGGGATGTCCGACTGACATCTTAAGCCATCAGTTGGACATCTCCTTAGGGCTGCCACAAAGGCAGGAGAGGCTCCCTCCACTGCCGCTGTGCTCGCCAGCCTGTGAGCCCGGCTTCAGGCTGAGTGGCGCGCCCCCTGTGGGAGCACACTGACCACCAGGGGGCAGCTCCTGCGTTGAGCATCTGCCCCCTGGTAGTCAGTGGTTGTCATAGCGACCAGTTGTTTGGTCGATTTGCATATTAGCCTTTTATTATATAGGATATGTAAGCCTTTGTTGAATACATGGTATGTGAATATTTTCTCCTAATCTGCACCTCATCTTTTTAAAAATATTTTAACAGGATATTCACAATACAAAAATCTTCAATTTTGATGGAGTCCAATTTATTAATTTTTTTATTTTAGAGATTTTGCCCTGGTGTGTTGTCTGAGAAGTCTTTGTTATCTCTAGGTACTGAAGATGCTCTCCTGTGTTATCTTTTAAAAGTTTTTTATTTTAGCTTTAAATCCATTATTCATTTTGAATTAATTTTTGTATATGGTGTGAGGTTTAAATTGAGGTGGTCTCTTTTTATTCTTAAATTTTAGAGCTAGGTGGCATTTCAAATCAGTGGGTAACATGTGAATTATTTAATAACTTGTACTGCCATTTGAAAAAAAAAAATGTTCTATTCTTATAACAAAATAAATCCCACATGGCCCCAAAATTTAAAACATAAACAGGCTCATTAAAAAAAAAAAGAAGAAGCTTAATCACACTCATCATTAGAGAAACGCAAACCAAGGCCACATTGAGATACCCTCTTCCTACCTATCAGATTGGCAGAGGTTAAAAAGATGGATAATATCTAGCGTAGGTGGGGTGTGCAGTAAGAGCAGTTCCCAACTAATTTAGAGGGAGAGTAAATCAGCTGCGTATATTTGGATAATGGCAGAATCTGTAAAAATTAAAACTGGGCATATCCTTTGACACAAATATTCCATGCTTAGAGACTGACCCTAGCAAATGTACACATTGTGCTGATTTGTGAAAATATACTCAATTTGATCGAGACTGATTCGAGTGGCAAGAAAAGTTATAGAATGAACCTATTGTGTAAAAAAAAAAAAGTACATGTTATCAATGTAACATTTCACATTTGAGCATTTTGACATATAGAATAGATCTGAAAGGATATAAGTATCTCAATGGAGCAGTTACCTCTGAGCAGTGAGACAGAGCTAGCAGACGGGAAGAAGGAAAGGATGAGAGAACAAGGGGCATTTCCTTGTACTAATTCTAATTAAAAAAAAAAAATTAGAGCTGAACTGAGCTTGGGCTACCCCTCTTCCACCACCACCTCCTTCAGAATCCAGACACAGCCAGCAGCACCTCCCCTCACCTCGCTTCACATGTCTTTTTTTCTGTGTTTTGCATTTGGCGTGTTTCTGTGGATGGTCCTCTTCGTTATTAGATTGTGAGTTCCCTGAGCAGGACTTTGTCACTCTCACATATATATCATCCCTAATACCTGGCTTAGTTTCTGGCACACAGAAGGCGCCCTGTAAATGTTTGCTGAGGACCACAGGGTCAAGGCAAATCCTGGAGTAGGGTCTGTACTCTTTCCTATGCCACGTTTCTGCATCTTAAACTGGGTGAAAAGATCAAGGACAATCAAGAAGACACCAAGGGGCTGTCTGGGGGCCCTCTTTAGATGGAATAGAATCCCAGAGGAGAGTATTACACCCACCCCAAGATGGTCCCCTCTGCACCCCCTGTGACTTGTGAATGTGCTCTGCAAAAGGCAAGGGGGAGTTAAAGATGCAGATGAAATGAAAGGTGCTCATCAACTGACCTTTAGATGAGAAGATGATTCTGGATGGTTCTGGATTATCCCGGTGGGCTGATGTAATCCCAGCATCCTCATGGGTAACAGAGGAGGCAGAGGCAGGCCCAGTGAGAGGAGATGTGCCGCTGAAGCGAGATTCGGGTGAGAAAGACTCAGCTGGCCTTGGCTGGCTTTGAAGGTGGAAGGGGGAGCAGTGTGGGTGGTCTCTAGAAGCCGGAAAAGGTGAGAGATGGGTTCTCCCCTATGCCTCTAGTGCAGTGGTTCTCAACCTTTCTAATGCCGAAACCCTTTAATGCAGTTCCTCATGTTGTGGTGACCCCCAACCATAAAATTATTTTTGTTGCTACTTCATAACTGTAATTTTGCTACTGTTATGAATCGTAATGTAAATATCTGTGTTTTCCGAAGGTCTTAGGTGACCCTGCTAGCGGTTCTCAACCTGTGGGTCTCGACCCCTTTGGGGGTCGAACGACCCTTTCACAGGGGTCGCCTAAGACCATCGGAAAACACAGATATTTACATTATGATTCATAAGAGTAGCAAAATTACAGTTATGAAGTAGCAACAAAAGTAATTTTATGGTTGGGGGTCACCACAACATGAGGAACTGTATTAAAGGGTCATGGCATTAGAAAGGTTGAGAACCACTGCCCTAGAAGGAACACAGCTCTACTGGCACCTTGGTTTGAGCCCAATAAGACCCATTTGGGCTTCTAGAAACATATACAGGGCATTTATAGAAGGATGCAGAAATGATGAGAGAAGGACACCAGCTCTGCCCTGATATGAACATTGGGTTTTTATTTTAAATGTGAAATATTCATTTTGATCCATAATCTCATCTTTCATTAAAAGTGTTCTTCTCTGTATATATTCTTCCAGTCTTCCGCCATGTTGGAATGTAGGATAGTGTCATTTTGTATCCTGTTTTTTCCTTCCAACTTCATGTTATACCATAAGCATTTATATATTGCTCCATTACCTATTTTAGAAGCCATCTAGGTCCAAAGACATTTAGAGCTAGAAGGGACCTTGGGATTATCTAATAAAATTTCTCCTTTTTTCTAGAAAAGAACCTGAGATATACAGAGACTATAGAACCGTAACTGGAAGTGAAGTCTCATCAAGTTCCAGGGTACCGCCTTCCACCCTCTGCCCACCCGACCTGCCTCCAGTGCCACCCTCCCGTGTGGAAAGTGGGAGCCACATTTATACAACTGTCCCGTACACACGTGTTTTAAAGTGTACCTGGGGTTTGTTATAAGCAACAACTGTTGTGAAGGAAGAAGTGTTTATACTCACAGGTCCCCAGAAACAGGTGTCACATACACTATGCAGGGCCCCATGGGGGAACAGCAGGTAGAAGGGATAAGGGGCAGGAGAAGCCATGAGCACAAGCCTTTATTGTGGCTTTTGGGGGAAGGAATGGGCAAAACTGAGGCAGTTTAGGATTGGAGAGTTTGAATAATGCCAGTGGGCTCTGGGCATTAGGGGTGCTCTCTAGTTATTTGTTACCTGGCCCGGGGGTGATCTGGGGGAGCAGGGATATTGGTTGGGTGGGTGAGAGATAAGGGAGATGGTTAGTTTGTGTATAAAAGCCATGCTTGCGGCCAAGTGGTCTGCTATTTCTACAAATTAGCGAACTCAGGGAGGCCTCCAGATATCCTAGCATCATAAAATATAGAGAATAAAAACCTGCTTAATACAAAATGCTCATTAGCCTACATCATTTTCACAGCACGCACACATATACTTTTTAAATATGTTTCAAGGCCTCCTGGGGTTGCCACGCCAAGTTTAGGCTTTACCTAAACACATCTGGATGTGTGTCTTCCAGGAAGGGCCTGGGTGTAGGCTTTGCTAATTCAGAAAGACCAAAAGCAAAGGAGAGGGAGAAGAGGACTCGATCACAACCACCACCACAATAAAACGGGCTATAAGCCTTCCAGCAGCCGCCGAGGTTTATAAGACTTCCGAGAAGGTGCAGTCCCCGTTAATGGTGTCCAGATGGCGGCTGCCAAGGCTGAGGAGTAATCCCCGGGTCTCACTCAGTTGGTGGCCGAGCTCAGGGAACATGTCCAGGTGTGCAGGTAGGTCCCTAGGGGCTACCTTCTCATGGCTGAGACCAGTTGGGGTATGGCCTTCTTCTTTTTAATCCTCACCTGAGAATATGTTTTTATTGATTTTTAAAAATATATATTTTATTGATTTTTTACAGAGAGGAAGGGAGAGGGATAGAGAGTTAGAAACAGAGAGAAACATCGATCAGCTGCCTCCTGCACACCCCCTACTGGGGGATGTGCCCGCAACTGAGGTACATGCCCTTGACCGGAATTGAACCTGGAACCCTTCAGTCTGCAGGCCGATGCTCTATCCACTGAGCCAAACCAGTTAGGGCTTATTGATTATTTTTAGAGAGAGAGGAAGGATGAGAGAGAGAGAGAGAGAGAGAGAGAGAGAGAGAGAGATGTCAGAGAGAAACATCGATTGGTTGCCTCCCATACACCTCCCCACCCAGGGTCGAACCCGCAACCTAGGTATGTGCTCTGACTGGGAATCAAACCTGCCACCTTTTTGGTGGATGGGACGATGCTCCAGCCACGCCACCCAGCCAGGGCCGGCCTTCTTTCTTGCATTCCTCTTCCCTGTTAGTCTCCCCAGGCCCAGTCCCCTGGTCCAATTCCCAGTCCCAGTGCACGTAGTTGGGCCTCATGAGAGCGGACGCCCTGATTGCTGCTGGTGGAGGCTCCTACCCCCTCACTGTAACAGGCGCTTGGCCACGCCCGTCCTTCCTGACCCTGCTTTCCTGGGGGGAGAACGTTTTCCTCGGTTCTCAGACATTCAGTGATGTTGGAATTCACGCTTGTCCCTTCACTGTCTTTCCGGGCTGGACTGGAACGTTGAAATGCAAGGTGCATTTCTCGTTAGAAAGGGTCTTGGTTGTTTCTCCCGCCCTCATGTCCACTCTGGCAGTACCACTGAAGACTTTTCAGCCCGTGTGCAGAAAGGAATTTGTGGCAGCAGCTGCATGGAGTTCAGGGTGTCGTGGAACCCCAGAACAGCAGGGGGAAAGGGTGGGTTCTTCTGGAAGAAGGACAGTGGCTGATAAAGCAGGCCCTGGCCTCGGGGCCTCGGGCAAGTTTCCTAACCTTCCTGAGCATGCCTCGGTTCCTTTAGGCAAAATGGACGCAACACCACAAAGAGAGAAATGAGAATTATGCGGCGTGATGGCAGTGTTCACCAATGCTACGGGGGGGACCATTTGCAATATAGAAGTGTGTCAAATCAACACGTTTTATGCCCTACACTAGCACAATATTGTATGTCAATTAAGTCTCAATGAAACTGGAAAAAATGGGTGAAAAACAGCATCCTCCCAAAGGTTACTGAGCGGAATAATAAGGCCACGCGCAGTGAAGGAACTCGGCCCGGATACAGAGGCGCCCAGGAATGCTCCTTTCTACTAGCCAAGTTAGGCTCTAGTCCTGCCTGCACCACAGATCAAATTTCCTTTTCCCAGGCACGCCGCAAAGAGGCTGCACCAACAGGAGCCCCAAGAAAACTGGGGAGGAGAGGGGCGGGGCGTGGGTGAGGCTTCAGGTCCAGTCCAGCGACACTGTCCTCCGCGGCGATGACTCAGTCATGGGAACGCAGTGCCCCAGCCCTGTACCCTGGCTGTCCAAGGCCTTCCCCACCCGGGCCCCTGCTCTCCTGCCTGTCCTTCCCGCCCCCGACAGTCACCCCGGCCTCTGCGGCCTGTCTCCACCAGGACCCAGTCCTGTCTTTAACCTTTGTGTGCTGTGTGTACACTTGCTGTGTCTCATGTATCTTTGCTGGTTCCATTTCCACTCAGAGACTTGGTCTGCCTCCCTGCCGATGGCTCTGCGGCTCCTTTCGGCATTTCATCCTCCGTTGCTTGGGGGTGTGATCGTTTTATGCTCACCAATGTTGCTGTTAGCCTTGGTGGAGGCCAGGGCCGAGCCTCAGTGCCTGCTCTTCCTGCACCACAGCAGGCAAGGGGAGAGAAAGCCGACATGCATTGAATGGGCACTTTGGGCTGGCTCCGTATAGTGTTAATCTGCACTACAAACCACTGGGGATCATTTTTTTTTTCTTTTTTCACAGACAAGGAGACAGATGCTCACAGACTGAAGGTAATATGCCCAGGTTCTCACCACTGGCCCCCGGCTGTCCCGGCTCTAGAGCTGATACCTTCCTCACAGGTACACCACTGGGGCGCAGGAGACACCTGGCCTTGGGTTGTCCATCGCTTCGTACCGAGTGCCTTACTCAGCCGCCATTCCCTTGTCCTCTCTGCTCTTCCACAAGCATGATAGGCTGAGCCACGGAAAAGAGGGACAGTTAAAACACCTCCGCCGGCCAGCCTGCATCACAGGCGCCTGGCCCCGAGTGGCTCCAAGGCCCAGGCTCCCCACTGACATCACTCGGTGCCCTACATTTTCCCGTGTGGCATTTGGGTTGAGATTATTGTCATGTGTTAAAGTGAAAACGTTCTGTGTGCTTGGTGACACGCTAAGTTACCTTCAGTGACACAATGGCATGAACTAGTCAGACTTCCATTTTCCAACTGGCGGTTGGCAGAGTGCAGAGCCCCAGGTATGAGAGATGGGGCAGAGAGAGGAGGGCGAGGACCCAGCCTGTAGCCCAGAAAACCTAGTCTGGGGGTGATGGGGACAGCACCCGGGTGGCTAGACCCGTGCCCCTCAGACTAAGAGGTGCGCACAGATTACCCAGGGGTCTGGTTAGAGTGCAGGTTCTGCTTCAGCAGGTCTGGGTGGGCCCTGAGCGTCTGACTGCCAACAAGTTCCCAGGGGATGCCACCGCTGCTGGTCCAGGGACCACCCCCTTCTGAGTGTGGAGGGGCTGAGGCTCTGAGCAGCTCCGTGGAGGAGAGTGGAGGATGCCCTGGGGAGGGGTGGAGGCCACTACAGACCCAGGTGATGCAGTCCATTTTTTCTTTGAGGGTTCCAGACCGCCTATGTGCCTGTGCCCTTTATGTCTCTCTGAAATCATTTGTGCTTCAAGCTCCGTACTTACCTAAAGGCCTCTCTCCCTCTCTCCCGAGGCCCTTTAAAAAGGCCTGCTCCTCTCAGCTCTGTAGCTGTTTATGCCAGTTTTCCCTGCAGGCCTTTCTGTGCAGCAAAGGGGGTTAGGGTGGGGAAACTGGGCTGGCGGGCAATAAGTCAACCTCGCGATGCCCCTCTTCAGTGCTTATCACCCAAGAAGAACCATCAGGGAAGATTTATTGGGCAATAGGAACCGAAGAGTATTTTGCTAACGGTGACCCTGGTCACCTCCGCGAGGCCCTCCCTCCGTGGCTGCCTGTCTCCGGGGAGCCCCAGGCTGCGGGCTGCATCTGCAGAAGCCTCCCTGTGCGCTAACTGGGTGGCCGTGCTCCCTCAGGCCTGGTCTGCTCAACAGCTTGCCAGAGGCCTCCAGGGGAGACACACTGGGGGCTGTTTGTCTAGCGAAGGAGGTGCTGACCTTCCCAGATCCCTCCGGCTGCCAGGAGCAATTTGGGGCCTATTCTGCCCCACTCCCTTCAGCTCTCTCGGCATTCCCCCACAACACTGAGCAGGCTGCCATAAAATGGTGCCCCAAAATGATGGTCTCCAGGGCAGGTGATTATCTGAGAAGGGGGTAAAGCCATTTCTGGGGATGGGGTGGGTACACATCCCATGGGCGAGGCACTAGGGGCTAAGACTCTGTGTGTCTCACAAAGAAAAGGCTCCCCTTGCCAGTGTTTTGTGTCTATGACATGTCAATGGACATGCGAAGGCCTTTAAAAAACACCTGTTCGCCTCTCATCAGACCCAGCAGGTCGCTGAGTGGTAAGTAGAAAAACTGACGGTCAGGTCAAGCATGACATTGCTTCTCCCAGAGACCCATGGACGGACAGGGCGACCCCAGCTAGAGGGGTGGGGTGGGGGGACGGAGGAGTCCAGCCTAACCAGGTGGTCTAAGAGACGGGGCTGGGGGTGGGGACCTGGCATCTCATTGCTGAGTTCTGTTCAAGGCCCCGGGAAAGTAGGCCCAACAGGCACGGTGGGCCCAGCACATTTCTGACGGCCACCTCCCTCCCTCACACAGGGACAGAAGCCACTTGCTTCCATCTGAGTTCTGAGCAGGAGAGAGAGTGTGGAAAGAGTGGCGGAGGATGGGGAATCCAAGAACAGGAAGGAGGTCCGGTGAGCTACCTAGTCTTGCAGATACTTACCCACCCCTCCAATGAGGGCTCAGTACCCAGGGGGAGGTGGGCCCATTTAAAGGCCAGCCATTTTAGAGTGACTTGGCATTTCATGGGACTGCATGAAGTAGGTCTTTCTAAACTACTGAGTCTCAGCCATACAGCGTGGCTTGGCAACAAAATCATAGTCACTGCCCTGGCTGGTTTGGCTCAGTGGATAGAGTGTCAGCCTGCGGTTCGATTCCGGTCAAGGGCATGTACCTTGGTTGTGGGCACATCCCCAGTAGGGGTTGTGCAGGAGGCAGCTGATGGATGTCTCTCTCATCAATGTTTCTAACTCTCTAACCATCTCCCTTCCTCTCTATAAGAAATCAATAAAATATGTTTAAAAAAAAAATCATAGTCACTAACACTCAGCACTTAACATGCGCTGTTTGAAGTACTTTTCTTCTATTGACTCAGTCCTCACAAGAACCCTATGAATAGATACAATTGTGCCACACTTTACAGAAAAGGAAACTGAGACACAGACAAGTTGCCTAACTTTGCTGCACACACTCAGCTAAGAAGTGACCAAGCCAAGATGGGCACCAAGTGGGCTGGCCCAGATTTGGCTCGATTATCCAATAAGTGACACTGCTTTTTGTTGGCCAGGGTCCCCACAGAGGAGGCCACACCACATCCTCAAGACACGAGCAGGAATTGTCCCTGGAGTCAGCAGGTGACATGCATCTGGGTGAGAAGCGCATGTTTGGGGGGTTATGCTGTCTGTTCTTAAGGAGCTTAGTCTGACTGGGAAACAAGATGCACACGGAAAGGCAGCCTTCATTTCTCGTAGTTTCTGAGATTACCCATCAGAACTCGGAAACCATCGATTACATAGCATAAGAATGCATTTGTATGTGGAATATAAAAGTGGAGAAACACCTGGCTGGGTTTGATTCCTAGTCAGAGCACATGCCCGGGTTGCAGGCTGGATCCCCAGTAGGGGGCATGCAGGAGGCAGCCGATCAATGATTCTCTCATCATTGATGTTTCTCTCTCTCCCTCTCCTTTCCTCTCTGAAATCAATAAAAATATATTTTTAGAATTGATAACATGTAGACAAATGATACACACTATCTTGGGGAGTGGTTACCTCTGGGGATGGAGTGAGGAGGGAGGGACTGAGGTGGGGCTTTATTTGTATGTGCTTTTTTTATGTCTTTAGGGAAATACCTTCAGCAGATAATAAATAGTCACAACAAGTAGACAATTCTTAAACCTTGTTAGTCTCGGAGATATCCAACAGAAGACCTGGTCCTGGCCTGTGAGGAGTTCATACTGTAGTTGAGGAGACAGGCATCTCCAAGAAAAGAAAACTTGCAGGGGTCGTCAGCCCTAGGTGTCAAATCATAGCGGACAGCAAGTGCTGTAGGGATTCCCAGCTGTAAAACCAGAAGGGTGGCCTGGATTATACTGTTATTGTTATGCTTATTATAACATATAATTACATATTGGTATGTTAGCAGCAGGACCCTGTGCGATAAAATTCTACCTGGACACCAAATCCATGACAGGAACACAAATCTGCAGCTGTGGAGCAGAGGCAAGGATGACGACTCCATCTCCCTGGGTGGAAGATGCAAGGAGCTAGGGACCCTCCCCTGCACACACCCACCATTCATTTACTAGTACTTGTCGCACTGTCGTCCTGCAAACCCTCGTTGTGTTTCAGAACTTGGTTTGAAGACCACTAGATAAGGGGCCTTTTCAACTCACTTTCAAAGACTTGACAGATTCAGGGTGGGAGGCTTCATGGAGGAGGTGGGCCCTTAAAGGGTCCTGGACAAATGGGACGGGGGGGGGGGGGAAGGGATTGGAGTAGGTGGAGAGGAAGAGGAAGGGAAACAGCCTCGACAGCCACACTGAGTTTATACACAGCAGGCCGCTTGGAGGCTTGGAGGGTTTCAAGCAGGAAGAAGTGTTAGGGTCAAATCTGTGCTGTGGAAAGACCATGCTGGTGGAAAGGGCGGCAGACTACACAGAAGGGATTGGGATCCTAGTGCCAAGGGCGAACCAGGACTGCCAGAGTGAGGCAAGGAGGGGGAGCCCTCTCTGTGCAGGAGATAGTGCAAAGGAAACGCTGGTGTGGGGGCTACAGGGTGGACTTTGGGCTCCAAGAGGTCAAGTCTCAAGGTGCCACGTTCAAGGTGAAGGCACATGTTCTTAGCCTCCCCTGGCCTAAGTTACCTCCTCTGATAAGAGGGAGTGACGAAGAGCTGGCCACGGCGATTGTGTATATGAAGTGCTTAGGTCAGTGTCCAGACCAAGGAGAGCCCCAGCCAACATTGTCCCTGATGCCCCAGGGCGGCCATGCTTCTTTCCCTGCCAGGACAGAGGGGGAGGCAGCAGGCCGGGCCTTTTGCCACACTTTGGGAACAGTTCCACCATCTGACCTTTAAGCCGAGAGTGCTTGAGGAGCAAGGAACGTGTGTGAAGCCAGTTTCCACCTGCGTAGCATCATTGGATGGGTTCTGGATATACCACCCCTGGATACACAGTGGCCTGCAGGTTGGGATTCTGTTCCTTCCCTCTGGGGCCTGAGTTGAGGGAGAAGAGAAGCAGGCATCCCAGGAGCAGAGCCTTCTGGGACTGGTGTGAGTCCTGGTGTGAGTATTCCCTACCTACCACTTGTGCACAGAAGGGTAGTCAGGTCAAAACAAAGGCCAGGGTCGTCGACGGAGAACAGCTGCAGGCGTAGGGGCTGATGTGGCTGGCAGCCTCTAAGTGCCCAGGAGCAGTGGGTATGTGTGCATGCTGAGACTGGTAGTTATGGGTTGGTGTTTGTGCACATCAACCTCTGACAGTTCTCATCTTCCTGGGTGGAGCCATGTAACAGCTTCTCTTACGGCCCCTCTGTGTCACTGCCCAGTGGCTCCTGCTTGCAGCCTGGGAGCAAGCCTACAGGCGCACCCCAGCCTTGGCCCTGCCCTGTGGGTTGGGAAGGTATTATTCTATCAAGTAGGAGGGTACAAAGGCCCAAGAGTCACATTGCCTCATTTCTTCACCCCGGGATAAGAGATGCTGCTCTTAAAGGGCCAGGACTAGTGGGATTCCATCAGAGGATGGCAGGTTAGAAGCTCCGTAGTCCACGAGGACACTGATCAGAAACAAAATCTCCCTCTCCGGCAGAGGTCACGCAACACGAAGGTGGTGACCTTCTGCCACAGGGATGTCTCTGCGTCCCCTGTTTTCCATTTTGCCTCAGAGATGATAATACGTCCCTCAGAGAAAGAATGATACCTGTCTTGGGATCTTTCTTTAAACTTATGGCATGTTGGACACACGGAGCCTGGGCTCAGGCTTGGAAAGAGACCGTGTAAGCACTGCGTGGTAAGTCCTGCCCTTATAAGGGGCTACTGAGACATGCCTGTGAGACTTCCCAGCCCCTGAGTTCCCCTGGGGCAGGGTGACCCTCAAGAAGAAGGCATTTGGCCGCTGAGGTTGACTTTTCAAAAGGATGTCCCTCCTTGTCATCTTGCTTGGTGCTCACCTGTGACGAGGGGCAGCTGACTTTTCCTGCTGGGATTGGCAGGAGAATGCTATTTCCTCTCTGTTTTGAAAAAAAAAAAAACTTTTTTAATGATTTCAGAGAGGAAGGAAGAGCGAGAGAGAAACATCAATGATGAGAGAATCATTGATCAGCTGCCTCCTGCACACCCCCTACTGGGGATCGAGCCGGCAACCCCGTCACGTTTCTTGACCAGGAATTGAACTGTGACCTCCTGGTTCATAGGTGGAGGCTCAACCACCGAGTCATGCTGGCTGGGCTCCGCGCTGGTTTGGAAGTTGAAAGGACATGCTTCGGAGCTCCTATGGACGTGGTTTCAGCAGCTCGAGGGCGTGAAGATAGCGAAGCTGACCACACAGAGAGAAGCAGAGCTGAGAGGTGGGTGGGGAGACACTGGATGAGCCCTGGTTCCAGCCAGCTTCCCCTCGGCTTGTCTGCCATGCAGCTGTGTGGGCCTTGAATTTTTTGCTGGTGCTGGTGTGAGGTGGGTTCCTGCCACTTAACAACCCAGAGAGTCACAGATAACCACTGGCTTAACTAGCTCCATTTCACCCAAGGTGAAGCCAGGAGAGATGAAGTAACTCGCTTCCACCATGGGACTAAGCCAGAAGCCAGTGCATTCAGCTACAACAATTCTCCATAGTCCTCAAGTCAGGAACTACTCTGAGTCTAGAGGAGTTCCATGTGAAGGAACCAATCAGATTGGATCACTTTTCTTCCTTCAGCATGTTAGAGCAAGAGCCTGGGCAGAGGTGTAAGGGAGGGCAGGGTGGCCGGCTAATTCACTAGCAATGTCTGCTTTACAGCCCTTCAGAGTTGGTATTCTACACCCAGTTATAGTTCAGATATACAAGTTCAAAGCAGGACAGAGGATTTGTAAACAGGGTCCGTGGGCTTATATTCACACTCTAACTTACAAGCTGTGTGACTTTGGATAAGTCCCTCACTTTCCCTCCCTTCTTCATCTGTGTGAAGATAATGCCTTCCCATGAGGCAATTAAATGAGACAGCATTTATGGAGGACATGGTGCATTGGAAAGCACCCCTTGCATCTTTAGCCACCAGCATCACTAGTGTTACCATTAGTATTTGTCACACCGAAGCCATGGCCAACCTCCCTGGGTCTAGGGCGGTCTTAATGTATTGATTCACTGTCTCCTTCTGCCCACTCACAATTGTCACTATCCAAACAGCAAGGCAAAGGACTTCACCTGAAAAGAACTCTGAAACATTGCTCAAAGCCTCAATCAAAGGCTTTCTGGGGGGGAGGAGGGGGAGCGGCGGCGGGGAGAGTCCCAAAGAATTTGGAGAATTCCCCTTTTCCCCATAGTGGGAAACTGATGGCAATGGTGCCCACTGGTTGGCAGTATAAATTCTGCAAGAAATGACTGTGGGTTACAACCTTGGTGCCATTATCTCTGACACAAATGTTCCGGGGTTACAGGTAATATAGGCAATGTGTTTAGAGGTCTGATTCTGCGTACAGATGGATAGCAGGCCCCATGGGAATCTCTGTGATACCGTACATCTCAAACATCTGAAGGTGCTCTGGGGTTGGATGGAAATATTAGGATCAAGACAACACATCAGTCAGAGAGCACCTGTTGGATGGTCAATCATGAGCAAATGTAGCTGTATGTTTAGGTGGGTAAACAGCAGTCTGTATAGTGTGTACAAAATGGCAATCCTATATAATAAAGACCTAATATGCTAATTAGACCAAACAGCCGAACGACCTTCCAGACATCCTTCTGGAAGATCTTCTGGACAAAGCTGGGGCTGCGAGGGCTGGCAGAGGCTTGCACGAATTTCATGCATTGGGCCTCTAGTAGAATATAATGGAAAGTCAATGAAATTTGGAGGTTCAGCGCCTACCTCTGTTTTTAGTGGTGGTGATTTTGGATAAATTTCTTTTTTTTAATCTTATTCTTGAAAGTATTACAGATGTCCCTGTTTTTTCCTACCATTGACCCTCCCTCCTTCCTACTCCCACCCCCTCTCTAAGCCTTCACCACACTATTGTCTGTGACAATGGGTTACGCATATATGCTTATAAATCCTTTGGTTAACCTATTAAGCCTCACCCCCTTTCCCTCTGAAAACCATCAGCCTGTTGCATGCTTTCATGGATCTATTTTGTTTGTCAGTTTTTTTTGTTCATTAGATTCCACATATAAGTGAGATCATGCTATATTTGTCTTTCTCTGACTGGCTTATTTCACTTAGCATAATATGCTCCAGGTCCCTCCATGTTGTTTCAAAGGGTAAGAGATCCATCTTTTTATAGATACACTAGTGACCTGGTGCACAGATTTGTGCACATTGAAAGGAAATTAATTAGAAGGTGGCGGGTGGGGCAGGATTGGGAGAGATGGGCCGGACACTCCCTGGAGCCAACCTTCCCCGGTCCCTCCCAAGCATCTGCAGAGTAAGCGGGTCCCTCTGGCAGGTGGGGTCCCTTGGCCTGGCCTGCTGGGATCAGGCTGAAACCAGCTCTCTGACATCCCCCGAAGGGTCCTGGAGTGCAAGAGGGCACTCTGCAAAGTTGCTGTTGTACAGGGTGTGGAACTTAAATGCAAGTGTGCAGTAAACTAGATTCGGGGCCAAGAGTGCCCCAGTAACAACATAACCCACAGCCGAAGGTAGAATCACACTGCTCTGCAAGGAATCGGGCTCCCTCCTCTCTGGTTTCAGGGTGCATTACCTGAGAACTGCTGCTGCCAAGTCACTGCAGCTTGGCAGCTCCTGCATTGAGCATCTGCCCCTGGTGGTCAGTGCCCATCATAGAGACTGGTCAGATGGTCGGACACTTAGCATATTAGCCTTTTATATATATAGATGGCCTGTCACTAAGGAGAGGAAGCCGGGTGTTGCTACGTGACATCATTACCCAGCGCCACAGCCACTGTTTCCAGGCTGGGCTGGGCTGTGGGCCAAATTTTGCTCCATGGAGTCTCAGCAGCATCAGCTGCAATTTGGGGGGCTGTCACTCCGGGGTGGTGATGGGGCCTGTGTCCTACTTGGGGGAAGCTGAGTGTTGCTTTGTTGGTGCCAGGTCCACGATGCTGTTTCTCTGTAAATGGCCAGTGTGCATCACCGCAGCTCCTGCATTGAGCGTCTGCCTCCTGGTGGTGAGTGTGTGTCATAGCAACCAGTCGGATGGTAGGACACTTAGCATATTAGCCTTTTATATATATAGACAATATTCCAATGTGTAAATGTGGCATAATTTTCACTGATACAATGACTAGGGTGAGAGAAACAAAGGAAAAAGTAAACAAATGGGACTACATCAAAATAAAAAGCTTCTGCTTTTTTATCCTCTCATGTACTGATGGGCACTTGGGCTGTTTCCAGATCATAGTTATTGTAAATTGTGCTGCTATGAACATAGGGGTGCACATTTTCTTTCTGATTGGTGTTTCAGGCTTCTTAGGTTAAATTCCTAGTAGGATCACTGGGTCAAATGGCAGATCCATATTTAATTATTTGAGGGAACTCCATACTGTTTTCCATAATGGCTGCACCAGTCTGCATTCCCACCAGCAGTGTATTAAGGTTCCCTTTTCTCCACATCCTTGCCAGCACTTGTCATTTGTTGATTTGTTTATGGTAGCCATTCTGACAGGTGTGAGGCAATACTTCATTGTTGTTTTAATTCACATCTCTCTGATGATTAGAGACTGAGCATTTTTTCATATGTCTCCTGGTCATTTGTATATTCTCTTTGCAAAAGTGTCTATTTAGATCCTCTAACCATTTTTTAAACTGGATTGTTTGTCTTCCTTTTGTTGAATTGTATAGTACTTTATATATTTTGGAAATGAACCCCTTATCAGATGTATCATTGGCAAATATGTTCTCCCATACAGTGGGCTCCTTTTGCATTTTGATGCATGTTTCTTTTGCTGTGCAGAAGCTTTTTATTTTGATGTAGTCCCATTTGTTTACTTTTTCCTTTGTTTCTCTTGTCCTAGGGGTGTATCAGTGAAAATCATGCCACGTGAGAAGTCTGATATTTTCCTGCCTACATTTTCTTCTAGGATTTTTATGATTTCACAACTTACATTTAAGATTTTTTTTTTTTTTTATGTTTCTTAATCACTCTGAGTCTCAGTTCCCTATTTTGGAGCTTGTTGGACTCCTTGGACTCTAGAATTTGGGAAGTGATTATGGTGATTAAATGATATAATACAAGGCAAGCACCAAGCACTTAATGTGGGTTTAATAAATGTGCATTATTTTTCTCTACCCACTGACTAGTCACTTCTTCAAACTTGTTCCCCACTACTCCTCCATTGGTTCCACTCAACTAGACCATTATATTAATACTAGAGGCCTGATGCGTGAAATTCATGTAAGGGGCTCGGCCCTCACAGGTGGGGTGGCTGCCTCGGCCAAAGGACATCCGGAAGGTCTTTTGGCTGTCCAGTCTAATTAGCATATTACACTTTTATTATTATAGATTCACGGAGTGCTTCTCACCTGCCTGCATTGCTGTGCAGGGATAAGAAAGTGGAAGAAGGGGGGGGTGGTAACAAATTGATAAGGAGTAGTGAGAAGATGGAGGAACCAGAGCTTCCAGACATTCTTGGTGGAAATGTAAATTAACACAACTACTTTGGATAAACAGTAGGATCTACTAAACCTGGCCATATGCATATTTCATGACCCAGAATTTCCACATCTAGGATACACCCAACAGAAATGTGCTCATATAGTCACCAAAAGAAAGACATAAGTCAGAATGTTCATGGCAGCACGAATTATAATAGTCTCCAAGTGGAAGCAGCCCAAACAAAGTCCATGCGGAGTGGAGGAGGCAACCCCCACGTGGCACATTCATACCACGGAAGCTGAACGGTAAAGAGGAATGAACAAACTGCAGCTCCCTGCATGACATGAACATACCTGTAAACATCATGCTGAGAGAGGGAAACCAGACAAAGGAGTATACACCACAAGACGCCATTTAGATGAAGTTCAAAAACTGGCTAAATTAATCTATGGTGTTAGTAGCTTCCTTTGGGGTAGGTGACAGCAAGAGGGTACAAGAGAGCTGGGGTGGGGGATGTTAACGTTCTGATTCACAATTTGGGTGCTGAGTACAAGAGAAATTCGACTGGTAAAGTTTAATTTGCCTACATAGACTATTCATGCACTTTTTTTGTGTATATGTTATACTTTAATATAAATGTATAAAAATAAAGAAAATTGGATAAAATGCATTTCTTCAATCAAGAGGCTTGTGCTCTTACTGAGGAGCAATTAAAGAAATGACCAATGTGAAATACGTGCTAAACAGGAACAAACCATGAGCTGTGAGAGCCCAGAGCATCCTGGCCAGAGGCCCTGACCCCACAGCTCGGGGAAGACTTCCTCCAGGAGGTGGCTTTGAGCTGGGTCTCAAGGACTGGATGGGAGCCATGCCTGGCAGGCTCAGGAGTGCAGCATAGCTGGCCAACTCCAGCAGAGGGCACGTGGAAAGAGCCCAGCAGGAAATAGGCTGGAAATGTGGGTAAAAATCAAGTTCTGGAGGCTCTCGTGTGTCAGGTTAAAGAATGTGGAGTGTGTTTTGCAAGTGCCTCCATCAAGGAATAAATATAGGTGTGTTTTTTGTTTTGTTTTGGTGTGTGTGTGTGTGTGTGTGTGTGTGTGTGTGTGTGTGTGTTTAATCCTATAGCAGATGAGAAATGGCCTGGAGAGAAGGGAGTGGAGGCAGGGGACGTTAGAAGGCAATTGCATGTGATCAAGTGCGAGGTGATGTCTGAACTTAACTAAACTAGGGCAGGAAGGGGAGAGAGGAGAGTGAAACCAACTGAATGTTCAATGAACTAGAATGAGTGATTTTTTTTTATGTTTACAATGCACCTTCTATAGTTTTTCTTATAGTATATTTGGCTATACAGTTGTTTGTTGTACCCTTCTTGAAGACAAGGACTTTGTCTTATGCATGCTGTGTCATTCTGATTCCATAAATATTTTAAAAAATAACACTGGTCTTATATTCTCCCACAGTGATCAATGTAATGCTCCTCAATACTTGCTGATTAAAGTTAACACCTCGCTGACCCGTCACAGTATCCTCGTGCTTCCATGTCCGAACGTTGCTGACCAGTCATGAGTTAACTCGTGTCTTTTCCTCAACTCGTCAGTCAGTATTTCCAGAGACATCTAATTTATTCCACCCATCTTTTATTATGGTAAAAGTTTTTTTAAAAAGACATATTGCGGCAGAACATTTGAGTGAATTATGTGCAGACTCGTTGGTTGGCGAGTGACTTTGTTAAGTCAGCTGGAAGAGTGTACTTTGTTGGAAGATAGTAATGAGTCTGACATTGAATGGCCTAATGATTAGGCCATCACGAAGGCAAAAGAAAAATGTGATAGTATCCGACAGTGAAAGTGATTCTGAAGAAGAATGGGCAGAAAAAGATATTTTACCAGCCTTGGAGGATTATACAAATATTTCAGGGATAACTGTTCAATTTGAAGACCCACAAAGTAGAAGTGAAATAACAAATTTACTTTTTGATAAGTATTTTTTCTTATCTCATTGCTTCTCAAACCAACTTATACCATCACCAAATGGAAAAATACCACAAAAACCTCTGCTAAAACTTAACCATGGACAGACGTTACTTATATGGATATAAAGAAGTTTTTGGTTTAATTATATTGATGGGACGAACAAAGAAGCCAGAAAGGAAAGATTACTGTTCAACCGACCCTTTACTTGAATCACCCATATTTCCAAAAACTATGACTGGAAAGAGGTTCGAGCAAATACTTATATTCTTTCATCTGAACGATAATTCACAAACAACATGTAACACAGACCATCTTTACAAAGTCAGACCTCTGTTGTTTGTTTTTTAAAAATATATTTTTTATTGATTTCAGAGAGGAAGAGTGATGGAGAGAGATAGAAACCTCAATGATGAGAGAGAATTATCAATCAGCTGCTTCTGCACGCCCCCTACTGGGGATCAAGCCCGAAAGCAGGCATGTGTCCTGACCAGGAATGGAACTCCTGGTTCATAGGTCGATGCTCAACCACTGAGCCACGCTGGCTGGGCCAGACCTCTTTTAGATCACTTTATCTTGAAATTTAAATCTTTATATATACCAAAACAGCGGTTCTCACTCAATGAAGCAATGATTCCGTGAAGAGGACACATCTGATTCAAGACTTATAATTCGGCAAAAATAATAAAATACGGAATTTTAGCAAGGGTGCTTTGTGAAAGTGAGAATAGCTATATTTGCAACTTTGAGATATACACGGGTGAAGGCAATAAATTACAACAGACTACATTATCCTAAAGTCTTACAGCCTTTTCTTGGTTCTTGTCATCATATTTACCAAGATAATTACTACAACAGCGTGTCTACAGCGGAACCATTATTGAAGAACAAAACACTGGTCTGTGGAACAATTAGGGAGAACCGTGGGTTGCCAAAACTACTAAAAGAAAAGTAGCCGGCCACACGGGTGAGTTCTGGCTCCAAATAGCTGGTCAGCAAGGTAAGTTGACTTACAGGAGAATGGCTGGAAGAACACCATGGCACAGCCACTGGCTGACAGGAATTCTTGGCGTCCCTGCTATCAGCAGGGCTCAGATGACGCTGTCAGAAGCCAGATCCCTATCCACACACAAGAGGACTCCCCCTCGCCCGACCCCCCCCCCCCACCATGAGGATTCTGACTACCAAGGAGCCAGGTGGAAGCCTCGGGGTCTTTCATGCAGACTTTGTGGTTTCCTTCCATGTAACCACCCACTCATTCGGTCAGTCAACAAGTGGTATTGCACTCCTGCTCCATGGCAGGCATGGTGTACTGGAAACACACTGGGGTCGGAGACAGACATGAAGCTGGTTGTTGAGAAAGGCCAAAAGACACGGAGAGCGAATGCATTATGATGGGGATGCCCAAGATGGTACAGAAGCAGGTCCTGGGGGACCTGACTCATAGAGAATGTCCAGGGGAGGCGCCAGGGGGCCAGAGACAGGAGCCATCACAGGAAAAAGTTCGTCTTTGACCCACTCAGGTCCGAACTTTGGATTCCAATTACGTGGGTCCTAGGGTTTCAGGCAATTACGCTGGGCTGGTGACAGGGGGAAGCAGCAGTCATTGAGGCATGGATGGGGAAAAATTGGGTTTGACTGAGACCAGCGTATAAGGACGGCCCCACAGGGACTCGGTTAGAAAGCACTCTGAGGCTTGCTGCCAGGCTGCTGGGCATATCTGCTTTTCTTAGAGTGGAATCTGGACTGTGTCACTAAGATCACATCTTGCTCCTGGGCTGAGGGTGGGGGGGACTTGCTGGAGTCTAAACAGAGTCAGGGAGGAAGCACAGAGACTTCCCACGAAGCTCTCTCCGTGGTGGGGGGAGGTGAACTCTGGAGGACAAACAGCTCAGGGCTGAATTCTGCTGCTCTCAGGACAGGGCCAGCTGAAAGCATGCATGAATCAGGGTCTCTGGGGGTTCAAAGTGCAGAGGAAAATGTAGACAAAAAAGGGTGAGAGAGACGCAGGAGCCTGAGTCTTTAACTATGCTGACTGCCCCCAATGTCTGAAGGTGCTGTTGTACCTCTCCCATCCTCCACCCACCCTCTCTGGCATCTTGCTTCCTATTTATCCCCTCTTCATGCTTTCCAAAAGGTTCCCACCCCTCTCTCCTAGGCAATTTTTCCCTCAAGAAATTTTTTTTAAAAAATGGTGCCACTCAAGATTCACCTGATTTGTGTGAGGACTTGAACTTCCTGCTGAGTATTCATGGAAGAAACCCATGGCCAGAGGGGCGGAGGGTCTGGGGTCTAGTCCCCGTTCTGTCACTGACTCACAGTATGGCCATCACCTTTCTGGCACTTGCGCTCTTTCTCTGAGAACGGGGACAGTAATATACTCTGCCTCAGGTGGAGGTGGTGCGTGTGCATGAAATCAGACAAAAGTTAAAAGGGTTTACCAGTGTAAGGCTATCTCTATACGTATATAAAAGCTTAAGCGACCATTCCACCTTTATTTATTTATTTTTTAAAATATATTTTATTGATTTTTTACAGAGAGGAAGGGAGAGGGATAGAGAGTTAGAAACATCGATGAGAGAGAAACATCGATCAGCTGCCTCCTGCACACCCCCTACTGGGGATGTGCCCACAACCAAGGTACATGCCTTTGACCAGAATCGAACCCAGGACCCTTCAGTCCGCAGGCTGACGCTCTATCAACTGAGCCAAACCGGTTTCGACCCGTCCGACCTTTTGAATGGTAGCTATGATGTGCACTGACCACCAGGGGGCAGATGATCAACACACAGGCATGGAAACATAGAGCAGATTGATGAATCTCAGAGGGAAGTGGGGAGAGGGGGACGAGATTAAGCAAAGATCTTATATGCATATTAGAGGCCTTGTGCATGGATTCATACACAGGTGGGGTCCCTCAGCCTGGCCTGCAGGGGAACAGGCCGAAACCAGCTCTCCGACATCCCTCTAGGGGTCCCAGATTGGGAGAGGGCACAGGCCAGGCCATGGGACCCCACCGGTGCATGAATCTGTGCACCAGGCCTCTAGTTAGTTATATAAATGGAAATCTGTCCAAGGATGGAGCCTTCCCTGGAAGTCGGTTCATGGAAACCAGGACAAATGCAGCCAGAGAATGCAGTGTACCTTCGGGAAAGGTACCACTAGCAGTGTCCTTTGTTACAGTCCCAGCTGGAAACTTCCTGCATTTTCAGTAAATACATACACTGAGGTGCATGCCTTCAATGGGTGCAATGGAGCAATGAAAACGAGCAAATGAATGCTCCACACAACCACATGGGTAAATCTCACAAAATGTAATAAAAGAAGCAGGTTATGAAAGAATACATGCGGTAAGATTCTATTTATGTAGCATTCACAATCAGGCAAAGTTAAACCATATCATTGGAGGATGTGTTCAAAGGAGTAAATCCATAAGAAGAAGCCTATAAGTGAGGACTTCGGAAGTCAGAATAGCTGGTATCTTTTGGGTGGAAGGAAGGGAAAAGGGGTTTGCATTCTGGAAAGAGCATGGGGAGGGGGCTGCTGGAGGCTGCACCCCTGTTTCTGGCCTTGAGAGGGGGTTACAGCTATGTTCACTTTACCATTATACTTTAAACCTTACATGCGTTTAATGTAGTCCTGTAGATATATAATCTATTTTACAATTTTTAAAAAATAAAGGCATCTGAAATCAACAGGGAGTCAGCAAAAAATCAGAATAATAGCTCAGCCAGTGTGGCTCAGTGGTTGTGCATCAATCTATAAACCAGGAGGTCACGGTTGGATTCCGGTCAGGGCACATGCCCGGGTTGTGGGCTCAATCCCCAGTGGGAGGCATGTGGGAGGCAGCTGATGGATGATTCTCTCTCATCATTGATGTTTCTATCTCTCCCTCTTCCTTCTCTCTGAAATCAATAAAAACTTATTTTTAAAAAATTAGAGTAATAGCCTAGAGATCCACCTCCTCAATTTTATAAGTCAAGAATTGCAACCCAGAGAGGTTACAAGTCTTGCTCAAGGTCACATAGTGTGTCACTAGTGGAACCTGGGCTAGAATGAGGTCCAAGGCTCCTAACTCAGTATTCCTTCACCACCTTCCATCTCTCTGAAGAGGCCTCTTTAAGGGAAGGTGATAGGCCGGGACACAGCGTTTCTGCCTGGGAGTTCCCTTGTTTTGTAAAAAGGAAAAGGGGCAAGCTACTGGGCTGATATGATAAAGAGCTGGTGTAAACTCAGAACTGTAAACACGTTTCAAATGGAATTTTAAAAGATTTAAGTGTGTCCCCCCAAAGTTACATCATTATGATGATAAAATTACAAAAAAATAAATACCAGAAATCTCTGGCACGTCTGAAACCTAGAGCGGGGCTTGTGACCCATCTGAATTGCAGATGGTATCGAGATGAGGCTGGCTTGAAGGGCTAGGGGGTGGGGGTGGGGGGTGGAGGAAGAACAGGGAGCCAAGAAGTCTGCAATTTTATTGACTTATCCACCTGGCCTAGGTGAGACCCCTAGCCCTGGGACAGTCAGAAAAGGAACCTCTGCTATCTCCCTGAGAGCTTTTTTTGTTTTGTTTAGAGGTCAATTACTTCCCATTTGGGGAACTTGTGAACATTAAGAGGTGACTGGAGTGATGGGACTGAACGATGCAGATAAGAGGCTGATGGCTTACAGAGCCTGGTGAAAGCCGTGCCTCGGATAAGCTGTGGTCGATGAGACACACACAAAAAGGGGCAGCTTTCAGTGCAAAGGAGAGATTACAGGATGGAAGATGGGCAGCTGGGGGTGGGCTTGAGAGTGGGGAGAGGGAATGCATTTCAAAGTGATCCTGACAGGCAGAAAGGGGGGAGAAGGGAAGAAGAGAGTGTTCCTTCTCTTTTCTTTCCTTTTGTCCTGCGAATCTCAAACTTCCCTCAAGAAAAATCCACATGGAGTGCACATGGACAAGGCTTATTTGTTTTTGTTTTGTTTAGACCATCAAATATGGATGCTACAGTAATCTGGAGAGAGAAACAGACAATGTCGCAGACCAATGGAACATTTAAAGGGATCATGGGCATATATATATATGTGAAACCAACAACTCCTCCAGCCTCACCCATTCTCTTCAGTCAACTAAATTTACAAATTCCCAAGAGCTAGCCTTCAGTTATATTCAAATTACCATAAAATACACTCCGGCTTCAGCATGTGCCCATTTAGCCCTAGCCTGTTTGGTTCAGGGGATAGAGTGTGTGCCTGTGGACTGAATGGTCCTGGGTTTGATTCCCAGCAAGGGCACATGTCCAGATTGCAGGCTCAACCCCCAGTGGAGGGGAGGGGAAGGGCAAGGGGGCGTGCAGGAGGCAGCTGGTCAGTGGTTCTCTCTCATCATTGATGTTTCTATCTATCTCTCCCTCTCCTTCCTCTCTGAAATCAATAAAAAAATATTTTAACCTTTTGCACTCGGATGTCGAGTGTGACTCGACACGGTTAGCATTAGAATAAAGGAATCGAGAAAAAAGCAAGTGAGTGCAAAGGGTTAAAAAACAACAACTTTTCTCCATCCCTAAGTCCTAGACCTTTCCCAGAACTCCTCTAGGAAATGGTGTCATTCCCACCCTAATCACCAGGCTTACCCCTCTTCCCGCCCTCTAAGCACCCCAGCTCCCGCCAGGTTTTCTTTCTTTCTAGAGAGCTTATTGTCTGTCCTATTTGACAGGCAGCATATACCACCTAGTATTTTTAGATACCTTTCTCCTGTCAGTCTCTGGTATCCAATTAGATAATAGATTCCTTAAGGGCGGCAGCCAAATCTTGTTTTCTCTTGTGTCCCTAGCAGAAATGTTCAGTGATGACTGAGTTACTGATGACTGGACTAAGCCTCTTTCTCCATCACTCACAGCCTTGAGCACAGCCATAGCTCCTCCTCCCTGCTTTTCCATGTGGGCAATGGTGGTGGAGGGGTGTGGAGGCCTGGTCACAACACCACAGGTCTGGTCACCTCTTCTGGGTTCCTTTACTATGTGAGAAAGGGTGGGCGGGTGGAGGGAATGCATGTATTAATTTCCTACTCTGTGCCAAGGATCCATGACCTGCATTTCTAGGGTAAGGGCCTTACCTAAAGGGCAACATAAGATTTTTTTTATACTTCATACTGTATGCAGCATTTTTAGAATCTTGGGAAAATGTAATCTTGAAAAGAGAGAAAGTAAAAAGGAGAAAAAATGTAAGGAAATGGTAAGAAAAAAATATAAACAATTATTCGTGTTGTTTAGCTTAAACATATAAACTTTAAGAGATGTACGCTATGTAAAATAGGTATCCTTTACAAGGGACCCAGCGGTCTCTCTTTCCCAGGTCAGTAAAAACAACCAGGCACACTCAGAAATGAGAAAACGCAGGGCCGTTGAATTTTAATTAAACATTAGAATTTATTAAATAACACACTTTAACTTTTGACAAGTTAGTGGTCCAGGGGATGAAGAACCAGAGTTTTCATTGGCTACATATGTTATTTTTAAAAACCCTGCTTTCCGTACGAGTGCCTGCCAAAGACAAATGTCCCCATGAATACATTTAGCTTGTTTTTAGTCTTCAGTTTGCGTGACTTCAGACAGGGTTGGGTCCGGGGAGTCAGACTTTCACCTAAAGTTCAGGCTCCCCACCCCTCCTGTGAGGACTCCAGGCCAAGGGGAGCCTCCTTCCGGATTGGAACTTGGAAACCTGTTGCTCTGGAAGAAAACCTGCAGAGGCAGAGGCGGTGGAGGGAGACCTCAGGGCACCTGGCTCCGGGGCCAACTCCAGTTTGGTCCCCAGGGAGTCTGTAGGTACCGAGGACTCAGGACTTGGGCGTTTCATTTTTACTTTAATTCCAAGTTGTTCAGAGGTGACCGAGAGGTGGGTAGATGCTAATGGCTTACACGCACGCGAACACGAATATATTTCATGGATTTCCTCAAGATGCTGAGCTGTATACAAGAGAGAAATGCACTGACACGGAGGGAAGAGCCAGAGGATGCGCCCCAGAAAAGAGCGCTCCAGTGCATTAATCCGAGTCTCCAGGAGCGCAGCTGGGGGTGCGGGTGGGGGTGGCGGTGGGCGTGGGGGGGGGGGCTTAAATCCTACAGGAGCCTCTCTTCCTGATCCCCTGGAGCCTCCTTTTCCTGGCTGGCTCTCCACTCCCTTTCCTTCACTCGACTCTCTCATTTTGCCCCCACCCGTCGCCCTTCATTGAAGGACCCAGGCCCTCCGAATGCCCAGGCTGCGGCACACAAACAACCTTCCAGCCCCCTAGGTTTGAGACCCCACCACACCTTCCTTGGCTCGGCCCTGCCGCCCGAAACTGCCTCCCACCCTTGCTTTCCTCCTCCGGCCAGCGCTGCTCGCCGGCGGCTGGCGCAGGCCCGCGTTCCGTCTGTCTCTGAGGGGCAAGAACGCTCCCAGGGCCTTCAGCCCGAGGCTCCCAGGGGCGAGGCACAGTCCCCGAGATCGCTGTAGGGGGGAGCGCCATTCGGCTTGCCTCTTCCCTCCAGTGCGGCGGCCCGTCTTCTCCGCGGAGACCCTTCGGCGGACAGCTGGACGGAGCGCCCGGCCTCGGTGGGTGTGCCGGAGCCAGGGCGCCTCACCAGGCCGGGACCCCCTGCAGCGTGCCGGGCAGAGGGCCCTGCGCGCCGCCGCTCTGGCCACCCCCGCCGAGGCCCACGCTGGCCAGGGGCGCGGGCGGTGCCGGGCCCGGGGGCGCGCCCGCGTAGCCCCCGCCGTAGCCCGCCACGTAGGGAGCGCCCGCGTAGCCGCCGTAGCAGGAATAGGGCGCGGCGGCGGCGCCGTAGGGACCCGGGAAGGCGGGCGCGCCGGGGCCCAGGCAGGGCTTGCCGTCCCGCACCAGCACGGGCACCGCTACCCGGCGCGGCGCCAGGGGGTGGCCCGCCAGCTCCAGGGACTTGTCCTGGCGCTGTCTCTTGCACTTGTAGCGCCGGTTCTGGAACCAGATCTTGACCTGCGTGGACGTGAGCTGCAGCGCGCTGGCCAGGTGCTCGCGCTCCGGCGCCGACAGGTACCGCTGCTGCTTGAAGCGCCGCTCCAGCGCCAGCACCTGGGCCTGCGAGAAGAGCACGCGCGGCCGCCGCCGCTGCCGCGCCCTCGGCTGCTCGGCGCCCGCACCGCGCGCCCCGTCGCTGCCGCTGCCGCTGCCGCTGCCGGCGCCGCGCTCTGGTACCCGGGTCCCGCCGCGGAGGGGCGAGGCGGCTCGGAGGCCGGGCTCTAAAAGCACAGGAAGGAACACCGTCAGCGCCCAGCCCCAGGCTCACGCGAGCAATGCTTGCACGGTTTGTAAGGGACGCCCCTCTCCCTGGGTAGCCTGTAGTTCTAGCCCCTTCTCTCCTCTCCGCTGACACCTCACTCCCGCCAGAGGCCGTCTGAAGGTTCACCCCCTCCCCTCAACCCCCACAGTCGCTTTTGTACCTGCTGGAACGTATGCAAACTGGGCCAATCTGTGGTCCCAGGTGTACAGCCGTTTCCCAAAAGGTGGACTGTCTAAGACAGCTTCATTTTCCTTTTAGAATGTCTATTTATTTATTTATTTATTTATTTATTTATTTATTTATTTATTTATTTATTTTGGTGGTGGTGGTGGTGGTGGTGGGGTAGAGGCGGCTTGCTGCGATTTCTATTCTAAAGTGTGGTTGAGCTTGAGGAAGATTTTTGCTGCAAGAATCGAGAGGGAATAAGGAAGGGACTTATCAGAGGCGGGCTGACTTTGGACAAGCCTTGGTGGAAAGGGAGAGGAAGGGGATGGGGAGGGTCAAGAGAGAGGGGGGGGGGGCGAGACAGACTCGGTGACGTGCCTGCTGGAGGCTCCTCTCCTCTGGTTACCCACCCTGCTCCGAACTGGGAGCCTCCAGTGCCCACCACCGTCACCCCGCCCTGGCACACACCCTTGTCATTTTGGTCATCAAGTGCTCCACCGGCACTGGGGACCATCCTCATGTTCCTTGGAGGCAAGGTTCCGTAATGCAAATCAACAAAATAAAATAAAACAACGTATTTTCTGACTCGACTCTTGGCTGAGAAACTGAGGTTCTCTTGGAGGTATGTGTAAAGTTGAGATCCACATCTGACTTGTTTTTTTTTTTTTTTAAGCGGCCTCTTCCTCCTGTAGGGTCTGCGGCAAGTGGGTGGCTTTGCCCCGCTTCTTCTCCCTCCTGGGCAGCGCCCTGGCCTGGGCACACGGAGTGGGCACCAACAGAGCGGGTTAAAACAGGGCTAAGTCCCAGCGTGGCCTCCAGCCGCCTAGACGCAGCCTCCCTGCCCTTCTTCCCATCTCTCTGCTGTCTGGGCTTAAGCGCTGATATTACCGAAGGGAAAGTGGGTAGAGAGGAAACCGAGAGTTTTCGTGGAAACTCAGGCCAGGGGTAAACCAGGAACATAGAGGAGAGGCAAGCTCCGGGAGCAGGGAGCAGGGAGCAGGGTCTGCCTCCCTGCGGGTTGGAACTGGACTCCAAATCCCCAACCAACCGAGCTGGCCTGTCTCCTGCGGGCGGGCTGCTGGGGACTCAACGTTTGCAGAAATAAAAACTTCCTGCAGGGAAGCCTGTGCTCAGAGAAACCCCAGGACATCTCTCCTCCCAAAGAGAAAAACAATATTGACGAGGGTTTGTTTTGTTACCAAATCAAAAAGTAACAACTGACCTTCAGCGACTAAAACAAACAGGACCCCATTGGAAAGTTACTGACCACGCGGGCCGAGGGGTTGCTCGGCATCCCGGGTGTGCCAGCGCCCCTTGTCCTTCGGGTCCCGGTCCGGAACCTCTCTCGCCTTGTGCCCTGTGTCCCTGGAAGCGAGGTGGGTCAGCTGGGGATGGATGGGGCGCGCCCAGGCCACCAGGAAGGTCCCTGTCCTGCGGGGAGCTAGGAGCGCGCTGCGGGTGCCTGGGGCTGTGCGGGAGCGCGGAGGTCGGAGGAGTGTGGCCCTTTCTCCCTGGAGCCAGAGCGCACGGCTAGCGGGCCGAGCAGCGCGGAGGCAATTCGTGTTTGGAGTCCGCTGCAGAACCCCCCGGCTTCTTTGCAAACAGAGCGAAGTGTAATGTTCTCCAGGCTCTGGAGTTGGTGAAAAAACGAGCCTGCAAGTGGATGAATAACTCCGAGCTGGTCTCTGTATTTACGTGGCCCGTTTGCGCCTGGAACGGAGGGGCCGTGGCACAGCCGGGCAGAGGAGACCGACCTGCGAGGCGCCTCTCAGGGCCCCCAGACCTGCATGGAGGCTCCGGATCCAGGCGCAGAGGTGGGACGGGAGGGAAGGTGGCGTTTTCATCCCTCGGAATGTGGCGCCTCAGGCACAGGACTCCCGCGTGACAGGAGTCAGCGCAACACAGCTTCCCGCCCGCCTCTGCCCGTCCAGCCGCTGGACACTGGGTCTGGGCCTCGCTGTCCGCGCACCAGTTGCGCCTTCGGAGAGCGGGAGCCGAAACTGCGCGGAGACTCGGCAGAGCGGCTCCTTTGAAGCCGCTCAAACTCAAGCTGCCCTTCCCCTTACCGCGCTCCCAGACCCCGCAGACCCGCAGGGCTCCCCACCAAACTCGGCAGGACCCTTCACGCCCCGGGTCTCAGACCTGGTTTGGCCGCCACCTCTCTCACTTTGGAGTGGAGGAACCGGGCAAAGGGCTGGCTGGGCTAGTCCGGCCTCTCAGCAAGCCCCTAGAATGTCTTGGGGTCCGTCCGGCCTGGGACGGACCCCACAGCTGTCAGTTTCCTCTCCCCACGCGCCCCGCGGCTCTGCTGGCTACACCTGGGCAGATGGGTTCGGGTGGAGAGGCTCGCGCGGCAGGGAAAGCGAGAGGGGACGCAGCACAGCCGAGACGGTGGAGCGGGTTCCGTGGAAGAGAGAGAAGCTGGCGTCCCCGGGACTGTGGCTGCGAGCGGGGTGGGGTGTTTGTGGGAATACGAATATGAGGACTCGCCGTGGAAACAGCAACCCCCTAGGATTCAGGACCTTATTTCCCTTCGGGGAGGTGGAGCACACTGGGGATCCGGAGGGGGCGGCCCCGCGGCTCAGGGCCTGCCTTTTGGACTCTTAGGGGAAGGGGAAAGAAGGTAGGCCCTCGGCCCTGGGGAGACCGGGAGATGCGTGTCCTCGCACGCGCCGGCTGATCATGGCCCATCCCTACCCTCCTCATCTCCCCGTAGGTGTCAAGCCCCGAGGGTGTACTCACCCACCCGTCCCACGTCCATTTCCGTGACCCGCTCACTGGGAGCCCCAGGAGGCTCCGACCCGTCCTGCCACCTCTCTCCGGTGTTGGGAACCTCCGAGCCTCGCGGGTCTGGGACCGGTCGCAGATGCGGAGAGCTTTCGGGGCTCCCCCGTGCCCCCCGGAGTTGCAAGGCCGCGAGGCCCATCTGCTCTCGCTCTAGCCGCAGGATGTCGTCCACCGAGAAGGGCGTGGGGGTGACGGGGTTCTGCAGCATCCCGGAGGCGGAAGCAGAGGGGCCTGCGCGTCCCCGGTCCCCGCGGAATGCAGCGCCCTGAGCTTCCCGCCCGGTGGCTGCTGGCGCCGCAGACCCCGGGTCTGGCGGACGCCTGGCGTCCCGGACTGCGCCTTCGTCAGGGCCATCCCCGCGGCCGGCGACCGGGGCTGAGTGACGAGCCTGCCCACCCCCATTGGCTCCTGTGGAAACCACGTGCTAGCCCGGCAGCGCCGTCCTCCCCGAGCGCGGTCCTCCGCGCCCTCCGAATGCCTCTGCAGGCCCGGCCGCTGTCTGGGAAGGCTTGGCGCCTACGGGCGCTTCTCAGCCGCCAGGAAAGCGGAAGACCTGGTGCTGCGCGACGCCCGAATCTCGGTAAATACGGTACCGGCGCGAGCTTCGGAGGTCAACCCGGGGTCCGCTGGGATTTTCCTAGAGGACGTGCAGGGGTGGGGGATGGAGCCCTCGCTTTGCAACCCGAGCTGGTCCTTCCGGCCCGGCAATAGCTTAACTCTCCACTCCCGTGGCAGAGGAACTCAGGTGGGGACCGCTGGGCACCGCGGATGGAGGTACCCTCGGGAGTCTTCGCGGGCGCCCGGCGGTGCCGGCGGCGGGGCCTCCTTCCGGGGAGCAGAGGTTGGACGGGGGCGGAGCGAGTCTTGACCACGGTGGCCTAGACCGAGGTGGAAAAGCCTCGCTTAGAGCCGGACCCGCCACTTCACAGGTGGAACATGTCAACCCCGGAGCGAAGAAAGGGCAAGGGAGCTTTTTGGGGGATCCCCAGGCTCTGAGCAGGCTCGGCCAGTGGGCGGGGAGGAGGAGAGGTAATAGCCCCGGGCCCGCTCGAAGGTGGGACTCACCTAGCCCTCCACGTCCCCCCACCCCCCCTTATTCTCCCTAACATTGATTGCCTTGGTGCGCGGGCGAAGGTGAACGCGGCGCCCTCCAGGGTTGGGGAGTTTTGACGAGCGGTGGCTCTTCAGAAACGCTCCGGGGACACGGCAGCGCCCGGCAAAGGAGGCCGTGTGGTGCAGTGGTTATCACAGCCAAGGCGGAGCCAACTAGTCTAGCCTTGCTCTGGATGTCTGAATTGTGGGCTTTGAGCAAAGTATTTCTCTCTAAGCTTTGACTAATTAAAACTGGAGATAACAATATGCCCATCAGAGGATGGTTGTGATAACTGTCTGAAGCCACCAAGGAGTGTCCACTGCTGTAATTTCTGTCACTACATGGTCCAGTGAAGACAACGGCACCCCGGAGGCAGCAGTCTTAGCACAATCTAAGTCGCTTAAGAATATTTTAAAATCCAAATGAGATCTCACTAGGGTTCTTTTGGGGATTTTAGATCAAATGTTTTTTTAAATAAACCTTTTGAGGCAAATGCAAGAATGGGTGTTATGATTGACTGAAATGCAGATAAACTGGGCTCACCTGCCCAGGCTGGTGGGTGCAAAAGATTTTACATAAAATTTCGGCAAATTGGATGGTTTAGCCAAGTAATGATTTCTTGTACACCGTGTCATTTAATCTTTACATCAAAGCTATTCCCCAAGTTCCAGCTTCTTTTTTTCTTTCTCCATCGAGGAATCGCGATCAGAGAGGTTAAGGGACTCCTGAGGCTGTCCAGCTCAACAAGGTCAGGGTGGCCCGACTCTGGTTTTGCCCAAACAGTACCCCTCCTCTTTTTTTTTTTTTTTTTTTTTTCTGGAAGGGACATCGTTTTGTCTTCAGAGATGTCACAATCTTGCAATGACCCATAGATTTATTTAATTTGTTTCTGATGATAAAAGTCATGCACACTTTGGAAAATAAGGAAAAGTTGGAAAGAAAACAATGGTCCGTCCAGAGTTAACGTTTTAGTGCACTTCTTCTCTATGTTTTTGCATGTATGCATACATGTGAGTTTGTAAATTTTAAATTTACAGCATAAGCAGGTCCAGAACTTCATTATCATTAGAGTTTTTACAAATATATCTTAAAAGGGCAATATAATAGTCCACGTATGGATGAACCATAATAGACTGTTCTATACTGTTACACTATATCCACTATATCTATTTTTTTTTTTTTGACACTGTAAGACTCAGGGAGCGTCTTTGTGATTTCATCCTTGTCAACATTCTGGATTATTTCCTCGGGATAAATATGTAAAACAAACATTAACTAATCAAATGTTTTAATGCTCAAAAGACATCCCAGGACTTCCAAAAAAAAAAAGTTCTCCTCCTCCTCCTCCTCCTCTCAGTTTTAGGCAAAGGTCTGGTGGGTGGATATTTACAACAACCACCCCCCACCGGGAGAGGGGAGAGAATGCGAACTTAGGGCCTTTGCTCGCGGGGTACCACGAACAGGCGAGCAGGCGCTAGGCCTTTCCGCACCAGTAGCTCCGCTGGGTCCTCACCTTCCACGCTGGGGCTGTGGGCGACCCCAGATTCAAACAGTAAGCTGGAACAAAGCCAGCGCCCACTCTATAGTGGAATTCTGTAGCGCTCTATGAAGTCACAGAAGGAAGGACACCTTGGGGGAGACTTGGTATCAGAAGCCCTAAGTTCAAATCCTGCGCCTAGGTCCCAGCCCCCGCCTTGCTGCAAAGATCAAATGAGATTTGGGACGAAAAAGACTTTCTAACCCTTCGCAAGCGATGCAGACGCGGATCTCCGTTAGGCAAAGGGCGGTCCGGGCTCAGGCCCTGGGGCACGGGGCTGGAGCACACCTGGAGAGGGGGCACACCTGGAGTGGGGGCACATCTGGAGAAAGGTGCTCAATTCCCGCTCGCCCAACCCCACAGGAAGAGAGGCCACGCAAACTGGCATCCCGAAGCTGCACTGGGGTCTGGTTTCCTGGCGCTTTCCTCGGCCTAGGACTGGCCCTCCTGGAGTCCTCCTCCCTGCTCCCCGCCCCGCACCTCCAATACACACATTTCCTCCCCTTTCAGCGCAAGGGCGCACTGAGAGCCGCCCGCTGGAGAGTGGGACCAAAGCCGCTGATCTGGCCTCTTCCGAGTCAATCGCGGCCACACTGGGGACTGCCCCGCTGCTGTAAGGTGAGCCCTCGCGACTGGCCGAAGCTCCGGTGTCCAGGAGGAGCCTGAGAGAAGCGAGGCTGGGCGTTCAAGCAGAAAAGCTGGGCAGTCCCGGGTTCTCAGGCAGGACTTGGCGCAGCCCATACTGTGTGGTGGCAGGTGTGTGTGTGTGTGTGTGTGTGTGTGTGTGTGTGTGTGTGTGTGTGTGTGTCATTTCTTGTTCCTGAGTGGAGGTGTCCTCACCTCCGTTCTTAAAATGAGATGGCGAAGGGCCTGCTTCACTCCCCTCAGCTCACACAACCACACGCTTGCACCAGTGCTAGGTCCCCAAACAGTGTTTCCAGGGCCTGGCATGGAGGAAGGGAGGGGCCTCCGCCCTTTTCTCTTATCCCATTCTTTCGCAGGAGACAGATTTTAAATTATTCCCATGCGGCGTGATACTTGCACAATCATATGGAATTTGTGCACAATATTTTTTGAAACTCTTCCCATCTGTGGTTAACAGAGGTCCTCCCTCCCCCATTTCTTTCAGACCCTCCTAAAACTTAAAGATTTCTCCTTTAAAACTCCATACACAACAGGCACTTGGGTCCTGGGAACCTGCAGGAAACCAACGGTCTTAAGGTCTGTAACTTGAGTGCTGGGGACTCTGGGTCTGTTGTCAGAGCTGTGTCCCTAGGGCCCCGCTAGTAACCAGCACCTCCTAGGTGTCCAGGATGGGTTTGTTGGATAAATGAATCTGCCTTGTTTGGCTGGGGATAGTCTCAGGATGCCCTGGGGGCTGGTCCAGAGGTATCTGGCTCGCCTGGGGTGGTGGCACTTTTTGTTTTGCTTTGATCTCTGCTGACACCCTTTTTAAGATATTGTGACACTTAATTTGTTGAGTACATAAAGCATTAACATAATTCTAAAGTCAGAATTTTGCAAGAAGATGTACTCAAAGAAGTGACCACTCCACTTTCATCCTTTCTATTCCTGTCCCATTGCCTCTCCCCTGGTTCCCACACATTCCCAGTCTCATTGATTTATTCTTCTGTGCTTTTGCACAAATGAGAGGATCATGTATGTTTTCCTATTTTCCCTTCTTCCTTAAATGACAAGGTAGCAACTCTTTCTTGTTGTTATAAAGCTGTGACATTTATTAAGATTTTTGAATTGATATGAGGCTTCTGATTGCTCCTTGTGGCTGCTGCTTTATAACAGGATGTCACGGTTGCCAGAAAGTCTATGTACTTTCTACTCATCTGTCATTTGCTTAGAGTAAGCTATGCCATGTCTATGGTAAACTCAGGACACGGAGTCTCTATTTATGACTTGGCACAGTTCTTCAGACCCTTATTTCCACAGAGTGCATAACTAGTCTTAAATAAATCCTTTCAAAACAACTCATTGAATTTTCTGGGTTTTTTTAAAAACAATGTCTTTTAAATGATGGTTTTTCTTTTTTATCTTAATTGCCTATATTTTACAGATAAAGCACACAGAGGGATGTTATGGTTCAAAAGCATACAGCTACCAAACTGCTGTGGGAAATCCAGGTTTCCTCATTACAGATGCTGCTTCTCTTTCTACCATAATCCTGTGTCATGGACACACAGCCATCCTCCTTCCCCTCTGCTGTCCCTGCTCCAACTTTAATTCCCTGAAGAGGTGAAAGGGAGATTTGAAAAATAACTGGAAAGAGTTTGGGGAAAAAACTGGACTACTTTATGTATAATTTCCTCTTTTATTTTTAATGTACACTCATGTCTTAGCTCACTGATTCTCCAAACAACTGTAAAGCAGTTTTATTTCTAGTTTACAAACAGGGAAACCAAGACAAAGATAGGGTACGGAACCTGTTTTGAGTCACATTTAGCTCCTCATTTTCAGCACACTGCCCTTTCCATTAGAGACTCTAATATGACTAAAATTAGTGCAATTGCTTGGGAATCATCTTTTATTATGTTTCCTTCTATTCTTTACTTGGTTTTCTTAACATCCTTGTTTCTAAGAAAAATTCTTTATACAATTTAAAATTTTACTGAAACTATTACTTCAATATTTTTCAAATTATTCCATTTAATTCAGTAGATATTTTCTGAGTGCTCATTACATTAGAGAAACCTAGTCATGTAATCTATTATATAAATCTGGATATTTTATTTTAAAAAAATTTATCAATTTAGAGAGAGAGAGAAACATCAGTAGGCTTCTTCCCACGCGAGGGACCACATCTGTAACCTGGGTGTGTGCCTTGGTAGGAAATCAAACCTGCCATCTTTTGGTGCATGGGACGACCGTCCAACCAACTGAGACACACCGGCCAGGGCTAAACCTGGATATTTAATAAAAAAAAAGAAACACTAACTGGATGGAGAGTCAGGCACAGACCACAATTGTTCCAGACAAACCAAACATATGGTCACCCTACATATAAGGCACTCAGGACACCAAGACACGTAGCACATGTTCCAGGACTCCCTGGGAGCATCCAGTCCAGTAGGGGAGAAGACAGGTAAACATTGTAGCATGTCACCAACCCACCTCTATCATCCTGGTGGACTGGCATTAATGTGCCTGGTGGACTGGCATTAATGTGTCCTTCACCTCCTTGATGAAGAAGGACATTTTTACTTATAATGATATTTTCATCATCAAAAACTCTGGTGTGGATGTGATGATCCCCTTCAAGAGAGGGGCATGTCCTTTTTTCTGCTGCCACAAGGCAGGGACACCTGCAGTCCCACAGGTAAGGCCCCCTTCCCTGTCACAGGCCCTACCCCCAGAACAAGGGCTGCTCCAGCTCCCTTCCTTCTTACAGATACTCTTCTATACTTTTCTGTTTTTCATTTAACATTTTCCCAGTATCTCGCAATTACAAACGATAACGCTGTAATGAATGACGTTGTTGCTATGTGTGTTTGTGTTGTTAAAAGTGTATCTTCAGAGCATATTCCTAGAAATGGGCTTATGGTTCAAAAGTACCTGCATCATAATTTATTAAGGCATTGCCAAGTTCCCCTCCAGAATGGCTTGCAGCTTTGCATCTCACCAACAATGTAGAATACCTGCCTCCCAGCAGTAGCCTGGTCAACAAAATGTATGGTACGTTTTAATTTTCACTAATCTGATAGATGGGAAATGGTATCCCAGTGTTTCTGTTTTTTTTTCTAAATATATTTTTATTGATTTCAGCGAGGAAGGGAGAAGGAGAGAGAGATAGAAACATCAGTGATGAGAGAGAACCATTGACTGGCTGCCTCCTGCATGCTCCCTCCTGCCCCCGCCCAATGGAGCCCGCAACCCAGGCATGTGCCCTGGCTGGGAATTGAACCTTGACCTCTGGGTTCATAGGTTGATGCCTAACCACTGACCATGCCAGTTGGGCCCAACGTTTTAATTTGAATTTTTCTAATTATTAGTGAGATAGAACATATTTGTATATGTTCAAGAGATGTATACATATATGTATTAGTATGTATGTTCATATACATGTATAATATGCATGCAAATATAAAAATGCATAAATGTATACATACATTTAAATTGTATCTTTCTCCCATTTTCTATCATTTTTTTATTGCTGACAGTATTACAGATATCCCCCATTTCCCCTCCTTTTGCCCCCCTCCACTCAGCCCCTGCCCCACCCCAGGCTTTCACCACATTAGTGTCTGTGTCTGGGAGCTATGCATACTAGTCTATGCATATAAGTTCTTTGGTTGCCCCCCCCCCCCCCCCCACCTGAGATTTGTCCGTCTGTTTCATGCATTCATGCCTCTGGACCTATTCGTTAGTTTACTTTGTTCATTAGAGTCCACATATAGGTGAGATCACGTGATATTTGTCTTTCTCTGGCTTATTTCACTTAGCATAATCTCCAGGTCCAATCATGCTGTTGAAAAGAATAAGAAATCCTTCATTTTTAAAATAGCTGAGGAATATTCCATTGTGCAAATTGTACCACAACTTTATCCACTCATCTACTGATGGGTGGGGTGGGCACATGGGCTGTTTCCAGATCCTGGCTATTGTACATAACACCACTATGAACATAGGAGTGCATATATTCTTTCTGATTGGTATTTCTGGATTCTTAGGATGTATTCCCAGATGTGGGACCACTGAGTCAAATGGCAGTTCCATTTTTAACTTTTTGAGGAAAATCCTTACTGTTTTGCATAGTGTCTGCACCAGGCTGCATTCCCACCAGCAGTGCACTAGGGTTCCCTTTTCTCCACATCCTCGCCAGCACTTGTTTGGTGATTTATTGATGGTAGCTATTCTGGTGGGTGTGAGAATTTTAAGTGTTTTCTATCTGTCAGTGATGTTGGCTATCTGTTGCAAATACGTTATTCCTGTTTGTCTTTGTCCTTGACTTCTCTGTATTAAACTTTTCTTTTATTGCCTGGATTTGAGTCATAGTGAGAAAACCTTTCTTCACACTGAGGTTAAAGAGGAATTCACCCATATTTTCTTCTGACACTTGTATGGTTTCGTTGTTTCCATTTAAATACAATAGGAGTGTATTTGAATGTCTGGTGTGAGCTGAGGATCTAATATTTTCTTCCCCCCCCCCCCCCCGAGTCACTGTCCGGGGGGCCATTGCAACCCTCTGCCTGCGGTCTCTGTCAGAGGCGCGCTCTGTGAAACCTCGAAAAGCAGTGCACAAATTTTGGGGTTCATAGGAGGAGCACGGGTGAAGTAGAGAGTGGAGCGGGCGAAGAGATTCCTTTTATTTTTTAAAAATCAGCCAGGGTTTCTACTTCTCACTGTCATTTCCCCACTGGCTTTCGTGGAGGAGAAGGTTTGGTTTAGTCCTGCCGGCGGGGCTGGGGGGACTGGACTCCAGGGCGGGCGGGCGCTCCTGCAGCGCGGGGTTCCCACAGTTGTTGCACACGCCGCAGGTCCAGAGTGAAGAAGACGGTCACCGGCCGGAGACGGTGGGGCTGTTGTGTCTGGGGACGTGGGCGGTGACTGGGGCCGCAGGCGGGGTGGCCGGGGCGCTGCTCCGAGATGGAGACGCTTATCTACGCGGCGCCCCCGGCTCCACTCAATTAACATTCCAGTGCCCACCGCGCGCCGGCGGACAGCGCCCCGCCGCCCAGCCGCGCGGGAGCACGTCCCAACCTCAGGACAAATAAACTCTGGGCCCAGCGGCTGTGTGTGCGCGTGCGAGTGCGCGTGCGTGTGTGTGTGTGTGTGTGTGTGTGTGTGTGTGTGCGCGCGCGCGCGTGCGAGTGTGCGTGCGTGTGTGTGTGTGTGTGCGCGCGCGCGTGTGCGTGTATGTACAGGCCCTACCCAGGCTTCCTTGCTGCTCCGCGGGCCATCGAGCGTCGGCCGTGGTTCTGGTGATGTGAAGCCCGGGGTTGAGGAGCGCCAGAGGCACCCCAGACCTGCGCGCCCCGGTGCAGGTCTTTTGGTAAATGGGTAGCGGGCCACCTTGCTGAGCCCTCCTGTTACACCCAAAGTCATCGCTGAGCACGTCGGAGGAGTTTCACACACGCTGCCTGACCTTGCGGGGGCAGACAGACCCTTTCCGGGCTGTTTTTAGTATCTGGTGTCTTGCTCAGCCCCGGCATCCATGATCTCATTGATGTCCCTTTGAGATAAGTAGGACCGCCGTCATTATCTGGATTTCAGGGATCAGATGTTGAGGCACAGGTGGCCGGGTGACTTGTTTATAGCCATTTGCCTGGGGAAGGGCAATGACAGGGCTCTGCCTTGCTCCTTCCTTAAGAGGCCATCAACCTGCAAGTCGCTCTACATGATGTGGTGCTATCGTACTGTTATTTCCTGCAAACGCAAAAGATGTCAACACCTCCACGAGCACAGACAAAATATAGGACCACCTCTTAACTGGTCTATGTGTGTGAGTGTCCAAGGTGGAAACATTCCACATGGAATCTCTCTACAAAAAAAAAATAAAACCTTAACTTAAAAATCCTTTTTATTTCTTTATCATAATTGTTAAGTTGCCCAGTGATTGTTCCAGAACTCACCACCCACGTGGTCCTTCTATTGCCTGCTAGAGTCACCCTCATCTTCTGAAATTGCTCTTCTAGTTAAAATTTTTGTACAGTACAGATAAATGAATTGTGCTTTGTGAGTTTAATTTTAAAAAGACAAATTAAACATATCCTTCAGGAAAACTGGAAACCTGCTAAGGTGTGGTGGATGAGGGCTAGACTAGAAGGAAATAATTGTAAAGTGAGCTTGTTCGTTAAATACCATCAGAAACAGATTCCCCGGCTCTTGCCTGAATGGAAGTGTGAATGGGGTGCCACACCGCACCATCCTTCAGAAGCTTTTGCCTTGATGCAAAATTATTGCGTCTAAGGAATGCAATAGTCAGTCTCCTCTGAGGCAACAACCAAACCACATCCTAGAGCAGGGGTCCTCAAACTTTTTAAACAGGGGCCAGTTCACTGTCCCTCAGACGGTTGGAGGGCCGGACTGTAGTTTTAAAAAAAACTATGAACAAATTCCTATGCACACTGCACATATCTTATTTTGAAGTAAAAAAACAAAACGGCAAAAACACCGGCATGTGGCCCGTGGGCCGTAGTCTGAGGATGCCTGTGTGATGTTTGTGGGGCCACCATGCCTGGTGGGTGCCTTGCATATAAGCAATTTAATCTGTATATAGTCACAGGTTGCCATGACCTTTAACTCTGGTTAGATGCTAAAGATAGGGGGGACTCTTTTGAGATCTCTCCCCTCCCACCGCAGGGAACTTGTGGATGCTTCCCTCCAAAGACAGGGGGAAGGGCGTGTGGGCTGGTGTGCTGGTGGAGAGCTCAGGGCCTGGGAGCCTTGGGAGCACAGTCCATTACCCTCTCCCCAGTGGGTACTCTCCATATATGTGGCTGCGAAGGGGCAGCCGCCTGGACAAAGATAGAGCACACAGGCACAGCCGGCGTGTTGATATTTGGTGCCACGTAGATAAATTATACTGATAACCAAGTGCATTTTCCCCTTCCACCTCTTCCCAGACAGTCTGACGCTGGGTAGATGCATTAGAGAATAGGACGGCTCATTTGAAAGCCAGCCCAGAGAAGGTCTCCTGTTTTGAGCAAGTCCACTTTACACAGGAGAATGTGCCCAGAAGGCTCCCACTGTACCCATGAGCCCCTCATCCAGCTTTTTTATCAGGGCTCCTCCAGCCTAGGCTGTCATTTGGGTTTCCCTCTAGGGCCTGGATGCTGTAGTCTGCCCTGCCTGCTTGGAGCAGGGCTGAAGTGGATCTGTAGCCATAGGCTTGTTTGGGGTAGACTGGAGGATGAGTGAGAGATTTAATCTCAAGAAAAGCTGGTAATATATCCCCTCTCCTTCCTCAAATCCTGGAAATCTGGAGAGATTAGAGAATAGGGGATTATAAGAAGGATATAAAATGTTTGGCTTTGATTAGTCAGGAAGACTATTAAATATACAAATTTGGAAAGTTTTACCTTGCATTTCCTTTTGATCTTCTGGGGGTTTTGGAACTGAGACAGGAAAGGAGGTGCTAAAATTGTGCTTATTATAAAGCAGAGAGAGTGTCAAACTAACAACACAGAGGATGAAGTTGCCAATTCTTTTTTAAAAAAATACATATATTATTGATTTTTTACAGAGAGGAAGGGATAGAGAGTTAGAAACATCGATCAGCTGCCTCCTGCACACTCCACAAGCAAGGTACATGCCCTTGACCGGAATCGAACCTGGCACCCTTGAATCCCCAGGCGGACGCTCTATCCACTAAGCCAAACCGGTTAGGGCTGAACTTGCCAACCCTAACAGTAATTGTTATTTTCTGTCCAGTTCCCAGGAGAGTCGCTGCATCAAAAGCTAATGTTTGACCATTAATTTACCAAACTCGAGGCATTATTTTCATCAAACACCTCCCTTGATTTTACAGACAGACCCAGAGAAACTGAACAATGTGGCCGAGAGCACGTGGCTAGATGCCAGGGACCAGGGCTTCTGCTCAGCCTGGGAGAGCCAGACTCCTCCCTGGACCCACTAGGCCTGAGTAGGTATCTGTGAGGTAACAGCCATTGGCATTTATCCCCGGATCCAGGGCCCCTTCCAAGTAGCCTTTCATAAATATATCTGGTTTTAATAATAAACCATTCATTAAAATGCTTAGCCTTACTTCTTCATCTTGAATGAAGGGGTGGACTGAATGTTAGTAACAGCCAATACTCACTCAGTGATGACCAGGCACTGTGCTTATGTGGACTTTTCTTATGAACTTATACACTTTATTACCCATACCTCTATTTTCTTCTTCCAGATGTCTTCATGGCTCCTTCAGGTCACTTCAGGCCACCTTGATTCCTGCCCTCAGGTGAGGGGTAGAGAAAATAAACACTACATAGAACACATAGGTAAATTATCTAACATGTTAGAAGATGATATATGATATGAATAAAATAAATAGCTGTTAAGAAAACAAACAAATAAAGGGGATCAGAGATATGTTTGTGTGCCCATGGGCACATGCTCAGGTTGCAATTCTAAGCAGGATTAGAATAGGCCTCTTTGAAAAGATGGCACTTGGGCAGTGACCCAAGGGAAGGGACGGAGAGCTAGGACAAAGGCCTTAGGACAGGATCATTCTTGGCGTGTTTGCTAATAGGTGTGTTAAGGCCGTGGTCCGCAAACTGCGGCTCGCGAGCCACATGTGGCTCTTTGGCCCCTTGAGTGTGGCTCTTCCACAAAATACCACGGCCTGGGCGAGTCTATTTTGAAGAAGTGGCGTTAGAAGAAGTTTAAGTTTAAAAAATTTGGCTCTCAAAAGAAATTTCAATCGTTGTACTGTTAATATTTGGCTCTGTTGACTAATGAGTTTGCCGACCACTGTGTTAAGGAAGAACAGATGGGTCAGAGTGAATAGGAGAGAAGGGGAAGAGGAGCAGTAGGAGATGAGATCAGAAAGGTAAGGGGGCTTGGCAGGTGAGGGAAGGACTCTGGCTTTTACTTTTGAGGGATACGGAGAACCTCGGAAGGTTTTGAGTAGAGGAGTAATGAGTGTGGCTTGGGTTTATAAGAACCTTCTGATTTCTGTGTTCAGAACAGGTTGCTGCAGAGCAGAGGTGGAGAGAGAGAGAGAGAGACTTGTTAGGAGGCTGTTGCAATAATCTAGACAACAAATGATGACCCAGGTTGGAAGCAAAGGAGGTGGTGACAAGAGGCCAGATTCTGAACGTAATCTGAAGATTGAGCAATCAGGATTTCCAGGCAGTTGGGTGTGGAGTGGAGGTAAGATACAGTGAGTGAGGCATCAAGAATGATTCTAAGTTTTTTTGGGTTAGACAAATTGAAATTTGGAGTTTCCATCAATTGAAAAGGGGAAGTCTACAGGCAGATCACATTTTAAGGAGAAGACCAGGAGTTCAGTTACAAAATAGGAGACATCTATGAAATCTCCAGTAAGCAGTTGGAGTCCAGACTTTAGGAGACAGGCCTAGGCTGAGACTATGCATTTGAGAGCTATATTTAAATATGCTATTTAAAGTCACAATCCTGGGCCCTAATCAGTTTGGCTCAGTGGATAGAGCGTTGGCCTTCGGACTGAAGGGTCCTGGGTTCGATTCCGGTCAAGGGGGCACGTACCTTGGTTTCGGGCACATCCCCAGTAGGGGGCGTGCAGGAGGCAGCTGATCGATGTTTCTCATCGATGTTTCTAACTCTCTATCCCTCTCCCTTCCTCTCTGTAAAAAAATCAATAAAATATATATAAAAAAGTAAAGTCACAATCTTGGGTGAGATCAGCGAGGTCATGGATGTAAATAGAGAAGAAAAGAAGTTCTAAAAGCAAATACCCAGGCAGCCCAAAGGTTAAGAGGTCAGGGATTCAGAACAGGAAACATTCACAAACCAAATGGTCTGGATGCTGCAAAAAAGGTCCCTGCCACTTTAAAAAAAATGTGCGGGGCTGTTCCACAGCAAAAGAAACAAAAGAGATATTGTTATTAAATATATTTCACAAACTTGGATTGAATACTAGATGAAAAAAGGGATATAAGAGACATTTGTGGAACAATTGGGGAAATTTAAATTTGAGTAGGTATTAGAAGATACAATACAATTAAACTGAATTTTCTTAGCTGTAATCAGAGTAGAGTGGTTTTGTTGGAAGTGTTTGAGATGAAGAGTCACGAAGGATGAACTTTCAAATGGGTCAACGAAATACAGATGGAGAGAGAACAAATGTGGTAATAGTTGGTGAATGGTTTGTTAAATAATTTGAAGAAGGTACTCACTGTACGGTTCTTTCCATTTTTCTGTAAATTTGAAAAATTTTAAACTAAAACCTTAGAGGAAAAGAAGGTTGGAGGAAGAGAAGGAATCGTAAAGGAGGCCTCAGAGAGGAAAAACAGGAAAACCTGGAAACCAAGTGAAGGAAGTGGGTAAAGCAGGCGGGAACAAAACGATGAAAAACGCTACTGGCAGGTCATTCCTGGGACCCAAAAACAGAATCGGTGGTGACTTTGGCAGGGCAATTGGGCAGAGGGGTGGGGTGACTGCCACCCCTGCGGGCTAAGACCTGAGGGATGAGCCTGCTGTCTCAGAGACTGGGGTCCCAGAGCTGGTGTGTGTGTAATGGGTGAACTAAGGGGCTGCACCAAGGGTGGGAGGGTGGCTGGAAAAGAGGGAGGGGTTTCTGCTTCCCAGCTCAGCAGCACTGATTGAGGGTTTTCTCTAAGAGAGAGCAGGGGGTGTCAACCAACCTTGGAGGGCAACACTGGGTTGGCTTTGATTTCCGAGGGATGGATTTATTCAGATGGAGAAGAATGAGCAGGAAAAACAAAATAACTGGAATCAGGAGTCCATGTATTTTATTCCTGCATTTTGACTGCTCTGGAATGTGACGTTGCTGTGGGGACAATTAGGATTAAAAAAGAAATTCCTCTTTTCTCACAACAGGAAGCAGCAGTGTGTTGTTTGTTTGTTTGCTTTAATCTACTGCTTGGATTACTCCAGTTGTTGCCTCCACTTAGCTTTCTACGATGCAGACTTTGCCTCCGAGTTGATCATATGGGAACTAGCTTTGATGACAGATCCATCCATCCTCACCCTAAGTCACAGCAATTTTGGAAATGGCTTGGATCTCTCTCTCTCTCTCTCTCTCTCTCTCTCTCTCTCTCTCTCTCTCTCTCTCTCTCTCTCTCTCTCCCTCCTTCCTTTCTTCCAAATTAACCAGTTTCTTAAAGCAGCACACATTCATCGAAAACAAGGGAAAATAAGGAAAAACACACAAGGGAAAAAAAAATCTCCTAACCTCTTTACTCAGAGAATAAATTTTGATATCCATTTACTCTTTTTTTTGCATAAATGTATAATGAATTCTTTTTGAAGAAATAGAGGTTGTATATGCGGTTTTTAACCTTTTTTCTTAATGTTATATTATGAAAAATGTTGCATGTCCTCCATCATTTCGCTCTAAGAATTTGAGTGACTGTATAATATTTTATCCAATGGGTATATAGGATTTTTGTTAGATTTCTTTTGTGGGATATTTAATTTTCTCCCACTATTTCCCTTTAAGTAATATTCCTGCAATAGACTTTTTCAGGACTCTCAGATTGTTTCTATGGTATAAAGTTGTGTGGTTTTTTTTGGGAGGGGGTAAAGGGGAGTAGGGCATTAGTCCTTCCAGAAAGGTGGTGTGTGGTGGCAGAACCTGCTGGAAAAATGGAAATCACCCGGAGATTCTCCGGTAAAAGCACCACCACGCCCAGGCCCCTGTGGAGGGGGCGTGTCCCAAGGATTTCAAATAGACACAATCTATGAAGAAAGACCGGTAAATTGGCCTACATTTGCATATCAAAAGCCAGATGTTAATATAGTGAAAAAGTGAGCAGGGGTGGGAGATGCCCTCAGCATATCAGGGCAAAGGG